>JANAVB010036418.1:8835636-9144023 GCA_029216955.1 Iris pallida | reverse complement strand
TTTGAAGACGATAGCCTCGGAAGTTGAAGGCAAAAGCCTCAGAAGATGCAGTCAGTACTTGGGCAAGAACTCCTGAACTCTCTGATATTTGAACTTTAGTCTGATCCCCTTGAATAAGACTTGAAACTCTATTTATAGAGTTCTGGAATAACTAACTTTAGTTATTCTGAATGACACAAGTTGAATTGCACAGGTTGGATTGCGCAGCATTAGACTGCGCAAGCAGTTGTCTGATCATGGGCCACTGTCTTGGACATATGGCATCATTTGATTGAATTGCGCATGATCGTGCATAAACAGTTGCTACGTAATGAGCAATTGATGGCATGAATGCCACGTGTACGTTTGCTCGGTTGTCATGATGAAGTGCGCCACATGAATTGTGCTGACTTCAGATTGCGCTGGGCTGGATTGCGCAGCAGATAGTCTGGCAGATTCCGCTGTATGTACAGCTGTCCTCGAGCACCGTGCTCCACAATAAACGAACAATCTCCTCGTTCTTTGTGCTGTTTGTTGTCAGAAGATCTAATTCTGTCAGATAATGATGACTTTGCCATGTCAGCTTGTGCACTTGAAAGTGTGCGCAGTCCAGTCTGCGCAATCGATGTGATGCGCAATCTGTCTTCTGCGCAGTTCAAATGAAGGATGTATTTCTTGATTTTCATGACTTTGTTGATGAGTGCAACTTGATTTTTAGGACCTACAAGACCCCCTTCAAAGTTTTCGAAACTTGAACTTATTCAAAGTTTCGAAATACTTTGAATTTTGAATTTTAAATCAAGTTGTGCATATGATGATGCTGTCTGCACAATCGGAGGGATTACTCCTATTTAGTCGGCGCAATCTGAGGCGGCCGTTGCTCTTAAAAAACTATAAATAGTTTTCCGTTCTCTCACTGTTATTCTTTACTTGCTTTCGAACTTTCAAAAGAAAAAACTTCTTGAGCTTTCCTGATTCTTCTCCTTCTTTCCGTCGATCTCCATGGCTCCCAAGCGCTCCTCCGTTGCCGACAAGGGCAAGGCCTCCGCCGAGTCTTCGACTCGGGTGGCACCACGTCCTTTCCGTCATGAAACTGCACACCCTGCTGTGCGAGGTAGACAACCCGATCGAAAACTCCTTTTTAGGGTTTCTCGACTTTACTGAATCTTGAAACTTATCTTTTTTAGAGATATGGTCATACTGCGCCACCCTTTTTACGGCTTAGGTTGCACGAACACAATATTCTTCATTTTTATGAAGGGGATCTTCTCGTACAATCGGTTGAATTGTGCTGGCAAAAGTCAGCGCAATCGGCTGATTTGTGCAAGATTGTCAGCGCAAACTGTTGCTTTGCGCAAGCTGTGTCAGCATAATCTGATACTTGCACAAGTTTTGTCAGCGCAATCTGATGCTTGTGCAATATGATGTTTACGCAATCTGATGACAGAATCTCTGAGTTGACTTGTACTGAATTTTGTTTTTTTCTGTTTGATGCAGTTGATACCAGAGAGGATCCTGAATATGAAACTTTCGTAGGAACTCTTACAGAATCAGAATTTAAAGAGGACTTGTCCCACGTGCTTTTCCCACAATATGCCCTTCCATCCTCTTGCCAATCTATCTTGATAGCACAGGACAATGAGACTTTGTTAAGTCTGATGAATGGGCAGCCCTTGCAGTCTGCTGATGCCATCACCCACAAGAAACCTATGTTCCTATTTGGTGAAGCCATTGACAAAGTTCTCAGCCAAGACCCCGCGTTGAGCAGAGAACTTTCCAAAAGAAAGAGAAACTGATCTTGTTACCAGATATTGCAAGATGCCTCCCTCTAGTACGATATGCTCATGTAAGCCATCCCAGAAGGATGGACTGGGACATTACTCCCCTTCAACATGTACGGACAGGAAAGATCTGTGTCAAGAAAGGCCCGAACAATAAAGACATGTTCTATAGCTCCTCTGAGCGACACAGTACTTTACTCAGAGGGTTGAAGCCAGGGTGCATCCCTCCAGAGAACTCTTCTTTATTGCTACCTGTGAGGACTCCAATCTTTGCGAATGAGTATGCAAAGGCTGAGGGCAGTTATCCGGATCAAGACATCCGGCTGACAGGTCTGGTAAACCCAGACATCAAGAGATGGAGCTGTATTGCCAACTGGATATTGGTCCAGTTTGAAGATAAACTCAAAGAGATCGAGCTTTATAATGCGGTACATGCTACCGTAAATGGATTCCTTCCAAATCCACATCTATTTTTAGCTTTGACAGAGAGGTATAACTATAGGACAGGGACGTTTATGACGCCCTGCGGGGAGATGGGATTGGCCCTCCACGAGATGAAGTACATCTCGTGCTTACCAATGGGAGATTTCCCTTACGAGGAGTACGTCCCAACCAACGACGAGTTAGATAGACTCCGTCGAGAAAATTCAAAGATGGTGGCAGTCTTCGACGAGCTACTGTGCCATTATAACATATGCTCTTTATACTAAAAAAGCGGCTCTTTCGGCACATGCTATTCATCAAAATGGTTGACTTATCTTTTTCTTAATCATATCATTGAAAAAAAGACCAAAGATCATGATTCATGCAACCCGGATTTCTTCCAACCCCTTAGCAACAGCGAAGTGATCAGTTTAATGGAAGAGAATAAGAGAATGGACATCAGAGTTGATGATCAACATCAATACCCTCCACTCAAGGCTGGAGATATTGTTGAAAGCTTTATCAGAATGGGCTACAGGTCCATGTCTAAAGAAGCCCAGCTGGCAGGACTTTTGACATACTGGCTCCGACGATTCGTCGTGCCTAGGGCAAGCGCCGTGGACCGCTTCCACCACGGTGTTTTTTTTTGCTGCCGTCCGGTTAGTCTTCGGCTACCGGATGGATTTACTATCAGTGATGACTTGTAGAATAAATACGGGTCTTCGTCTGTATGTTGATTCCATGCTCAAATGTAAGGGTGATAAGGGGAACTTCTCTAGACTGGAGTTACCTTACACCTACTTATTCGGATGGTTGCTCTTGCACCATCCATCATTGTTGAACCCCGCCATAGGAGCAGTTAGTGGCAGTTTTCTGCGCAGATTCTCACAGAACAAGTGGATATACACTAGTCTGAGGGACTGCAGACGTACCCTGAATCTTGGCAAAGGATGGAATTTTTATTGCTTTGCTCCTCCACCTGGTTATGAATTTATGGCTCCGAATCTGATGGATCTTGGGAGGCAACCAATAGGTCGATCAGCTTTTGACTGGTTGAAGACGATTAGACCATCGCATTTAGTGTACAGATTTGAAGAGGAGTGCTATCTTGAACCATATTTGCCGAGTCGCTTCGTTCGTCAATTTGGTTATGACCAGTTCCATGTGGGCAACGCAATAACTTGCTTACAAGGAAAAGGGTACTTGATTGACGGTGCCAGAGCATGGGCTTACTACAACGCTCGGGACACAAGGACAGTGTTCTCGATGCCAAACAAGAATAATAATGGCCCTAGAATGTTATATACATATTCATTGTTTTACACAGCTGCAAATACTTTTGCTGAGAACTATAGCCTTGTTGATAGTTTTGCAATAGCAAATCGTCTGAAGAAAGGAGCGACTGACATATTGGCTCCCAATAACGACGAAGAACATGAACCAGTGGATGATCCATTGGAAGCCTCCAGGGAAGCCAATTTCCCTGAGGAAGTCAACCAACCATTAAGAATTTCTCTGAAGGTTGTTAAATCTCCGGTCAAAGAGAAGAAGAGAATGAGAGAAGAACCTTCTTCTCCAGTTGCGAAGAAGAAGTTGATCTTGGAACCATCATCAGAGAAGGTTACCACTAGATCGCAATCCCGACAATTGGCTGAGTCAACCCGAGCAGAAGCAGCTACGCCGACCTCTATTCAGAAACAGGCCGAGATAGTAAATGTAGAGAGTCCTGAGAGACCTCTACACAGAAAGAAGAAGCTAGCCCACAAAAGAAGAAAAAGAACGGTCTCTCCTCGAAGACAACTCTTGTCTTCGGTGGTGGTGAATGCTGCCGCTGGGATTACTATGCCATCTCCTACTCCTGTTTCTGAGTCTGGGCATAAAACTCCTAGTCCAGAACAGAGGGAGGAGACTGAGCAGAGGGAAGAAGTTGACCAGAGAAATGAAGCCGTAGAGCCCAGAGAAGATATTGCAGAGACAGAGTACGAAGCTTTGCGATCTCCTTTACCGGTGATGGAGACTACTCAACCTCCTGTCACACCAGGAACACTCCGTGAGGAGGAGGATCGTTTGATGATCGAAGCTTTAAATGACTGCAATTTTGGCTCGCATGATTATGTTGATCAAACCGCTGCAACTGCCAGTGGAGAGATACCGGAGGAAGATGAAAGTGACGAGAGTACATCATCAGAGTATATTGATGATACACAGAATCCTGACAAGGATGATGAAGTGCATGTATCTCCTGAAGCTGCTGACGACACCTTGGATGTTGAGGTGCAGATATCTCCCGAAGCTGTTGATGACACCTTGGATCCTGAAAAGGATATTGAGGTGCAGACATCTCCGGAAAAGATAGCAGATGAAGAAACAGCCCTGGAGGAAACTCCTACTGTTGATCCCCAAGGTATAGAATAAAAATTAGCAATCTTCTTTTAATAGATTGATAGCTGACATCTTTATTCTTATTCCATGCAGAAACCGCATCTTCTCCAGCACCTCCAGTATGCATGGATATAGTGCTTGTAACGACGATAGCCAGTAACAGTCGTCATTTGTCATGTGGCTCTGAAGCAGGAAGTAGTCAGGCAGTAATGTCTGAGGCTACTTCTGCTCAGCTGGAATCTGTTCCAACAGATGACAGAATTGTTGCTGAACCAAGCCATGGTAAGATTTGCTTTCAGTTTTGATCCACTTTGACAGTAGCTAATGACAGGCAAAATGACAATATTTTAATTTTTACAGAAGAACAACCGGGAGGAGCAGCCAACTCTACTCTAGTTCCTTCATTCAAAGAGCACTCCGTCCAAGTGCAAGAGACTGAACATCCTGCCGCCTCATCGTCAGCAGGAGTAGCTGCTACTCCTGGTGCTTTGGCTACCAATCGGTTTGTCATCAAGTCATTTACCAAGTTCTTATTTGATTCATTGGGGCCTTTAATAAATAGAGTGATGGAGAAAGAAGAAGCTAATTTCTCCACGGTTAGAGGTCCAACCTCTTTCTTAGTTAATGCTATCCGCGATCAAGGTGACGAGGATCAGGCGACTTTTCTCGATCACATATTAGATGAGCTGGAGACCTCAACAAAGAGCTACAAAGAGCTAAACAAGGAAGAAGTAGAGCTTTTGGTACAAGCCGAATTTGAACGAATGTCTCAGGAGGCTACAGTTGAGAGAGTCAATTTCCAAATTCTCTTAGATACTTTCACTGCTAAGTCTGCTGAGTACAATTCCAAGGTAGAAACAGTGACTTCTGTGGCTGAAAGAAAAGAAAAGAGAATTGCTGAATTGAAAGAGAAGATTGCTCGTCTTCAGAAATAACTGGAAGATGAGGTCACCGAACATCAAACTGTAATTCAACAACTCGGTGCTCTAACCCAAGAAAGAGATGAATATGCTGCAGCTCATAATGCTGAAATCACTCGCAAAATGGTAACTATGCCAACCTTCAATGAAAAATCTAGGATGGAAGAAGCCAGGAAGCGAGTGATGGAATCCCGTGAAGAGCGACTGCAGATTTTGAAGCAACAGATAACCGGCTTGATGACACCACCAGTTTAATAGAAAGATTACTTGTATCTTCTTGTTTTGCAGTATGTATTTTTTTTGTAATGTCTTGAATTCTGATCAATAAAAAGACATTTTTTTGTGGTTCTCTTATTTATTGCATATCTTATTCGGATATAGATAATAGTGATAGAAAATATATTCAGAGGTACAGGACATGATATATTTCTTGATTAGAAAATAATTATACTTATTATATCTGCTCAGAGGTAATATGGACGTGGCAGAATATAATTTATCAAATATCATTATTTCAATAGACAACTCAATCAAGAATGACAAGTTGCTGATGTGGATGATGAATGATAATGAATCGTCAAAATGTGTGAACGAAGTAAATCGTCGAGTTGAACGGATGAACCGTCAAATGGGTGGAATGAACGGACGAACCATCGAATGGATGGAATGAACGGACGAACCGTCGGATGATAATGAACGGGTGAACCGTCAGATGGATGGAATGAACGGACGAACCGTCGGATGATGGTAATGAATGGATGAACCGTCAGATGATAATGAACAGGTGAACCATCGGATGATTTGAATGAACGGACGAATCGTCAGATGATTTGAATGAACGGACGAACCGTCGGATGATTTGAATGAACGGACGAACCGTCGAATGAATTGAATGAACGGATGAACCGTCGAATGGATGGAATGAACGGACGAACCATCGGATGATAATGAACGGGTGAACCGTCGAATGATTTGAATGAACGGACGAACCGTCGGATGATTTGAATGAACAGACGAACCGTCGAATGAATTGAATGAACAGGTGAACCGTCGGATGGATGGAATGAACGGACGAACCGTCGAATGGATGGTATGAACGGACGAACCGTCGGATGATAATGAACGGATGAACCGTCAGATGAATGGAATGAACGGACAAACCATCAGATGATAATGAACGGGTGAACCGTCGATATGATAATGAACGGGTAAACCGTCGAGATTAATGTGTCGCTTCGTTGTTTTAAGAATTTCCGTCTATAAATAGAACAAAAATCTGACAAGAATGACAACTTCCACTTTTCAACATAAAGATGTCATCCGGAGATGCATCCAAGAAGACTGAGGTTGCCCCGAAGGTTGAAGAACTCCCGAAAGAACGACCAGCCGATCCTGATCAGCCAAAGCAGATAAAAGCGGGAAAGGGTTCGTCTGCACACAAGCCACCAAAGGATATCCTAGATTTCTTGCTTGAACCAGGGACGACGAAAGAAGAAGAGGCTATAAGGATGGCCGCTTGCAAGTTCTTGGTGGGTTCGAGCAAGGATGTTCTCAGTTCTTTTGCAGATTATATCTTTGATAAGGACGGCAGTGGCCCACGTCCCAATATTAAGAAGGATGATAGTGACCTTCCTTGATACTATGTAACATCGTTTATGATTAAATAAAAATCAAACTTTATTTATGAACTGTCTGATCATATTTACATAAAATCCCTGTTACACTTATACATAGTATTTCTTGAGGAATTTGCCATTGATAGGCATCATTGCAACTCGACCGTCTAACTCTGAAAGTTGATAGGCTTCATTTGAAAAGACTTTGTTGACAATGTAAGGCCCTTTCCACTTCGCGTCAAACTTGCCTTTGCTCATGTGAGTCATAGTCATGGGACGCCTGACTGTTAGAATGAGCTCCCCTTGCTGAAAGGCTCTGACTTTAACTTTGCGGTTGAAAGTTTTTGAGATACGAGCTTGATATAACTCAATATGTTGTTGAGCCAATAGCCGCTTTTCGTCGAGTGCTTCTAATTCTTGAAGCCGGAGAAGATCGTTGTTCTCTGTAGTGAGCTCGTTAGCAATGGCGATCCTTAAGGACAGAATTTGGAGTTCTAGAGGAAGAACTGCTTCACAACCGTACACCAAAGAGAAGGGTGTAAAGCCTGTGGGGTTGCGGACCGTAGTTCGGTAGGCCCAAAGATATTCACCAAGCTTCTCACTCCAATTCTGTTTGTTAGTAGATACAAACTTCTTAAGGAGCTTGATGATAGTTTTGTTGAAAGCTTCGACCAATCCATTAGCAGCAGGATTGTATGCTGTCGAGGCAACATTGTCAATCCGGTGATTATCACAGAATCTTGTAAACTTCTGGCTGATAAATTGAGGTCCATTGTCATGAATGATTCGTCGAGGCACACCAAATCTATAGATGACATGATGTTTGACGAAGTTTATGACACTGCTGGTCTTGACTTCAGCCAGAGGTATAGCTTCAGCCCATTTAGAGAAGTAGTCGGTTATTGCTAATATGAACCGATGTCCTCTAGAAGAAGGAGGATTGATGGGACCTATAATGTCCATGCCCCAAGCTTCGAAAGGCCAAGAAGCAGTAGTTGGATGCATGAATTCTGATGGTTGATGTATAAAATCTGCATGGACTTGACAAGCACGACATTTCCTTGCATATTCAATGGCATCTGATACCATAGAGGGCCAGTAGTAACCCATTCGTTGGATGCGATCCTGTAGTTTAGGACCGGGTTGTTGTGCTCCACAGACATCGTCATGAGCTTCGCGTAGTACTTGCTTCGCTTCATCACCAGTAAGGCATCGCAAGAGTAAGCCGTCATAAGTTCGCTGATAGAGAGTCTTAGTAGTCTGATTGTAATAGAACCGGAGTGAACGTCGACGAATACTCGTAGCCTCCTTTGGATCTTCAGGGAGTATGTCATGAACTACAAAGTCAATGAAAGGAATTCTCCAATCTTCACTGATAACATTGGCTTCAGTAAGATTACTGAATTCAATATTACGATTGTTTTCGACACAAAACAACTCCCGATTAGAGATGACCACCACCTGCTGTCTTTTGATAGGGATGGCTAAGACTGCTGCAAGGTTGGCCAAGGCATTTGCTTCAGTATTGCAAGCTTGGCGAACATAGTCGATGAAGAAGGCTTTGAATGATATAGCCATATTGATTGCTGCTTCATGGTAAGGCACCAGATCTTGATGGCAAACTTCATAGGTTCCTCTGACCTGGTTGACAACCAGCTTGGAGTCGCCGTAGACTTCGAGATATTCGACGTCCAATTGTTTGGCTAATTGAAGGCCAATTAGCAGAGCATTGTATTCTGCTACGTTGTTGGAGCAAGGTTCATCTAAGGAGTAGGCTCTTTGTATAGTTGACCCGTCTGGAGAAATAAGGACAACTCCAACTCTTGTGACAATGGCACCATTGGGTCCGATTCTGGATGCACCATCAAAGAATAGACGCCAAGTATGAAATTCTTCGAAGATCAAATTTGCTTCCAATGTCTCGTCTGGAATTTCATCATAGAGTTTGGATGTTTCTGGCACAGGATGAGCCGCTAAGAAATCTGCCAGTGTTTGCAAAAACAAAAGTATGAACTTTATTTCAACAAACTTTGTAAAGAGATTACAAGAATTCTAGGAAAGTACAACTGTAGGAATCCAATCTAGATGATGATTGCTTTATCCCTTGGACGATGTGAACTTTGAAGACGATAGCCTCTGAAGTTGAAGTTGAAGGCAAAAGCCTTGGAAGAATGCAGCAGCACTTGGGCAAGAACTCCTGAACTCTCTGATATTTCTGAACTTTTTGTCTGATCCCCTTGAATGAAGACTTGAAACTCTATTTATAGAGTTCTGGAAATAACTAACTTTTAGTTATTCTGAATGGCATAAGTTGGATTGCGCATGGACTGGCTTGCGCAGCCTCAGACTGTGCTGGCAGTTGTTAGATCGTGGGCCAACTGTCTTGGACACATGGCATCTTTTGATTGAATTACGTATGATCGTGTGCAAACGGTTGCCATATAGTGAGCTATTGATGGCATGAATGCCACGTGTATATTTGTCAGTTGTCATGATGAAGTGCGCCACCTGAATTGCGCTGACTTCAGATTGCGCGAGGTTGGACTGCGCACAGAGGGCCTGGCCGATTGCGCTCCATGTACAGCTATCCTCGAGTGCCGTGCTGTACAATAAACCAACAGTCTCCTCGTTCTCCGTGCTATCAGTTGTCAGAAGATCTAATTTTGTCAGATAATGATGACATTTGCCACGTCAGCTTGCGCGCTTGAGAGTGTGCGCAGTCCAGTCTGTGCTATCTAGATGGTGCACAATCTGACTTCTGCGCAGTTCATTTGAAAGATGTATTTCTTGATTTTTATGACTTTGTTGATGGGTGCAACTTGAATTTTTAGGACCTACAAGTCCCCCTTCAAAGTTTTGGAAAGTTGAATTTATTCAAAGTTTCGAAATACTTTAAATTTTGAATATTAAATCAAGTTGCGCATATGTTGAGCTGTCTGCGCAATCGGATGAATCAGCCCCTGCTTTTTTGGCACAATCTGAGGCGGCCGTTGCTCTCGAAAAACTATAAATAGTTTCCTTCGTTCTTCATATTATTCTTTACTTGTTTTCATTGTGTTTAAGAGAGAAAAATCCCGAGCCTATTCCTCATTTCTTCTACGTCGATCTTTCATTGCTCCCAAGCGCTCCTCCGCCGCCGACAAGGACAAGGCCCCCGCCGAGTCTTCAACTCGGGTTGCGCCACGTCCTTCCCGTCACGAAGCTGCACACCCTGCTGTGCGAGGTAGATAACCCGATCGAAAATCCTTTTTAGGGTTTTTTGACATAACTAAACCTTGAACCCTATATCTTTTTAGAGATTCGGTCATACTGTGCCACCATTTTTAGGGCTTAGGTTGCACGAACCCAATATTCTTCATTTTTATGAAGAATATCTTCTCGCGCAATCGGTTGAATTACGCTGGCAAAAGTCAGCGGAATCGGCTGATTTGTGCAAGATTATCAGCACAAACTGTTATTTTGCGCCAGCTTTGTCAGCGCAATCTGATACTTGCACAAGCTTTGTCAGCGCAATCTGATGCTTGTGCAATCTGAAGTTTACACAATCTGATGACAGAATCTTCTGACTTGACTTGTACTGAATTTTGTTTTTATCTGTTTGATGCAGTTGATACCAGAGAGGATCCTAAATATCAAACCTTCGTAGAAACTCTTGCAGAATCAAAATTTAAAGAGGACTTGTCCTATGTGCTCTTCCCGCAATATGCCCTTCCATCCTCTCGCCAAACTATTTTGATAGCACAGGACAATGAGACTTTGTTAAGTCTGATGAATGGACAGCCCTTGCAGTCTGCTGACGCCATCACCCACAAGAAACCTATGTTCCTATTTGGTGAAGCCATTGACAAAAGTTCTCAGCCAAGACCCCGTGTTGAGCAGAGAACTTTCCAAAGGAAAGAGAAACTAATCTTGCTACCAGACATTGCTAGATGCCTCCCTCTAGCACGATATGCTTATGCAAGCCATCCTAGGAGGATGGACTGGGACATTACTCCTCTTCAACATGCACGGACAAGCAAGATCTGTGTCAAGAAAGGCCCGCACAATAAAGATATGTTCTATAGCTCTTCTGAGCGACACAGTACTTTACTCAGAGGGTTGAAGCCAGGGTGCATCCCTCCAGAGAACTCCTCTTTATTGCTGCCTGTGAGGACTACAATTTTTACAAATGAGTATACGAAGGCTGAGGGCAGATATCCGGATCACGATATCCGGCTGACCGGTCTGGTGAACCCAGACATCAAGAGATGGAGCTGTATTGCCAACTGGATATTGGTCCAGTCTGAAGAGAAACTCAAAGAGATCGATCTGTATAATGCGGTACATGCTACCGTGTATGGATTCCTTCCAAACCCTCATCTGTTTCTGGCTCTGGCAGAGAGGTACAATTATAGGACAAGGACATTTATGACGTCCTGCGGGGAGATGGGATTGGCCCTCTACGAGATGAAGTACATCTCGTGTTTACCAATGGGAGATTTTCCTTACGAGGAGTACGTCCCAACCAACGACGTATTAGATAAACTCCGTCGAGAAAATTCAAAGATGGTAGCAGTCTTCGACGAACTACTGTGCCATTATAACATATGCTCTATATACTACAAAAGCGGCTCTTCTGGGACATGCTATTCATCAAAATGGATGACTTATCTTTTTCTTAACCATATTATTGAGAAAAAGACCAAAGATCATGATTCATGCAACCCAGATTTCTTCCAACCCCTCAGCAACAGCGAAGTGATCAGTCTGATGGAAGAGAATAAGAGAATGGATATCAAGGTTACTGATGAACATCAGTACCCTCCACTCAAAGCTGGAGACTATGTTGAAAGCTTTATAAGAATGGGCTACAGGTCCATGTCTAAAGAAGCTCAGCTGGCAGGATTTTTGACATACTGGCTTCGTCGATTCGTCGTGCCTGGAGCAAGCACTGTAGACCGCTTCCACCGCGGTGTTCTTTTTGCTGCAGTTCGGTTAGTCTTCGGCTACCATATGGATTTACTATCGGCGATGACTTGTAGAATAAATGCAGGTCTTCGTCTGTATGTTGATTCTATGCTCAAGTGTAAGGGTGATAAGAGGAACTTCCCTAGACTGGAGTTACCTTACACCTACTTATTCGGATGGTTGCTCCTACACCATCCCACATTGATGAACCCTGCCATGGGAGCAGTTGGTGGCAGTTTTCTGCGCAGATTCTCACAGGGCAAGTGGATATATACTAGCCTGAAGGACTGCAGACGTACCCTGAACCTTGGCAAATGATGGAATTTTTATTGCTCTCCTCCTCCAACTGGTTATGAATTTATGGCACCAAATCTGGTTGACCTTGGGAGGCAACCAATAGGTCGAACAGCTTTTGAAAGGCTAAAGACGATCAGACCATCGCACTTAGTGTACAGATTTGAAGAGGAGTGCTATCTTGAACCATATTTGCCGAGTCGCTTCGCTTGTCAATTTGGTTATGACCAGTTCTATGTGGGCAACGCTATCACTTGCCTGCAAGGAAATGGGTATCTGATTGATGGTGCCAGAGCGTGGGCCTACTACAACGCTCGAGACACAAAGACAGTGTTCTCGATGCCAAACAAGGATAATAATGGCCCTAGAATGTTATATACATATTTATTATTTTATACTGCTGCAAATACTTTTGCTGATAACTATAACCTTGTTGATAGTTTTGCAACAGCAAATCGTCTGAAGAAAGGAGCGACTGATATATTAGCTCCAAATAATGACGAAGAACATGAACTAGTGGATGATCCATTGGAAGCCTCCAGGGAAGCAAACTTCCCTGAGGAAGTCAACCAACCATTAAGAGTTTCTTTGAAGGTTATTAAATCTCCGGCCAAGGAGAAGAGGAGAAGGAGAGAAGAACCTTCTTTCCCAGTTGCGAAAAAGAAATTAATCTTGGAACATTCTTCAGAGAAGATTACTACTAGATCGTAATCTCAGAAGCTGGCCGAGACAATCCAACGGGAAGAAGCAGCTACACCGACCTCTGTTCAAAAACAGGTCGAGGTAATAACTGTAGAGAGTCCTGAGAGGCCTCTGCATAGAAAGAAGAAGCTGGCCCACAGAAGAAGAAAAAGAACAGTCTCTCCTCCAAGGCAAGTCTTGTCTTCGATAGTGGTGAACGCTGCAGTTGGATTCACCATGCCATCTCCCACTCTTATTTCTGAGTCTGGGCATAAAACTCCTAGTCCAAAACAGAGGAAAGAGGTTGACTAGAGAAATGAGGCCGTAGAGCCCAGAGGAGATATTGCAGAAACAGAGCATGAAGCTTTGCGATCTCCTTTACCAGTGATGGAGACTACTCAACCTCCTGCCACACCGGGAGCAATCCGCGAGGAGGAGGATCGTTTGATGATCGAAGCTTTAAATGACTGTGACTTCGGCTCACAGGATTATGTTGATCAAACCGCTGCAACTGCCAGTGGAGAGGCACCGGAGGAAGATGAAAATGAGGAGAGTACATCCTCAGAGGCTGATGAAGATACACAGGATCCTAAAGGAGATGATGAAGGGCATGTGTCTCCTAAAGCTGCTGATGACACCTTGGATCCTGAAAAGGATGTTGAGGTGCAGATATCTCCCAAAGCTGATGATGATATCTTGGATCCTGAAAAGGATGTTGAGGTACAGGCATCTCCAGAAAAGATAGCAGACGAAGAAGCGGTCCTGGAGGAAACTCCTACTGTTGATCCCCAAGGTATAGAATGAAATTAGCAATCTTCTTTTAATAGATTGATAGCTAACATCTTTATTCTTATTCATACAGAACTCGGATCTTCTCCAGCTCCTCCAATGTGCATGGACATAATGCTTGCAACGACGATAGCTAGCAGCAGTCGTCACTTATCATGTGGCTCTGAGGCAGGCAGTAGCCAGGCAGTCATGTCTGAAGCTACTTCTGCTAGGTTGGAATCTGCTCCAACAGATGACAGGCCTATTGCCGGATCAAGCCATGGTAAGACTGTTTTCACTTTTGATCTTTTTTGACAGTAGCAAATGATAGGCAAAATAACAATATTTAATTTTGCAGAGGAACAACCGGGAGGAGCAACCAGCTCTACTTTAGTTCCCTTATTCAAAGAGCCTTCCGCCCAAGTACGAGAGACTGAACATCCTGCAGCCTCATCATCAACAGGAGTAGCTGCTGCTACTCCTGGTGCTTTGGCTACCAATCAGTTTGTCGTCAAGTCATTTACCAAGTTCTTCTTTGATTCATTGGGGCCTTTAATAAATAGAGTGATGGAGAAAGAAGAAGCTGATTTCTCCACGGTTAGAGGTCTAACCTCTTTCTTAGTTAATGCCATCCGTGAGCAAGGTGACGAGGATAAGGCGACTTTTCTCGATCACATATTAGATGAGCAGGAGACCTCAACAAAGAGCTATAAAGAGCTGAACAAAGGAGAGGTAGAACTTTTGATATAAGCCGAATTTGGACGGATGTCTCAGGAGGCTGCAGTTGAGAGAGTCAATTTCCAAGTTCTCTTGGATACTTTCACTGCTAAGTTTGTTGAGTATAATTCCAAGGTGGAAACGGTGACCTCTATGGCTGAAAGAAAAGAGAAGAGAATTGCTGAATTGAAAGTGGAGATTGTTCGTCTTCAGAAAGAACTGGAAGATGAGGTCACCGAACATCAAACTGCAATTCAACAACTCGGTGCTCTAACCCAAGAAAGAGACAAATATGCTGCAGCTCATAATGCTGAAATCACTCGCAGAATGGTAACTATGCCAACCTTCAATAAAAAATCTGGGATGGAAGAAGCCAAGAAGCGAGTGATGGAATCCCGTGAAGGGCGACTGCAGACTCTGAAGCAACAGATAACCGGCTTGATGACACCACCAGTTTAATAGAAAGATTCTTGTATCTTCTTGTTTTGCAATATGAATGCTTTTGTAATGTCTTGAATTTCGATCAATAAAAAGACATTTTTTGTAGCTCTATTATTTATTGTATATCTTGTTCAGATATAAATAATAGAGATAGAAAATATATTCAGAGGTACAGGACATGATATATTTCTTGATTTTTAGAAAATAATTATATTCATTATATCTGCTCAGAGGTAATGTGGACATGGCAGAATATAATTTATCGAATATTATTATTTCAACAGACAACTTAATCAAGAATGACAAATTGCTGATGTGGATGATGAACGATAATGAATCATCAAAATGTGTGAACGAAGTGAATCGTCGGGACGAACGGATGAACCGTCGAATGGGTGGAATGAACGGACAAACCGTCAAATGGATGTAATGAACGGACGAACCGTCAGATGGTAATAATGAAAGGATGAACCGTCGAATGATGGTAATAAACGGATGAACCGTCGAATGATGGTAATGAACGGATGAACCGTCAGATGATGGTAATGAACGGATAAACCGTCGGATGATGGTAATAAACAGATGAACCGTCGAATGATGGTAATGAACGGATGAACCGTCAGATGAATGTGTCGCTTCGTTGCTTGGAGAATCTCTGCCTATAAATAGAACAGAAATTTGGCAGGAATGACCACTCCTACTTCTTCAACATAAAGATATCGTCTGGAAATACATCCAAGAAGGCTGAAATCACCCCGAAGGTTGAAGCGGGCACTGAAGAATGTCTTGCTGAACCAGTCCAGCCCAAGCAGACAGAAACAGGCGAAGGTTCGTCTGCACCCAAACCACCGAGAGATATCCTGGATTTCCTGCTTGAACCAGGAAAGACTGAAGAGGAAGAGGCCATGAGAATGGCTGCTTGCAAGTTCCTAGTGGGTTCCAGCAAGGATGTTCTCGGCTCTTTTGCTGATTATGTCTTTGATAAGGATGGTAGTGGTCCGCGTTCTAGTGTTGAGAAGGATGATAGTGACCTTCCTTGATATTATGTAACATCGTTTATGATGAAATAAAAATCAAAATTTATTTATGAACTATCTGATCATATTTACATAAAATTCCTGTTACATTTATACATAGTATTTCTTGAGGAATTTGCCATTGATAGGCATCATAGCGACTCGACCGTCCAGCTTTGAGAGTTGATAGGCTCCATTTGAAAAGACTTTGCTGACAATGTAAGGACCTTCCCACTTCACGTCGAACTTGCCTTTGCTCATGTTATTCATAGTCATAGGACGTCTGACTGTTAGAACGAGCTCTCCTTGCTGAAAGGCTCTGACTTTAACTTTGCGGTTGAAAGTCTTCGAAATGCGGGCTTGATATAACTCAATATGCTGCTGAGCCAATAGCCGCTTTTCGTCGAGCGCTTCTAATTCTTGAAGTCGAAGAAGATCGTTGTTCTCTGTAGTGAGCTCGTTAGCAATGGCGATCCTTAAGGATGGAATTTGAAGTTCTAGAGGAAGAACTGCTTCACAACCGTACACCAAAGAGAAGGGTGTAAAGCCTGTGGGGTTGCACACCGTAGTACGATAAGCCCAAAGACATTCACCAAGCTTCTCGCTCCAGTTTTGTTTGTTAGTGGATACAAACTTCTTAAGGAGTTTGATGATAGTTTTGTTGAAGGCTTCGGCCAATCTATTAGCAGCAGGATTGTAGGCTGTAGAAGCAACATTGTCAATCCGATGATCATCACAAAATCTTGTAAACTTCTGGCTGATAAATTGAGGTCTGTTGTCGTGAATGATCCTTCGAGGTACACTAAATCTATAGATGACATGGTGTTTGACGAAGTTGATAACACTGCTGGTTTTGACTTCAGCCAAAGGTATAGCTTCAGCCCATTTGGAGAAGTAGTCAGTTATTGCTAGTATGAACCGATGTTCCTTAGAAGAAAGAGGATTGATGGGACCTATAATATCCATGCCCCAAGCTTCAAAAGGCCAGGAAGCGACAGTCGGATGCAGGAATTCTGATGGCTGGTGGATGAAATCGGCATGGACTTGACAAGCTCTACATTTTCTTGCATATTCAATGGCATCTGATACCATAGAGGGACAATAGTAACCCATGCGTCGAATGCGATCCTGTAGTTTAGGATCGGGTTGATGTGCTCCGCAGACGCCATCATGAGCCTCGCGTAATACTTGCTTTGCTTTATCACCAGCGAGACAGCGCAAGAGAAGACCATCATAAGTCCGCTGATAGAGAGTCATGGTGGTTTGATTATAGTAGAACCGGAGAGAACGTCGACGAATACTCGTGGCCTCCTTTGGATCTTCAGGGAGTATATCATGAACTACGAAGTCAATGAAAGGAGTTCTCCAATCTTCACTGATAACATTGGCTTCAGTAAGATTACTGAATTCAATATTACGATTGTTTTCGACATAAAACAACTCCCGATTAGAGATGACTACCACCTGTTGTCTTTTGATGGGGATGGCTAAGACTGCTGCAAGATTGGCCAAGGCATCTGCTTCAGTATTGCAAGCTCGGCGAACATAGTCGATGAAGAAAGCTTTAAATGATGTAGCCATGTTGATTGCCGCTTCATGATAGGGCACTAGATCTTGATGGCGGACTTCATAGGTTCCTCTGACCTGGTTGACAACCAGCTTGGAGTCGCCGTAGACTTCGAGATATTCAACGTCTAATTGTTTAACTAATTGAAGACCGATCAATAGAGCATTATATTCTGCTATATTGTTGGAGCATGGTTCATCTAGAGAGTAGGCTCTTTGAATAGTTGACCCGTCTGGAGAAACGAGAACAACCCCAACTCCTGCTACAATGGCACCATTGGGTCCGATTCTAGATGCACCGTCAAAGAATAGATGCCAAGTAGGAAATTCTTCGAAGATCATATTTGATTCTAATGTCTCATCTGGAATTTTATCATAGAGTTTGGATGTTTCTGGTACAGGATGAGCCGCTAAGAAATCCGCCAGTGCTTGACCTTTGTCAAATTTTTGAGGAACGTATACCATGTCATATTGGGCTAGCAGAATTGCCCACGTAGCTAGCCGAGAATTGAGTGTGCTGGGCTTTTTCATGAGTACCCGAAGAAGATTAACTCGGGATATGACATGAATGGTTTGACCAATAATGTAATGCCGAGTCTTTTGAACAGCGAACATAAGAGCTAGACATTCTTTTTTGACCGGACTATAACGGTGTTCGGCACCAATCATAGTACGACTAAGATAGTAGATGGCCTGTTCATGACATTCTTTGTTCTTTTGGGCAAGTAAAGCACCCAATGAATGGTCCATAGCACGGACATACATTAAGAATGGTATGCCTGAGATTGGTGGCACCAAGACCGGTGGGTTCATGAGATATCGCTTGATGTCATCAAATGCTTTTTGACATTCTTCAGTCCAAATGAAAGAGACACCTTTCTTCATCAGCTGAGTGAATGGTCTGCAGCGTCCAGACAAATTCGAAATGAATCTCCTGATATACGCAAGACGACCTTGGAATTCTCGTAGCTCTTTTAGGTTGCGTGGAGGACGCATCTCTTGAATGGCTTTGATCTTCTCGGGATCCACGTGTATACCTTTAGAGATAATGACGAAGCCAAGAAATTTCCACTTGAGACATCCAAGAATGACTTGGTAGGGTTCATTTTGAGCTGATGTTGGCGCATGAGATTGAATATTGTTCTTAAATCTTGGATGTGATCTTCCTTCAAACGACTTTTGACAACGATATCGTCAACATAGCATTCAACGGTTTTGCACAGATGATCTCGAAAAATGGTACTCATGGCTCGTTGGTAAGTTGCACCAGCGTTCTTGAGACCAAATGGCATCACAGTATAGCAGTAAACTCTGCGAGGAGTGCGAAAAGAAGTATATTTTTCATCTTCAGGATTCATCCGAATTTGATTATATCCGGAGAATCCATCCATGAAGGATATTCGCTCGAACCCACAGGTGTTGTCAATCATAACATACGTGATGGGGAGAGGAAATTCATCTTTTGTACATGCTTTATTAAGATCCCGAAAGTCGATGCAGACTCGAACTTTGCCAGTTTTTGTCAGAACTGGGACGACATTGGCTACCCAATCCGGATGTTGTTCTTCTCGGATAAAGCCACAAGCGATGAGCTTCTTGACTTCATCATCAATCGCATCCATCATTTCTGGTTTGAAGCGCTGTTGTTGCTATTTGACTGGTTTTGCATTGGGCAAAATGTTCAGTTTGTGAGTAGCAACATTAGGATCTAGACCTGGCATGTCTTCATAACTCCAAGCAAATACATCAATGTATTCTTTAATAAGAAGAATTAATTCTTGCTTATCTGCCTCTGAGAGGTTCTTGCTGATGAATATTGGACGAGGTGACCCGCTCTCTCCTGCATCAATTTGCACTAATTGATCTTCAGTAGGAGGTTCCTTTTGTTCGAATCGGAGTTCCCATTGGGTATCCATTCGTTGAGCCCAAGGATCTGTTTTAGGACTTTCTTCAATGTCCTCGTCATAGCCTTCTGGAAGTTCGGCAGAGACCATGTTAGATGATACGATCAACCGATGAACTTGACCAACACTGGTATCAGAATCCCATGACCTGGAATCAGAAGAGTTAGAGCGCTCCTCACTATCAGATTCGGAGACTGCTAGGGATAATACTGGAGGAGAAGCATATCCGAGACCTCTTTTGGTCTTGCTGTAATACATTTCTGACTTTCCTTCCGGAACAGTAGTACGAATAGGAGTTCGCCTACCCTTGCCATAATTGAGGCCACTCTTGAAGTCATAACCCATTTTTTGGATGATGTTTTTTGATTGCTGACTATAACGACGGAGTTGGAAATGTTCTGTGTCGTTACTTTTGCTATCATCCGTATAACTGAACTATTGTTCCGGTCCTTTACTAAAAAAGTATTGGACTCTCGCCTTTCTTTCGAGCAGGAACAATACAATATGAATCTTTTAGGTGTTCCAGTGAGACTTCTGTTTGAAGAGATTGTACAACTCCTATTGTAAATGATCGAAAGATATCTAACATATCCAAATAGCATTTAGTATGATAAATGACATCAGTATACTGGAAAGTAGATGCTTTTTCATTAATTTGTACATTTGTATTTACAACAGGACCTTTAGCCTTAGCAGGTTTAGTCAGATTAATTACAAGAGGGGAAGAAGAACGTGGAGGAGGATTGGCCTTGTTACGACGGAGGTCGATAACAAGCGGCTCAGAGGATGTGAGCTCCCTTTTGTCCTTGTTATGAGTTAAATCTATAACAAGTGGCTCAGAAGAAGTGAGCTGCTTTTTTTTCCTTGTTACGACGTAAGTCGATAACAAGTGGCTCAGAAGAGGTGAGCTACCTTTTATCATCATCAATCGGTTGTTTCTGGACTGGCAAGTGAATAGCCAGTGACTTGGAGGATTGAGGACGAGATACACGCCCTTTAACAGGAATAATGAGAGCGTCAATAGGCACTGCTTCTTGCTCTTCTTCAGTATCCAGAGACAGCACCACCTTCATGAATTCATCCTTATACATACGAGCATCGTTGCAGTATATTTCGACGCCTTTGAAAGGATAGAGATCAGCAACCTCCTTTTACACCTCTCCATTATCATCAACATATTTGAAACATTGATGGAGAGTCGAAGGAACAATATTGTGCTCATGCAGAAATGGTCTTCCCAACATGGCATTGTAAGAACAACCATAATTGTCTATGATATAGAAGGTCACCTTTGTGCGAAGATTGCCTATTTGGAGTTTTAGGCGAATCTTGCCCAGAGGTTCACTCCTTCCTTGATTAAATCCAAGAATGGTGGTGATTGTACTGGAAAGACTATGCACTGGGATCTTCAATGCATCTAACATTGTCTTTGGCATGATGCTGAGAGCAGACCCTGGATCTATAAGAATACGATCAACTTTCATCGAGTCGACATATCCTGTGTAATAAAGAGGACGGTCATGCCTGTTGTCTTCCATCAGCATATCATCTTGTGTTAAAGTTATGTTTAGAATTAACTCCAATACACTATGACAATGTAGACAAGAAACTGGCTCGGCTTTCGGCTTCTTCAAAAGGGCTAGACAAGTTTCAGCTTGTATGAGAGCCTCACATAGAGTTTCTCGAGTCTCTTTGGAGAGGCGCAAAAGCTCAAAGATAGACAGCCGAGCCGGTGTATTAGCTAATTGAGCGAGGATGTCAAAGTTGTAAGGCTTTTTAAGTCCTGTGGGAGATGACTTCTTCAAGGGCTTGTCGAAACGAACTTGTTGTTTGCCTTTGTCAGCTACCGTCGGCTTGGGAGGAATGGGTACTACAAGCGGTGAGGGTGCAGAAGAAATATCCTCAGTGGAAACAGGCTGCACTGGAGCAGGCTCAGAAGAAGAGACAGGATTCTTTTGAGCTTCGGGGTAATCCTTCAGATAAGCTTTCCCTGATCTGGTACCCAACAGAATTTCTTTGTCAACTATGGGGTCAAAAGACACCATGTTACAAGTCTTTGTCTTGCCCTTAAAGCGGTCTTTCTTCTTGGAGGAAGAAGTTTCGAACTCAGAAGCAAGATCTGGATGAATCCACATAATCTCGCCATTGTCAAGAGACAAGGGAACGAGACCTTCACTTCGCGGAGGAGAGAGATTCTCAATCTCAATAGTAGCTTTGGGAATAGGGATGACGTCATGCTGCACCATCTGCGGAGGGAAATCACCGAATTGAACTGAAATCATATTTGCAGTCACTGTCTTCTCGTCTTGTTGTAGAGTGACAACACCAGCATTGACCAGCTCTTGTATCTTGCCTTTGAGCACGTAGCATGCTCGAGTAGGATGTCCAATAAACCTATGGTAGATACAATACTTGGGATGTTCAGTCTTACCGACTTCATCAGGCTTCTTTGGGTCTGGGAGTTGGATCTTGTTGCTTTTGATTAAACAATCAAAGATGCTAGCAGTGTCATTCTCATCAAAGGAGTACTCTACTTTAGGACGAGGTTCCCTTGGTAGAGGTGCAGAAGGAGTAGAAGTAGACGTAGGTGGAGCTACGTTAACAGCCAGAGACTCTTTACCCTTCAAGTTGATGTTCAATGTCTCCTTGTTCTTACGGTTATTCTGGCGATTACCTCCACTTGATGTCTGGTGTTCATCTCGATCGGGGTTAGACATTTGTACCCCCAACTGCTTGAACTTGTCAGCGCTAACTTCAGCTGCTTTAGCGTTGACAATGAAGGAGGGCCAATCTCGGAACTGAGTAGATCCTGTCCACATACTGATGATAGGCAAAAGATTTGCCTTGCAAGTGTCTATGGTGAGAGCGGCCGGAGTCCCTGGAGGCATCTTCAAGGCTTCTCGGCAGAATCTTTTAATGAAACTTTCAGCAGTTTCATTACATTTTTGCTTGATTTTATTAAGGGCTGACATGGTCATGTCGTTGATCCCTTCATAAAATCGTTCCAAGAAGATTTGTTTTAGACCCGAGAAGGAAGTGATACAACCATCGGGCAGACTTCTATACCAATCGTATGCTACGTCGGCTAAACAGCCAACGAATACTCTGGTAAGAAGAGCGTCATTTGGTTGAAGTTGGACAGTCATAACCTCGAAATGGTTAATGAACTGACTGGAAGAAGTGCTGCCATCAAACAGCGAGATTGTTGGAATCTTGTACTTAGGAGGAAATGGGACTTCCTTCCATTCAACTGGTAAGGTTATTTGATCCACAATCTCTGTAAGTTGTCTTTCTCCTTGAAGGCTTCAAACTGAGTGCGTAAGAGCTTGACAGCTTCAGTGGCATCTTCCACTGATGTAGAAGGAGCAGGCTGAGTCACAGTGTTAGGGGGAGGAACAGCGTGATAAGCACTATCCCCAGCACCTGACTGACTGGGTGTAGGTTGGACCTGTACAGGAGGTACATGAGGAGCTACTACCCCCAGTCCTGCGTTGACAAGTACCGACGATGCTATGATTTCAGGACTTGCAGCAGGTACAGTCGGTGGTGTAGCATATTGTGCCACAATGATAGAATACATACTTGCGACCATTTCAGCCATGGTCTTCAGCTTGTCTTCTAGTGCAGCGATTCGTTGTTCCTGATTTGCAAAAGTTGAAGCATCTGGATCTTCATTGACAACATAAGCTGTCACTTCTCTTGGTACAGTGGAAGATACTGTCTGTTCAGAGCTTTCGCTGTATGCATCATAGTCGGAGAAAGAGTCATCTTCCGAATGAGAAGTAAGAAGATGACCCGAAGGATCTTGAAGAAGATTCCTTTGACCGATTGTATCTCGGCTTCGGGATCGGGTATGTCGAAATACTCCTTCAGAAGATTCCTGAAGTAAATCTAAATACCGTTGGCTGGGCTTGCGAGGTTTCCGTACTTGGAGCACTTTCTACCCCCAGTGTCTCGAGAGATCATGTTGACAGAAGCGTACAACACTTCGTCTTCATCCTCTGACTTAGGTCCAGAGTTTGCAAAGTTCAGACGATCAAAGACAGATCGTTTTGTTGTTTGACAACAACACTGGATGATGACTTTATGATTGCAATGATGATCAGGTGATTGAACTGGAGGTGTCGAGATGTTATCCCGCTTTTGCCTGAGATGTTCTCGGAGATCAAAAGTTTGAGAGATTTGTTCTTTGATAATGTTCAGAACATGATTCCGATTCTTCAGATGTTTTGTCCCTTGAGTGTACAGGGAAGTGCTCACTTCATTAGCATAGGTGTCAGGATTTTTGATCCTGGAAACTTGCTTCTGATGATGCTTGGTCTTCGGCATTGGCTGTTTGCGTTTTACCGAAGTTGGTCTGTTGAGATAAGTTCTTAGATCAGCAAATTCACCCCCAGAGGTTTCTGTCTGAGACACCAACAATTTCCTCTGTTTCGATCGAGATATCTTGAGAGTTGGGAGATCTTGGAATTCTGCTACCGGGGTAGACAGAAATCCTCTTTGATCAGTACAAGTTCTCTTGACATGAAGGGAAGAAGAACCCTTGTTTGAAGGAGTTCTTGTACTGACTAGTGTCGAGGCACGTTCAGATTGATCTTCTACGGTAAAAACTAAGGAAGATTGAGAAAAGACCAAAGGGCCTTTTCCTTTGTTTTGTGAAGAAGGATTAGCTAAAGAGCGTTTCCCTCTGTTGTCTTCCAAGTCATGGGACGAGGAAGTTTGAGAAAAGACCAATGGGCCTTTTTTTTGTTCTGAGGAGGAAGAGAAATAGCCAAAAGACTACCTCCAGTGGATTACGCAGGAGCAACAGGGTGTTTGGGAAGAGGAGTAGAGCTTTTTCCCTTGCTGTGAGAAGAAGAGAGTTTAGCCAAAGGGCTGTCACTCTTGGATTGTGCTGGTACAGTTTGCGCATGGGTTGATGGTGTACTGGCAACTTGTGCATGAATAACTCTGGCTTCAGTCACAATGGTTTGCGCAGCAGAAGTCTTGTTGCCAGAGTGTTTGGGTTGCACTCTGGTTGCTGGAGTAGTAGACTGCGCAGGCAAAGTTGCAGCCAACTGCGCCAAGGACAGAGGAGTCTTATACTTTGACAGGACAGCATAGAAAGTAGCTTGTGCACTGGCAACAGCAGATTGCGCATGAGTAAGAGAGGCAGATTGTGCAACAGTAGAGACTTTAGACTGTGCAGCAGTCTTAGTGGCAGAATCAGCAGATGGCGCAGTAGTCTTGAAGGCATAAAGGACAGACTGTGCAGCAGTCTTACTGGCAGACTGTGCAATAGCAGGGGTAACAGACTGCACAGCAGTCCTGGGGACCTATACTGGGGGCACTTTGCTCGTGGCAGAAGTGGTTGCAGTATGAGGGGTGGTCTTGGAGTTGATCATGGCTTCATAGGCCGTCTGGTTGACCTTCACAACCAGCGTCTTCTGCGTCTTTCCGATAGACGCAACGTCACATTGAGTTGTCACTTCCTCGCCGGAGGAGAAAGTCGTCCCCAGCAGAATCATCATTTTGTTTGCAAAAACAAAAGCATAAACTTTATTTCAACAAACTTTGTAAAGAGATTACAAGAATTCTGGGAAAGTACAACTGTAGAAATCCAATCTAAATAACGATTGTTTTATCCCTTGGACGATGTGAACTTTGAAGACGATAGCCTCTGAAGTTGAAGTTGAAGGCAAAAGCCTTGGAAGAATGCAGCAGCACTTGGGCAAGAACTCCTGAACTCTCTGATATTTCTGAACTTTTTGTCTGATCCCCTTGAATGAAGACTTGAAACTCTATTTATAGAGTTCTGGAAATAACTAACTTTTAGTTATTATGAATGGCGCAATTTGGATTGCGCATGGACTGGCTTGCGCAGCATCAGACTGCGCTGGCAGTTGTTAGATCGTGGGCCAACTGTCTTGGACACATGGCATCTTTTGATTGAATTGCGCATGATCGTGTGCAAACGGTTGCCACGTAGTGAGCTATTGATGGCATGAATGCCACATGTATATTTTTCAGTTGTCATGATGAAGTGCGCCACCTGAATTGTGCTGACTTCAGATTGTACGAGGTTTGACTGCGCAACAGAGTGCCTGGCCGATTGCGCTGCATGTACAGCTGTCCTCGAGCATCGTGCTGCACAATAAACGAACAGTCTCCTCGTTCTCCGTGCTGTTAGTTGTCAGAAGATCTGATTCTGTCAGATAATGATGACATTTGCCACGTCAGCTTGCATGCTTGAGAGTGTACGCAGTCCAGTCTGCACAATCTGGATGGTGCGCAATCTGACTTCTGCGCAGTTCATTTGAAAGATGTATTTCTTGATTTTCATGACTTTGTTGATGGGTGCAACTTGATTTTTTAGGACCTACAGCCAGGGCTTGACTTCTAACAGACTTTTGTGGAACATATACCATGTCATACTGAGCTAGCAGAATGGCCCATGTAGCCAGCCGAGAATTGAGTGTGCTGGGCATCTTCATGAGTACCCGAAGAGGATTAACTCGGGATATGACATGAATGGTTTGACCAATGATGTAATGCCGAGTCTTTTGAACAGCGAACATAAGCGCTAAGCATTCTTTTTCGACCGGACTATAACGGTGTTCGTCACCAATCATAGTACGGCTAAGGTAGTAAATGGCATGTTCATGACCTTCTTTGTTCTTTTGGGCAAGTAAAGTACCCAATAAATGGTCCATAGCACGGACATACATTAAGAATGGTATGCCTGATATTGGTGGCACCAAGACTGGTGGGTTTATGAGATATCGCTTGATGTCATCAAATACTCGTTGACATTCTTCAGTCCAAATGAAAGAGACACCTTTCTTTATCAGCTGAGTGAATGGTCTACAGCGTCCAGACAAATTCAAAATGAATCTCATGATGTAAGCAAGACGACCTTGGAATCCTCGTAGCTCTTTTAGGTTGCGTGGAGGACGCATCTCTTGAATGGCTTTGATTTTCTCGGGATCCACGTGTATACACTTAGAGGTAATGACGAAGCCGAGAAATTTACCACTTGAGACACCCAAGAATGACTTGGTAGGGTTCATTTTGAGTTGATGTTGGCGCATGAGATTGAATATTGTTCTCAAATCTTGGATATGATCTTCCTTTAGACGACTTTTGACAGCAATATCGTCGACATAGCATTCGACAGTTTTGCGCATATGATCTCAAAAGATGGTACTCATGGCTCGTTGGTAAGTTGCAATAGCGTTCTTGAGACCAAATGACATCACAGTATAGCAATAGACTCTGCGAGGAGTGCGGAAAGAAGTATGTTTTTCATCTTCAGGATTCATCCGAATTTGATTATATCCGGAGAATCCATCCATGAAGGATATTCGCTCGAACCCATAGGTGTTGTCGATCATGACGTCCGTGATAGGAAGAGGAAATTCATCTTTTGGATAAGCTTCGTTAAGATCCCGAAAGTCGATGCAGACTTGAACTTTACCAATTTTCTTCAGAACTAGGACGACATTGGCTACCCAATCAGGATGTTGTTCTTCTCGGATAAAGCCACAAGCGATGAGCTTTTTGACTTCATCATCGATTACATCCATCATTTCTGGCTTGAAGCGCCGTTGTTGCTGTTTGACCGGTTTTGCATTCGGTAGAATGTTTAGTTTGTGAGTAGCAACTTTGGGATCTAGGCCTGGCATGTCTCCATAACTCCAAGCAAAGACATCAATGTATTCTTTAATAAGAAGAATTAATTCTTGCTTATCTGCCTCTGGGAGGTTCTTGCTGATGAATATTGGACGAGGTGACCCGCTCTCTCCTATATCAATTTGCACCAATTGATCTTCAGTATGAGGTTCTCGTTGTTCAAATCGGAGTTCCTATTGGGTATCCATTCGTTGAGCCCAAGGATCTGTTTCGGGACTTTCTTCAATATCCTCGTCATATCCTTCTGGAAGTTCGGCGGAGACCATGTTAGATGATACGATCAACCGATGAACTTGACCAACACTGGTATCAGAATCCCATGACCTGGAATCAGAAGAGTTAGAGCGCTCCTCGCTATCAGATTTGGAGACTGCTGGGGATAACACCGGGGGAGAAGAATATCCGAGACCTCTTTTGGTCCTGCTGTAGTACATTTCTAACTTTCCTTCCGAAACAGTCGTACGGATAGGAGTTCGTCTACCCTTACCGTAGTCGAGGCCACTCTTGAAGTCATAACCCATTTTTTGGATAATGTCTTTTGATTGTTGACTATAACGACGGAGTTAGAGATGTCCTGTATCGTTACTTTTGCTATCATCCGTATAACTGAATTGTTGTTCCGGTCCTTTACTAAAAAGTATTGGACTCTCGCCTTTCTTTCGAGATGTTCCAGTGTGACTTCTGTTTGAAGAGACTGCACAACTCCCATTGTAAATGACTGATAGCTATCTAACATATCCAAATAGCATTTAGTATGATAAATGACATCAGTATACTGGAAAGTAGATGCTTTTTTATTGATTTGTACATTTATATTTACAACAGGACCCTTAGCCTTAGCAGGCTTGGTCAGATTGATTACAAGAGGGGAAGAAGAAGAACATGGAGGAAGATTGGTCTTGTTACGACGGAGGTTGATAACAAGCGGCTCAGAGGAGGTGAGCTCCCTTTTATCCTTGTTATGAGTTAAATCTATAACAAGTTGCTTAGAAGAAGTGAGCTGCCTTTTTATCCATGTTACGACGTAAGTCGATAACAAGTGGCTCAGAAGAGGTGAGCTCCCTTTGATCATCATCAATTGATTGCTTTTGGACTGGCAAGTGAATAGCCAGTGGCTTGGAGGATTGAGGACGAGATACACGCCATTTAACAGGAATGATGAGAGTGTCATTAGGCACTGCTTCTTGCTCTTCTTCAGTATCAAGAGACAACACCACCTTCATGAATTCATCCTTATACATACGAGCATCGTTGCAGTATGCTTCGATACCTTTGAAAGGATAGAGATCAGCAACCTCCTTTTGCACCTCTCTATTATCATTAACATATTTGAAACATTGATGGAGAGTTGAAGAAACAATGTTGTGCTCATGCAGAAATGGTCTCCCTAACAGAGCTTTGTAAGAACAACCATGGTTGTCAATGATATAGAAAGTCACCTTTGTGCGAAGATTGCCTATTTGGAGTTTTAGGCGAATCTTGCCCAGAGGTTCACTTTTTCCCTGGTTGAACCCTAAGATGGTGGTGATTGTGCTGGAAAGGCTATGCACTGGGATCTTCAGTGCATCTAACATCGTCTTTGGCATAATGCTGAGAGCAGACCCTGGGTCTATCAGAATACGATCGACTTTCATCGACATATCCTGTATAGTAGAGAGGACGGTCGTGCCTATTGTCTTCCATCACCATGTCATCTTGTGTGAAAGTTATGTTTGGAATTAATTCCAACACACTATGACAATGAAGGCAAAAGACAGGCTCTGTTGTAGGCTTCTTCAGAAGGGCTAGACAAGTTTCAGCTTGCATGAGAGCCTCACTTAGAGTTTCTCGAGTCTCTTTGAAAAGACGCAAGAGCTCGAAGATTGACAGCCGAGCCGGTGTATTGGCTAATTGAGCCAAGATATCGAAGTTGTAAGGCTTTTCAAGTCCGGAAGGAGATGACTTCTTCAAAGGTTTGTCGAAGCGGACTTGCTATTTACCTTTGTCAGCGGCCGTCGGCTTGGGAGGAATGGGTACTACAACTGGTGAGGGTGCAGAAGAAATATCCTCAGTAGAAACAGGCTGCACTGGAGCAGGCTCAGAAGAAGAGGCAGGATTCTCTTGAGCTTCGGGGTAATCCTTTAGATAGGCTTTCCCTGATCTGGTGCCCAATTGAATTTTCTCGTCAACTATGGGGTCAAAAGACACCATGTTATAAGTCTTTGTCTTGCCCTTAGAGCGGTCTTTCTTCTTTAATGAAGAGGGAAGTTCAAATTCTGAAGCAAGATCAGGGTAAATCCACATAATCTTGCTATTGTCAAGAGACAAGGGAACGAGACCTTCACTTCATGGAGGAGGGTGATTCTCGATCCCAAGAGTAGCTTTGGGGATAGGGATGACGCCATGCTGCACCATCTGCGGCGGGAAATCATCGAATTGAACTGAAACCATATTTGCAGTCACAGTCTTCTCATCTTGTTGTAGAGTGACAACACCAGCATTGACTAGCTCTTGTATCTTGCCTTTGAGCACGTAGCATGCTCGAGTAGGATATCCAATGAACCTGTGGTAGACACAATATTTGGGATGATCAGTCTTACCGACTTCATCAGGCTTCTTTGGGTCTGGGAGTTGGATCTTGTTGCTTTTGATTAAGCAATCAAAGGTGCTAGCAGTATCATTCTCGTCAAAGGAGTACTCTACTTTAGGACGAGGTTCCCTTGGTGGAGGTACAGAAGGAGTAGAAGTAGACGTAGGTGGAGCTACGTTAACAGCCAGAGACTCTTTACTCTTCAAGTTGATGTTCAAAGTCTCCTTGTTCTTGCGGTTGTTCTGGCGATTACCCCCACCTGATGTCTGGTGTTCATCCCGATCGGGGTTAGACATTTGTACCCCCAGCTGCTTGAATTTGTCGGCGCTAACTTCAGCTGCTTTAGCATTGACAATGAAGGATGGCCAATCTTGGAACTGAGTTGACCCTGTCCACATACTGATGATAGGCAAAAGATTTGCTTTACAAGTATCTATGGTGACAGCGGCCGGAGTCCCAGGAGGCATCTTCAAGGCTTATCGATGGAATCTTTCAATGAAACATTCAGCAGTTTCATTATGTTTTTGCTTGATTTTATTAAAGGTTGACATGGTCATGTCGTTGATCCCCTCGTAAAATCATTCCAAGAAGATTTGTTTTAGACCAGAGAAGGAGGTGATACAACCATCGGGCAAGCTTCTATACCAATCGTATGCTACGCCGGCTAAACAGCCAACGAATACTCTGGTAAGAAAAGCGTCATTTGGTTGAATTTGGACAGTCATTACCTCAAAGTGATTAATGAACTGACTAGGAGAAGTGCTGCCATCAAACAGCAAGATTGTTGGGATTTTGTACTTAGGAGGAAATGGAACTTCCTTCCATTCAACTGGATAAGGTTGCTTGAGCCCCAACCTTTGCAAGTTGTCCTTCTCTTTGAAGGCCTCGAACTGAGTATGCAAGAGCTTGACAGCTTCATTGGCATCTTCCACCGATGTAGAAGGAGCAGGCTGGGTCATAGTGTTAGAGGGAGGAACAGCGTGATAAGCACTACCCCCAGCACCTGACTGACTGGGTGTAGGTTGGACCTGTACAGGAGGTACTTGAAGAGATGCTACCCCCAATCCTGCATTGACAGGCACCGACGATGCTATGATTTCAGGATTTGTATGAGGTACGGTCGGTAGTACTGTATGCTGGGCCACGATGATGGAATGCATACTTGCAACCATTTCGGCCATTATCTTTAGCTTGTCTTCTAACTCATCTATTCTTTGTTCTTGACTAGCTGAACTGGAAGCATCAGGATCTTCAGTGACAACATAAGCTGTCACTTCTCTAGGTACAGTGGAAGACACCGTCTGTTCCGAACTTTCGCTGTATTCATCGTAGTCGGAGAAAGAATCATCTCCTGACAGAGAAGGAGGAAGATGACCAGAGGGATCTTAAAGATTCCTTTGACCGATTGTGTCTCGACTGCGGGATCTGGTATGTTAGAATACTCCTTCAGAAGATTCTTGGAGTAGATCCAAATATCGCTGGATGGGACGGCGAGGCTTGCCGTGCTTAGAGCACTTCCTACCTCCAATGTCTCTGGAAGCCATGTTGACGGAAGCGTACAAAACTTCGTCTTCATCTTCTGACATAGCTTCAGAAGTCATAAAGTTAAGATGATCAAAAACAGATCGTCTTATTGTCTGGCAACAACACTGGATGATGACCTTGTGGTTACAATGATGATCAGGTGGTTAAAATGGAGATGTTGAGATGTTGTCCCACTTTTGTTTGAGATGTTCTCGGAGGTCGGGAACAACAACGGGACGAGAAGAAGTTTGAGGGACATGTTCTTTGATAACATTTGGAACATGGTTCCGGTTCTTCAAATGTTTTGTCCCTTGAGTATACAGGGAAGTGCTCACTTCATTAGCATAAGTGTCAGGATTTTTGACCTTGGAAGTTTGCCTCTGATGCTGATTAGTCTTCGACATTTGCTGTTTGCGTTTTGCCGAAGTTGGTCGATTGAGATAGGTTCTTAGATCAGCAAACTCACCCCCCAGGGGTTTCTGTTTGAGACACCAGCAATTTTCCCTGTTTGGATCGAGATATCTTGAGAGTTGGAAGATCTTAGAACTCTGCTACCGGAGTAGGCAGAATACCTCTTTGATCAGTACAAGTTCTTTTGACATAGAAAGAAGAATCCTTGTTTGAAAGAGTTCTTATACTGACTGGTGCCGAGGCACGTTCAGATTGATCTTCTACGGTAAAAATCGAGGAAGATTGAGAAAAGACCAAAGGGCCTTTTCCTTTGTTTTGTGAAGAAGGGTTAGCTAAAGAGCGTTTCCCTCTGTTGTCTTCCAAGTCGTGGGACGAGAAAGTTTGAGAAAAGACCAACGGGCCTTTTCCTTTGTTCTGATGAGGAGGAGGAATAGCCAAAAGACTACCCCCATTGGATTGCGCAGGAGCAACAGAGTGCTTGGGGAGAGAAGCTGAGTCTTTTCCTTTGTTGTGAGAAGAAGAGAGATTAGCCAAAGGGCTGTCTTTCTTGGACTGCGCTGGCACAGCTTGCGTACTGGCTGATTGCGTAGGAGTTCTAACAGATAGCTTTTTAGTTCTGGCCACAGACATTGTGGTTTGCGCATCAGGAGTTCTGGCCACAGAGTGTTTGGGATGCACTCTGGTTGCTGGAGTAGTGGACTACGCAGGCAAAGTTGTAGCCAACTGCGCCAGGGACAGAGGAGTCTTATACTTTGACAAGGCAGCATAAGAAGTAGTTTGTGCACTGGCAACAACAGATTGCGCATGAGTAAGAGAGGCAGATTGTGCAATAGCAGAGACTTTAGACTGTGCAACAGTCTTGGTGGCATAATTAACAGATGGCGCAGCAGTCTTGGAAGCAGACTGTGCAACAGCAGACTGCGCAGCAGTCCTGGGAACCCACACTGGGCGCACTTTGCTCATGGCAGAAGTGGGTGCAGTGCGGGGGTTGTTCTTGGAGTTGATCATGGTTTCATAGGCCGTCTGGTTGACCTTTACAACCAGCGTCTTCTGCGTATTCCCGATAGACGCAACGTCACATTGAGTTGTCACTTCCTCGTCGGAGGAGAAAGTCGTCCCTAGCAGAGTCGCCATTTTGTTTGCAAAAACAAAAGTATAAACTTTATTTCAACAAACTTTGTAAAGAGATTACAAGAATTCTGGGAAAGTACAACTGTAGGAATTGAATCTAGATGGCGATTGCTTTATCCCTTGGACGATGTGAACTTTGAAGACGATAGCTTCGGAAGTTGAAGGCAAAAGCCTCGGAAGAACGCAGCAACACTTGGGGAAGAACTCCTGAACTCTCTGATATTTCTGAACTTTATGTCTGATCCCCTTGAATGAAGACTTGAAACTCTATTTATAGAGTTCTGGAAATAACTAACTTTTAGTTATTCTGAATGGCGCAAGTTGAATTGCGCATGGATTGGATTGTGCAGCGTTGGACTGTGCAAGCAGTTGTCTGATCGTGGGCCAACTGTCTTGGACACATGGCATCATTTGATTGAATTGCGCATGATCGTTCATAAACAGTTGCCACGTAATGAGCAATTGATGGCATGAATGCCACGTGTACATTTGTCGGTTGTCATGATAAAGTGCGCTACATGAATTGTGCTGACTTCAGATTGCGCTAGGCTGGATTGCGTAGCAGATAGTCTGGCAGATTGTGCTGCATGTACAGCTGTCCTCGAGCGCCGTACTACACAATAAACGAACAGTCTCCTCGTTCTTTGTGCTGTCAGTTGTCAGAAGATCTGATTCTGTCAGATAATGATGACTTTTGCCACGTCAGCTTGCGCACATGAAAGTGTGCGCAGTCCAGTCTGCGCAATTGATGTGATGCCAATCTGTCTTCTGCGCAGTTCAATTGAAGGATGTATTTCTTGATTTTCATGACTTTGTTGATGAGTGCAACTTAATTTTTAGGACCTACAATATATATATATATATATATATATATATATATATATATATATATATATATATATATATTTTTTATATATATATATATATATATATATATATATATATATATATATAAGTATTTATCCAAGAAAAACCTTTTTAACACCTAGGAATTTTTATAAATAATTACAAAAATCTTAAAAGTCGCTAAATACTCAATAAGTATATGTCCTAAATTTACAAGTAATATATATATCATATAAATATTTTTCTAATTACTCCCTAGATAAGGAATACCATAATATTAATTTAAATAAATCTATATAAAAAGAATTTAAAATTTTAGAGGGTTTACAGCCTTAGAGACTAGAAAGATAGTCCCACATTGCCTAGGTCAAATGGATTGTATCTTTATATAAAGCTTTGCTTATGTTGAGAGATGCACATGAGGTGGAGAGGCACATGGGTGCCATGTGGGGGTGTTTTTCTAGTAGGAAGAAGGCTAACTCCATAAATAAGGCACATGGGTGCTCATTGGATTATTTTCTTTGGAGGTAAGCCCCGAAAGGGCTTAGCGACTCGGACTCGGGCTGAAGGGCACAAAGTGGCACTTTGTTGGCGTACTTTGCACTTTGCACCTGAGCATCTGCGTGCCAGTGCGTCTGCATGCCTCTATGTATGCGTGCCAGTGCATCTGCGTGCCTAAGCTGCTGTTGGCATTGATTGGAAGTTTCGGGCGGTTGTGGAAAGATTGAGTCAAATTACATATCCGATGTTTTTAGGATTTGAAACCCCAACTCTATAAATAACCTCTTCGTGTCTCCTTTGACGACTTACTCAGAAAATTAGAGACAAAAAGAGTTGAGAGGCTGCTGCCATTGGAGTCCAAGGAGGTCTGCTAGTTCAGTCAGGAGGTGACAGCGAGCGTTCTAGAAGTTCTCATTCGAACTTGCTGGTTCCTGGGAGAGGATCGCAGTAGAGAGAATCATGCTTTGAGCAACGGTGATCCTCATCACCCCAGCAGAGTTGGATCTTCTTCTTCCTCCGTCTTCGAGACAGAAACTTCAGGACCTTTAGAGTAGCAAATTATTTGCTATAAAATCTCTGAAGTTCCTCTTACATAGAGTGTGCGACGGGAATTCGTTCTTAAGAATCACTCTGTCCACTCACGTTCTTCCATCTAAGATCTGTTTCGGGAATAACAATCTCATAGCAAGATTCAGATCTAATGGAGAACAATCGTGCAATCCTTCTAGACACAAGTTTTAACAAACTTGAAAAGTTTGACGGGAAGTATTACAACGTTTGAAAGTGAAAGGTCAGCCTTAATCTTTAACTCGTGAGCGTCCGCTACCTGTTGACAGATCCTAAGCCTTTGATTCTAGAAGGTGAAAATGCTCGAAGGGTTGCTGAAGGCACTGCTTTGCAGTCGATGTAGAGGAGAGATAATAACCTCTATAAGTTGTTGATCTTGAACTCTATGAAGGACTCCCTAGCAGAGTCATACAGCAAGACGGTCAATCCAAAGGATGTTTGGGAGTCGGTAGAGAATCTCTAAAAGTTAGATGAAAACAGGAACAAGATCCATATGACTGAGAAGGTCTGGTGGATGCGATTTGTGGACGACAAGACCATGTTGCCTCAAGTCAAAGAATTCTTCAAGTTACGTCAGAAACTTGAAGATGACGGCATGCCCTTAGTCGATGCTTTCGTCGTCGGGGGTATTGTTGCCAAGCTGCCACCAGGATGGAGAAATTTTATCGTAGACATGCACAGCAAGAAGATAGAAGTGGATCTAGAATGCCTCTTGCACTGGATACATGTTGAAGACGAGTTGAAGGCTCAACTCAAAGTGGACACCTTGTCCAAGCAGATGGCAAAGGCGAACATGGTGTAAGGAGGCAACTCTAAAGGAAAGCAGAAGGCTTCCTACAGTAAGAAGAAGGACATTTACCATATGAAGGTGAAGCCGGCTTAGTTCAATCCCAAGCCTAAAGAACCTGGGATTTGTTTCAATTGTGGAAAGAAAGGCCACTGGAGGCTACAAGAAAAAACCTAAATAGAAAAAGCAAGGTGAGGCCAAAATTGTTATTATGATTGCGCAGTTTGACTCAACTGGTGTTGACACAGACTGGTGGATATACACTGGGGCATCGTGCCACATTTGCTCAAAAAAAGAGTGGTTCAAAACATACAAACCTGTTGCTGAGAAGGTTATGGTGGCCAACTTGACACAAGCTGAAGTTGTGGGGATCGGGATGGTGGTACTGAAACTGATACCGAAAAAGTTGCTGACACTTCAGGAGGTGAAGCATGTACCGGCTATAGCCAAGAACCTTGTCTCAGGAAGTCTGCTCTGCAATGCATGCTTGTGGATGGACATTAACGTGTTTCAGGTGGTTATGTATTACAAAGGAACATACTTCGGAAAGGCTTATTGTACCGAAGGATTGTTCAAACTTCAGCTTATAACTCCTAATAAAAAAATTAATGTAGTCTCCAGTTCTGATTATTCTCTTGAGTTGTGGCATAATAGACTAGGACATGTTCATTGTAAAAGATTAATAAGATGTCTAGTCTAGGTGTAAACCCCCCTAATTTATTAAATTATTTAATGTTAGTTTTGTGTAAATTTTTGCTAAAATACATGTATGCATAATATTAGGAGTGTAATGCATAGTATGGGTGTAAGTTTATATGATATATTTATATATATGCATATATGTATGTGTGTATGTGTTGAATTATTAAGGTTTATATATTTATATATACATATATGTGGAAATATATGTGTATATAAATATATCTAAATTATTGTATTATTGAAAAGAGTTTTTTTAATTAGAAATAATAAATAAAATATAATTTAGATATTTAAATAGACTAATAATAGAAAAATTGATAACAGTAAAAAAAGAATTTTTAATAAATAAAAAGAAAAAGAGAAATGAAAAAGGAATGAAAAAGAAAAAGAAATGAAAAAAAAGAAAACGAAAAAGGAAAAGAAAAGAAAAGAAAACTAATAACCACACACCCACATAAGTGGGCGGGCCCCTCCCTTACAAAGCTGCTGCTGCTGCGGCTTATAATCCACCCAACCCGTGAGTTGGAACCCAAAATAGGTTATTAGAATCCTATTAGAATTAAGTTTTGGCAAAATTTGTTTTATATATAACTTCCTCCACAGACCTCAAAACCCTAGATTTACAAACAAAAATTACGGCAGAACATACCCTCTTTGCCTACGAGTTCGTTTCACCAGCGACAGAGTTGTGTGCGCGACGAACGGAGCATCGGAAGTCAGCCCCTCGTCATCCACGGAGCAGTTTTCCACTCAAGGTACCCTACTTCCCGACGACGTAACTGTTTACTCGCAGCACCGATTTTTGATCCGTAAGATTTTTTGGAAAGTAGACTTGACCCTCTTCGAGATCCTTAGGTGGATTTCGAAACAACCTATCGACTTACTCGAAAAATCGAGACGAATTTGAAGAAAAACCTATTTTCTGAAGTACTAAAAACTGTTTTAAAATGATAACTTGTTGGACAATTTTCTTGCTGTGTATTAAAGATTTGTAGAAACTAATTGAAAACAGTAAAAGACAATATAACCGAGATCGCAACGCATCTTCTGGATCGTCGTTTCGATTAACGTGTAAAAAGTAAATTGATGTTGAAGTTGGAGGAAAATCTGTGTTAATTTATATAAAATTTCTGAATTTTTCTCGATACGGCGTGCGCCCCGACAAAACGGGCGACGTGGTTGCACGCCATACGCATTGAAAGGCACGTATGGACGTTGCTGACCTGTGGGAACTGACGAAACTCAGTTTCGTCGTGTATGCGCGACGAAATCGGCCCGTATCCGTCAAGATACCCCCGTATCGACCTTTTACAAACTTGACCCTAACATCGTGTACAGTCGTCAGATCGAGACAAAACTTGTGCCAATAGGTCCGAATCAAAATTCTGGTCCTGTGTGCCAAGTTGGTTCAAATTTGAGAAAGGTCGACCGGAACCCCCTTTTGGCGGCCCGCGACCCACTCAAACGGGCAATTTTGTACGCGGCTCATCGAAATCCAAAACTGGACATACCATTGAGTTTCTCTCCTCAAACTGAATCTATAGACATGTAGTTGACGACTTTAGAGACCATAGACTTTGCCACGCGTTTTGGTGCAAAGTAGGTCCTACGGCGGACATCGTTTTGACCCGAAATTATAATTTTGCCCCTGTTCCAGAATTAGACTTTTGGACAAGCGTTTCCTAGGTATATCTTATACTCCGAGTGCATTTTTGATGTTTGTTTCAGTGTTCGGAGTTGTTTGGAGGTTGTGACGTTTCTTGGCTGACACTGTAATTTTTTGGACTTGCCACTTTGCACCATCAGGCAAGATACCTTGCCACCTTACTCTGTGATTATTATATTCTTATTTTCAGTTGTTATTTTCCTATTTCTTGATATTATAAAACTGTGCATCCAAGTCACACTTGGGTGAAACCGACTCTGTCGGTCGTTTTTTTGCTTTATTTATATTCTTGTACATTGACTTAGCATAGTGACCACCCATTGATGTTGAGGTATTGGTATATCTCATATGGCCATGACACTTGCTTTACTACATGATGTGAGTCACATATAGGACACGTACCCGTGTAGTCGGCTGACCACCAATACGTATGGAGCGTGAGACGGATAGGAGTAACTGCCAATAGAATTGCATGCTAGAAGACTTGGCGGTTAATAGAGGTACATGTCAGTCATGGAGATAATGATACTAGGCATTGGGTGGGGAGAACAATACCTGATGTATGGGCTTCGATTGCACTTTCCTTATAACCCGGAAGCTTCACTGGAGATACGGGTATGTTTAGCCTCTTAGGTTGGCCACTGTCGTTCTTAGAACGTTATCCACTTGGTCACTGGTGCCCAAGAGGGGACTATACCAGATCCTATATTCAGCCAGGGCTCATGCATCGAAGGATTGTATCTCAACTGCATATTCACAGTAGAATGGTCAGGGACCCTATGGCATGCATATATTTCTTTCTTATTATATTATTACAGTTATATGGCATGGTGTTTTCTTGTATCTTGCTACGTCCCTCTGAGGACCTGGTTATCTCTCCAGGATTAGACGACTTCCTGTAGGAATACGGGATGGCGTTGGATTCAGCTTACATCAATGACGAGGCAGTTCCTATTGATTTTTAGTCTATTTCTTATTTGAGACATTAGTGGTCATTATTTTTACATCTCTTTTCTTTCTATTTTGCGGAGGTTGGACTCCGATCTTGTGAGACTATTTTTATAGCTGTTTGGAATGAGCATGTTCACCCGGCTATCTTTTGATACACCTATTTATTATTTGGACTCTATTATCTTCTGTGTTGAGCTGTGATGAGATTAGATTATATTATTCTGGCGTGTGATTATTCTATTTACAGCTTATGTACATATATGAGGATTCCATATATTGGAGTATTCCTCGTACATGTGCAGCTGGCATGTTCACGTACTTGGTCCTATGTATTTTGGGACTGGGGCGTTACACTAGGGCTTATCTCTAAATGTGGGTGTAAGGAGTTAGAGTAATGTGAGGTCTGTACGCAGACGAAGATCACTAGAAAGCCGTTCAAACGGGTAAACCAAAGTATAGATCTCCTGGAGTTGGTTCACTCAGATATCTGTGACTTCAAACAGTTCTCCACTAAGGTCGGGATGAAGTACTTTATTATTTTCATCGATAATTTCTCAAAATACGCGTTCATTTATCTGCTCAAGTCCAAAGATGAAGCGTTTGAGAAATTGAAGGACTTCAAGTCTGAAGCCTAGTGTCAAACCGGACAACAACTCAAGAGACTCATAAGTGATCGAGGGGGAGAGTATAGGTCTCATGAATTCGCATCATTTTGTAGAGAATATGGAATTATCAACGAGATGACTGCTTCGTACTTACCTCAATCAAACAATGTTGCAGAAAGAAAGAACATAACATTAACAAAGATGATAAGATCGATGCTGTTGACTGGGGATCTTTCAAATTGCTTCTGGGGTGAAGCAGTACTTACGGCTACATTCATACTGAATAGAGTGCCGTATGCAACTTTGGAAGTCACTCCTCATGAACTCTGGTTCAAAGTCAGACCCAACTTGAATGTCATTCGAGTGTGCGGGTGTCTGGCGTATGTGAAGCTTCCAAATTTGAAGATTTAAAAGCTGGAAACAAAGACTACGAAGACTATATTCCTAGGATATGCCGATTAGAGTGATGCTTGGAGGTTCCTTGATATTGAATCAAATCATATCATTGAGTCTTGCGATATAGAATTCTTTGAAGATAAATTTGCAAGGCACAAAAATATTGTTCTCACAAATATTCTAGAGAATACTGTGAGTGTACAGGACGCTCAAGCTCTTAGCAAATGTTTAGAAGCTATAGTCCAAGAAGAAGTCATTATTGGAGAAACGACTGTTGAACCAGAACTCGCAGAACCTGTGTCGAAGCGAGTAAGAAGACAGAAGGACTTCGGAGAGGATTTCGTCACCTATCATTTGGAAGCAATTTCGTTTACCTATGATGAGGCGATGAAGACCAGAGACAATGTCTTCTGGAAGGAGGCTATTAATGATGAGTATGACTAGATAACCCCCAACAACATGTGGATGTTGGTCGATCTTCCTGAAGGAGCAAAACCAATCGAACGTAAATGGTTCTACAAGAAGAAGATAAAGGCCGATAGGACTGTTGATAAGTTCAAGACTAGGTTGGTAGCCAAAGGGTTTTCTAAGAAGCAGGGGATTGATTATTTTGACACATATGTTCCAGAAGCATGGATGACGACCATCAGGATGTTGATTGCTCTGAGGACAATTCACAAGCTAGTTATTCATCAAATGGATGTCAAAACTGCTTTCATGAATGGTGAGTTGACTAAAGAGATTTACGTGCAATAGCCAAAATAATTCGTCGTCAAGGGCCTCGAAGACAAAGTCTACAAGTTGGTAAAATCTTTGTATGGTCTGAAGCAAGCTCCCAAGATGTGGTATGAGAAGTTTGATAAAGTCATAAGATCAAATGGCTACAGGGTCAGCGAGACGGAAAAATGTGTATACACAAACTTTGCTGACGAAAGAGGAGTTGTCGTTTGTCGGTTTGTGGATGACATGCTAATCTTGGGTACATATCTAGCAAGTGTCACTGAGACAAAGAAATTCCTCTCGTCTAAGTTCAACATGAAGGACTTAGAGGAAGCTAATGTTATCCTGGGGATAAAGATCATCCGGATGGAAATTGGAGTGGCATTGTCACATTCTCATTATATTGAAAAGATGCTTACACGCTATGGGTATCAGGATCTTCGCACCATATAAGTGTGACAAGAAGCTGAAGCCAAATCCAAGGGAAAGCGTCAGACAACTGGAGTATTCGAATGTCATTACGAGTTTGATGTATGTGACTACTGCCACAAGACCTGACATAGCTTTTGCCGTGGAGATGCTGAGTCGGTTCATGAGCAATCTAGATGTGGAGTACTGGAAAGCTGTGAAGAGGGTATTGAGATGCCTAAAGAGGGCTCAAAAGTATGCATTGCACTACTGCAGAGATCCAAAAGTAGTGGAAGGCTTCAATGATGCAAGCTGGTGCTTAGTAATAGAGAGTGAAAGATCCACATGAGGATATGTTTTCTCCATGGGTGGAGCTGCTATATCGTGAAAGTCAAAGAAGTAGACAATGTTGTCACACTTCTCTACGGAATATGAGATAAAGTAGAATGGCTTCAGGAGCTCAAGTATGATCTTCCAATGGTTGCTACGTGAATTGTCACGCCCCAGAACCAGAATACTGGAGAGCGAGGGCACACATAGCCAGCTACGTATATTGAAATGGAAACCACCTCGATATACGGTCACGGCTGTCTAGATATGAGAGGGTTTTCTATAAGCCAATAGTCTCTTATGGTCATGAACAAGCCTAGTGTCTCAATCACCACAAGTAAGTAAAGTCGCAAGATGTATGATCATTAAATATACAATAATAAGGCGTCCCAAATATTACATATTCAGCTGATCATGAAGCTAGTCGTTACAAAATGTTACGACTAGCAAGAGTTTAGTCATACATGATCAACCCTAGGATTTGTTAATCATGCTTACAGCCCGTAGGCAGACAGTAAGTAAAGTGCATCGAGCTAACAGGTGCTCGTCGGCTAAACGCCTCAAAAGAATAACTTTACAATAGAGTGAGCGAAACAAAATAGAAAACCCACTCGTAGCCCGGGTTCCTTCTAGTCGCCACCATTGGGCTGGAAGCTTGGTAGATCCTCGGGAGCTGCTCCGAAATCTGGCCACACAAAACCAGCTGGGTCAACCCCAGAAAGAGCAAGTGCCACAAGGGGGCCACGAAATAAGAACAAAAGCCAGCAATCAGCACAAGAAAATAATATTAAAACTAGAATTTATGAAAACATGGCAGGGTGATATACGACGAGATAACCATGGAACTATTCCGATAACCAGGTTACAACCCGTAAACCAAACAAGGACCGGGGTTGTAACCCTTCATCTGAACAGAACTTGGTTTCCCACCATTTATCGGCAAGATAATAATGCAAGAAATCAAGACAGAAAGCCATCTTGTACTGAATCAAGACATGGCTAGACTGGTTATATCTCATTCAATCAATCACGGCCAAGCAGACGCTACGGCTTACTACTTTAACTAACTAGGATTATCACAGGCCTAATTACTAACAAGATGCAGTGAGATTGTTCCACAGCCACAAGCCCTGCAGACCATCCAGGTTACCCAGGTCGAAAATTAGGGGTTGAATTCAGGTGTGTACATCGCCCGGGAGATAAATGTACCCTTAGGTGACTTAGAGGGTGCAACACGCGATGGTGTGCTGGAAATGTGCCCTACTCGACGGCAGGCTACAGATCCCAAGAGCGCCCAGGTAACGGGATTGCCTGTAGCTGTGTCATCTCTTCATGACTACTGTGTTATTCTAGTTATTAACCCTAATCCATTTTAGTAGGTACTCCTGACCGTGGTACTCAGGTGTCCCATCATAGACATGATACGAGACTGGACAAGTGGATTAACAAACAAGCAAGAAAGAACAACCCACGGTGTCAAGGCAGGTCAAGCTAGGTTATCAAGTCATGTCAAGTCAGGAGTGCGCCGCCACGGGCCACTATCAAGTTATCAAGATAAATCATGTCAGGGTACTTGTCAGGAGTGCGCCACGACGGGCCACTATCATGTCAGGTTGGTCATGTCAGGAGTGCACCACTACGTGTCACTGTCGTGTTATGCTAGTTCCTTGTCATACCACGCCATGTGCAATAGTCATACCAAACATATTAAGTAAAATATCAAAACACAGGGTTCTAGAAGAGCCAAACTTAAAGAAATAAAACCAAAACTCTAAGGGCCAATGGACTAAGCAAGGGGTCAGGGAAGCAGCGTAGGTGAAAAGTCACGCACGCTTCAAAGAGCAGCGTAGGTGAAAGTCACGCACGCTGAGAGAGCAGCGTAGGTGAAAAGTCACGCACGCTAAGAGAGCAGCGTTGGTGAAAAGTCACGCACGCTACAGAGAGCAGCGTAGGTGAAAAGTCACGTACGCTGAGAGAGCAGCGTTGGTGAAAAGTCACGCATGCTGAGAGAGCAGCGTTGGTAAAAAGTCATGCACGCTACAGAGAGCAGCGTAGGTGAAAAGTCACGCACGCTGTGAGAGCAGCGTTGGTGAAAAGTCACGCACGCTGAGAGAGCAGCGTTGGTGAAAAGTCACGCACACTACAGAGAGCAGCGTAGGTGAAAAGTCACGCACGCTGAGAGAGACACGCTTCCAACAGGAAGCATACCCAAGTCTGCGTACGCACGTTAAAGAGCGCACGCAGCTCAGTGTGCGTAAGCTAAACAGCTCTGCACACTGCTTACTGTCTTCTCCAAACAGCAAGAACACCATGGCTGAACCCAAAGCTTCAAAAGCTCACAACTTGGCCATCCGAACTCCAAATTCGGATTTCCAAAGCTCCAACTTGGGTGAAACTGAATGCTCTTCCACATAGAAGCATCAAAAACCCATAAAATCCAACTAAAGTAGATCAAACCATGCAAAATCCGAAAATAGCTAAACCTAGATCTAGAACAAAAGAAGCTCTAAATCACAAAATGCTAAGTTCTAATGTTGATCACCATGTCCTAATCTAGCAAAGGGACAAATAAAAGAGGGTTCTCATGTAGTGGCAAGATGCACTTGCCTAGGGTTAGGAGAATTGTGTAGAGGAAGGAGAAGAAGAAGAAGAAGGAAATAAATGGTGGTGGTAATGAGGAGAGAGAAAATGTTGGTGGAGTAATAAAGAGGGGGAGTTGTGGTGTGTTGAAGGTGGAGCATAGGCTAAGGTGTTCCAATGCATAATAAACCAAATCAAACCAACCCAATCCAACCAATTAAAACCGAACCATGCCAAAAACCCAAAATACGAGAAATACCAAAATCCCACAAGTTGAGAAAAATAAAAATACATGCCAAAATCCAGATACGAGTATAAATACAAAATACGGGAAATACGGGAAATGAGGGTGACAACTCTACCCACCTTAAAAGAATTCCGTCCTCGGAATTTAATCAAGGAGCTAGAGATTGCCACGACAAGCTACACTAAGCACAGGCAAGCTACACTAAGCAGTCCAATCATATAATGCAAGCAAGGAAGGAAAAATGTAAGGCATAAGAAAGACATTATACCTCACGAGTCAAACAGGTAGGGATATCGCGATCGGATGTCGTCCTCACGCTCCCACGTTGACTCACCCAGAGAGTGATGACCCCAAGCAACACGGACTAATTTAATAGTCTTGTTCTTGAGTATCTTTTCCCTCCGGTCCAAAATAGACACGGGTCTCTCCTCATACGAAAGGTTGGTACCAACAACCAATTCCGAATGGTCTAGGATGTGGCTCGGGTCCAAAATATACCGTCGTAATTGGGACACATGGAATACATCATGTACCTCACGTAGCGACGGCGGAAGATCGAGACGATAGGATACGTCTCCTATTCGCTCTAGAATATCGAACGGCCCTATATACCTAGGACTAAGCTTTCCCTGCACGCCGAAGCGAATGACGCCGCGGTTAGGCGAGATCCTAAGGAATACATGGTCGCCGACAGCAAATTCTAAGGGACGTCGATGAGCATTGGCCCAATGGCGCTGGCGGTCCTGGGCAACTTGGAGGTGATCTCTGACCTTCCTGACCACTTCAACCGTCTGGGAAATCAATTCGGGTCCGAGCATCTGCCTCACCCCGACATCATCCCATGCTAGCGGGGATCTGCACTTCCTGCCATAAAGAGCCTCGAAGGGTGCCATCTGGATACTGGCCTGATAACTGTTGTTGTACGAGAATTCTACCAGGTGCAGATGATTCTCCCATGAACCACCGAAGTCAAGGGTGCAAGATCTCAACATATCTTCAAGAGTCTGGATTGTGCGCTCTGATTGACCATCCGTCTGTGGGTGATAAGCTGAGCTGAACTGAAGACGAGACCCCAAACTCTTCTGCAAGCTGCGCCAAAAGTGTGATATGAATCTTGAATCCCTTTCCGAGGTGATGCTGACTGGCACACCGTAAAGCCTGAAAATCTGCCTGAGATACATCTCTGCTAACTGCGCCGTCGACTGTCCAACTCTGAATGGGAGAAAGTGTGCCACCTTGGTAAGCCTGTCCACAATAACCCAAATAGCATCTCTGCCGGCCGGAGATCTGGGCAATCCGGTCACGAAATCCATGGTTATATGTTCCCATTTCCATTCTGGGATCGGTAAGGGTTGAAGAAGTCCAGCGGGCCTCTGATGTTCAGCTTTAACCTGTTGGCAAACCAAATACCGAGAGACAAACCGGGCTATCTCCCTCTTCATGCCATTCCACCAAAAATGCTGACGAATATCACGGTATATCTTTGTACCACCCGGATGAATAGAATACTGTGAACTGTGGGCTTCTGCCATGACTTTCTGTCTGATATCTCCACTAGGTACACAAAGACGAGTGCCGTGTCGAAGTGTACCGTCTTCATGGATACATAACTCTGGCCTTCTTCCTGCTTTACACTCTGCTCTGAGTCGCTGGATCTTGGAATCTGTTGACTGCGCCACCCGGATCCTCTCAACTATGGTGGACTGAACCTGTAGGCTGGCCATCAATGCCATGCTGGTAGGAAGAACCACTTCAATTCCCATCTTCTGAAGATCTGCCAATAATTCTGGTTGCGCCGTCAGGAGATAAACTCCGGCTCTCCGGCTCAACGCATCTGCTACAATGTTGGCCTTCCCGGGATGATACTGCAAATCCACATCATAGTCCACTAGTAGCTCGAGCCATCTTCTCTGCCGCATATTAAGGTCCTTCTGGGTAAAAACATACTTCAGGCTCTTATGATCAGTAAAGATCTCCACTCTATCTCCGTACAAGTAGTGTCTCTACAACTTCAAAGCAAACACTACCGTCGCCAATTCCAAGTCGTGGGTCGGGTAATTCTTCTCATGATCATGAAGTTGGCGTGACGCATAATATATTACCTTCCCATGCTGCATCAAGACACACCCCAATCCTCTGTCTGAAGCGTCTCAATAAACTGTGAATCCTCCGGTCCCATCTGGAAGGGTGAGAATGGGAGCCGTTATCAAACCTCGCTTCAACTTCTCAAATGATTCCTGAGACTCTGCTGTCCAAACAAACGGTACATCCTTGCGGGTCAACGGGTCATCGGCGCTGAAATTCTTACGAAATCTGAAACGAACCGTCGGTAGTAGCCGGCCAATCCAAGGATGCTGCGAACCTCTGCCACTGTGCTGGGTACCGGCCATGACTCGATAGCCATAATCTTCTGGAGATCCACTTCCACTCCTCCTCGGGTAATGATGTGACCCAAGTACGAAATGCGATCGAGCCAGAACTCGCATTTACTAAACTTGGCGTACAACTGATGCTCCCTAAGCGTCTGAAGGACGACTCTGAGATGCTGCTCATGCTCTGCTTCACTCTTGCTGTAGACCAGGATGTCATCTAGGAACACAATCATAAATTGGTCCAAGTAAGGCATGAAAATGCGATTCATGAGGTCCATAAATACGGCCGGCGCATTGGTCGCTCCAAAGGGCATAACAAGGAACTCCTAACGTCCATACCTCGATCTGAATGCTGTCTTCGGGATGTCCTGCTCTCTGACTCTGATCTGGTGGTATCCTGACCGCAAGTCGATCTTCGAGAACACTGAAGCCCCTCTGAGCTGATCAAACAAGTCATCTATCCTCGGAAGAGGGTATCTGTTCTTGATTGTCACCGAATTCAAGGTACGATAATCAACACATAGCCTGGACGTACCATCCTTCTTTTTCATAAGAAGCATCGGGGCTCCCCAAGGCGATCCACTTGTACGGATGAATCCCTTGGTCCTCAGTTCTTCAATCATCTTGTACAAAACTTCCAACTCTGAGGGCGCCATCCTGTAGACTCGCTCTGATACTGGTGCTGTCCCGGGAATCAAGTCTATAGCGAACTCAATCTCCCGTTCTGGCGGCATCCCTGGAAGCTCCTCTGGAAAGACATCTGGAAACTTTTCAACTATCCGGGGCAACTGCACTGCTGCTACTGCCATCCGTAATACTGGGGAAGATGGCTCCACTGCGCCTCTGGAAAACGAAAACTCTGGCACGTCGGGGATACTAAAGACAACTCTGCCAATATGGTAGTCTATCCTAGCATACTGGTTCCTCAACCAATCCATGCCTAGGACTACATCATAGTCTGCCATATGAAACTCTATGAATCTAGCGGGGAACTCCCTACCGCTAACTACGATCCGACACAAGGAAAACACTCGATCTACTCCCACAAGACCATTACCAGTAAGTATATTGAGCCTCACTGATAAGGACTCGGGCTCCAATCCTATCCGTGTCGCGAATCGTGCAGACATAAATGAATGCGATGCACCAGAATCAAATAATACAGACGCTGGAGAGGAGTTGACGAGAATAATACCTGCCACAACCTCACCTGGTGCAACTTCTTCTTCCATAGCCATCATCATGGCCTAACCTTGTCCTCTGGCTGCTGGTCCCCTCTGCTGGAAACCTCTCTACCTATTCTGGGTCTGAGCTTGGGCTTGTACATACTGCTGGGGGTTTTGTTGCTGGAATGCCTGAGACTGAGGCGGCAAGGGCCTCGAAGACTGATACTGCTGCTGCTGAACTGGTGCTGGGGCCGGTCCTCTTACCGAAGAACTAGAAGGGTTGGATGCTGATGAACCACTCCTATTCGGGCAAGCCCTTATCCTATGATCTGCTGCTCCACAAGCCAGGCACAATCCCTGCGCCCTGCGACAGTCTGCCACTACATGCCCTGGCTTCCAGCAATGTGAACATCCCATTGCGGAAGTCTGCTTCTGCTTCTGCTGCTGCGGGTACGTCGGGGTCGAATGCTGAACCGACGTTACTGAGGCCGCCCGCCTCGGAGTTCCAATGGTCAATCCCCTAGCTGCCGGGGCTGGAGCTGATAATTGGTGCAGCTGACTGTGGGACCGCTTCCTACTTCCGGTCCTATCCACGATCCTCTGGGAGGTATACTCATGCCTCCTAGCTGCTCTCAAGACTGCATCGAACGTCTGGTGCTCGAACTGCTCAACCGCCAACAAGATCTCCAAATGCAGTCCCTGCTGGAACCGCTGGGCCCTATCAAACTCGGTCGCCACCAAGGTGGGGGCAAACCTACTGAGTCTAGAAAACTCCGATGCATAACTGTCGACTGTTCTGCCTCCTTGCTTCAAGTTGGTAAATCTGGTCTGCAGGTCGTACCGAGCCACAGCATCGAAATACTTCGTCTGGAATCTCTCCCTAAATACTGCCCAAGCAATGGGTGCCACTAATCCCATGGCTTACGCTGCCCACCAACTGCGAGCCAAGTCCAACAACTGCAGGCAAACCACCGCCACCTTCTCATTCTCGGGTGTCCTAGCTGCTTCCAGAATCACCTCGGTATCCTGAAGCCATGCATCCGCGGCAATCGTATCCTCGCAGCCGTCGAAGAAAGGAGGGTTCAAACGCTTGAAGCTGTTGGCCGCCTGGTTCCCTGGATGTCCGCCTCGGGTCAAAGCATCTTGAACTGTCTGGTGCAGGGCGTCGCTTCGACGATCCTGGGAAGCTATCAAAGTTCTGATGAGGCCTACTAAGGTACCATCATCGGGCTCTGCGGGCTAGACGGGCCGAACTGGTGACTCTCCTCTAGTGGGTATCACTCTGGAGGCGACTCCGGAATGCTGGGCTTGATCTCCGGGTTGCTGCTGGTCCATGGGAGGTGCTCCACCTCGCTGATCGGCAGGGTCAGGTACAGTGCCGCTGAAGAAGACGACACAGGGAAACAATAAGGAAGGACCAGGACAGATCAACGATACGAGCATGTAATCAGGGCAAGAATTTTAGGAAATTGAAAATACGGGCGGAGATCAAGAACGAATACTGATTGAGACATCTATCCGGTAACCCTCACATTTCTTGATTGACAAGACCTGCATGGGCCACCACTTAAACCATGTCACGCCCCAGAACCAGAATACTGGAGAGCGGGGGCAGACATAGCCAGCTACGTATATTGAAATGGAAACCACCTCGATATACGGTCACGGCTGTCTAGATATGTGAGGGTTTTCTACAAGCCAACAGTCTCTTATGGTTATGAACAAGCCTAGTGTCTTAATCACCACAAGTAAGTAAAGTCGCAAGATGTATGATCATTAAATATACAATAATAAGGCGTCCCAAATATTACATATTCAGCTGATCATGAAGCTAGTCGTTACAAAATGTTAGGACTAGCAAGAGTTTAGTCATACATGATCAACCCTAGGATTTGTTAATCATGTTTACAGCCCGTAGGCAGACAGTAAGTAAAGTGCATCGAGCTAACAGGTGCTCGTCGGCTAAACGCCTCAAAAGAATAACTTTACAATAGAGTAAGCGAAACAAAATAGAAAATCTACTCGTAGCCCGGGTTCCTTCTAGTCGCCACCATTGGGCTGGAAGCTTGGTAGATCCTCGGGAGCTGCTCCAAAATCTGGCCACACAAAACCAGCTGGGTCAACCCCAGAAAGAGCAAGTGCCACAAGGGGGCCACGAAATAAGAACAAAAGCCAGCAATCAGCACAAGAAAATAATATTAAAACTAGAATTTATGAAAACATGGCAGGGTGATATACGACGAGATAACCATGGAACTATCCGATAACCAGGTTACAACCCATAAACCAAACAAGGACCGGGGTTGTAACCCTTCATCTGAACAGAACTTGGTTTCCCACCATTTATCGGCAAGATAATAATGCAAGAAATCAAGACAGAAAGCCATCTTGTACTGAATCAAGACATGGCTAGACTGGTTATACCTCATTCAATCAATCACGGCCAAGCAGACGCTACGGCTTACTACTTTAACTAACTAGGGTTATCACAGGCCTAATTACTAACAAGATGCAGTGAGATTGTTCCACAGCCACAAGCCCTGCAGACCATCCAGGTTACCCAGGTCAAAAATTAGGGGTTAAATTCAGGTGGGTACATCGCCCAGGAGACAAATGTACCCTTAGGTGACTTAGAGGGTACAACACGCGACGGTGTGCTGAAAATGTGCCCTACTCGACGGCAGGCTACAGATCCCAAGAGCGCCCAGGTAACGGGATTGCCTGTAGCTGTGTCATCTCTTCATGACTACTGTGTTATTCTAGTTATAACCCTAATCCATTTTAGTAGGTAATCCTGACCGTGGTACTCAGGAGTCCCATCCTAGACATGATACGAGACTGGACAAGTGGATTAACAAACAAGCAAGAAAGAACCACCCACGGTGTCAAGGCAGGTCAAGCTAGGTTATCAAGTCATGTCAAGTCAGGAGTGCGCCGCCACGGGCCACTATCAAGTTATCAAGATAAATCATGTCAGGGTACTTGTCAGGAGTGCGCCACGACGGGCCACTATCATGTCAGGTTGGTCATGTCAGGAGTGCACCACTACGGGTCACTGTCGTGTTATGCTAGTTCCTTGTCAAACCACGCCATGTGCAATAGTCATACCAAACATATTAAGTAAAATCAAGTTCATGACAAAAGGCGTAAGGATATAAAATGGGCATAAAATATCTAATAAAATATCAAAACACAGGGTTCTAGAAGAGCCAAACATAAAGAAATAAAACCAAAACTCTAAGGGCTAATGGACTAAGCAAGGGGTCAGGGAAGCAGCGTAGGTGAAAAGTCACACACGCTTCAGAGAGCAGCGTAGGTGAAAGTCACGCACGCTGAGAGAGTAGTGTAGGTGAAAAGTCACGCACGCTGAGAGAGCAGCGTTGGTGAAAAGTCACGCACGCTACAGAGAGCAGCGTAGGTGAAAAGTCACGCACGCTGAGAGAGCAGCGTTGGTAAAAAGTCACGCACGCTGAGAGAGCAGCGTTGGTGAAAAGTCATGCACGCTACAGAGAGCAGCGTAGGTGAAAAGTCACGCACGCTGAGAGAGCAGCATTGGTAAAAAGTCACGCACGCTGAGAGAGCAGCGTTGGTGAAAAGTCACACACGCTACAGAGAGCAGCGTAGGTGAAAAGTCACACACACTGAGAGAGACACGCTTCCAACAAGAAGCGTACCCAAGTCTGCGTACGTACGCTAAAGAGTGCGTGCAGCTCAGTGTACGTAAGCTAAACAGCTCTGCACACTGCTCACTGTCTTCTCCAAACAGCAAGAACAGCATGGCTGAACCCAAAGCTTCAAAAGCTCACAACTTGGCCATCCGAACTCCAAATTCGGATTTCCAAAGCTCCAACTTGGGTGAAACTGAATGCTCTTCCACATAGAAGCATCAAAAACCCATAAAATCCAAGTAAAGTAGATCAAACCATACAAAATCCAAAAATAGCTAAACCTAGATCTAGAACAAAGGAAGCTCCAAATCACAAAATGCTAAGTTCTAATGTTGATCACCATGTTCTAATCTAGCAAAGGGACAAATAAAAGAGGGTTCTCATGTAGTGGCAAGATGCACTTGCCTAGGGTTGGGAGAATTGTGTAGAGGAAGGAGAAGAAGAAGAAGAAGGAAATAAATGGTGGTGGTAATGAGGAGAGAGAAAATATTGGTGGAGTAATAAAGAGGGGGAGTTGTGGTGTGTTGAAGGTGGAGCATAGGCTAAGGTGTTTCAATGCATAATAAACCAAATCAAACCAACCCAATCCAACCAATTAAAACCGAACCATGCCAAAAACCCAAAATACAAGAAATACCGAAATCCCACAAGTTGAGAAAAATAAAAATACATGCCAAAAATCCAGATACGAGTATAAATACGAAATACGGGAAATACGGGAAATGAGGGTGACATGAATACCGGTGGTACCTATATACTGCAACAACCAGGCGACTGCAGTGGTGGCATTGAATGACCTCTTTAATGGTAAGAAGAGGACTCTGTGTCTAAGGCACATAACGGTAAATAATCTTATTAAATGAGGAGTCATTGCTGTGTTTGATGTTCGGTGCCAGAAGAATCTGGCAGATCCTATTTGCCATGACAAAGAGTTGAACAAAATTTTGTATTCAAACATATAAAAGGTACAAAACAAACACCTAAATAGGAGATTTAAGTACAAAAATTTCTGGGGAAGTGTGACGGTAGAGATCAAGCACTGCATCGGCTAGCTCCTGTAAAAGCATAAAAATTTCAGCATTCTTGACATATGCGCTCCCAAGCCAGGGAGTCATATGCGCCCAAGCCCGAGAGACATATTCGCCCAAGCCAGGATAGCCCACATGCGCCCAAGTCACCAGAGTAAGCTATGCGCCCATGTTGCGCACTCTAGAATCCTCCAGAAGGGGCGCATAGCCCTGTTTCAGGCTATGCACCCAAGTCAGGACAGCCCCCCGACTCGGTCAACATCCACGATCAATCGTGCACCAAAGCATACGGCCACGTCAGTCTCCACTAGCAGTCATACACCGAAGCATGCGGCCACATCAACCCTACGATCAACCCATGATCACGCAGTCTGCATGCGCCTACACTCTATGTGCCCAAAGCAGGACTATACGCCTACATGAAAATTGGTGTACTTTCTCATATGGGTGCATAACATCATTCCAGCACGAAAACGGCTATAAAAAGGGGGCTCATACCTCTTCAAAAGACAGAACGGAGAGCATTTCAAGAGCCAAATTGCTGCCCTTCTTGTCAGTGAGCCGAGAGTTAGCAATTTTCTTAGGTTTTCTTCCACTTTTGTAATCGGAGTATCAACTGAGTAAAGGAGCAACTGCCGCTCGATCTCCATCGTCCTATTCTCCAGAATTCTTTCTGTACTCGGGGATCCTCAGGGTAGGATCTCTCAGGCGTACTCGATTTGTGGTACCTTGCGCCAATAAGAAAAGACAATATTTCTTCTTCTTCTTTTGTGTGTGTCCACAAAAATGGCGACTCTGCTGGGGACTACCTTTTTCTCTGACGAGAAGGTGGTGACGTAATCTGATACCGATAAAGTGGAGGGCACTCAAAAGATGTTGATCGTAAAGTTCGATCAGCAGGCGATCGAGGAGATGCTCTCGAGGGACGGCTCTACTCCCTTCAAATCAGTGAAGCCAAACAAGTCTCGTAAGACTTGGCTTCCGAAGGCTCGTGGTGCATATCCTGCCAGTGTCATAAAAGATATGCAACAGAAGGACTCCATTACGTGGGCGGATAGGCCTTCCACGTGGGTGTATGGAGCTCCTCGGTGGGCACATAGCTCTGCCGCAGAAGCTCCACAAATAAGGAAGGCGCATACTATTCTGGGCTCTACTAGCCCAGCGACTTCTCTCTTGTGCAATCAACAACAGAGTGTTCAACGCTCTAGACTTGGCAAAGGAAAACACTACGATGCCAAGAATCGAAGTGTTCGACGCTCTGGGCAAACTCAGCGAGGCTCACAAATGAAGAAGGCAAAACTGGGAGAAAACAGCGCTGCTTCACGAAGCATGCGCCCAAGAGGGTGTATGGGCGTATAACTCTAGCCAGAAGACTTCTGTCTTCGACAGACTATGTGCCTAGGGTCATGCGCCCAAGCTCTGCTGTCCTATACTATGCGCCCACATCCAGAAAGCTCAGGCATGCTGCCAGTACTTCTGGGAAGCATGCGCCCGAAGGCAGACTCCAGGGTCTATGTGCCCACAGCAAAAAGATAGGCCCCAACGCGTATAGCACAGGGCTGTGTTAAAGGTCATCACAGAACTTAGGTATAGGGGTTGCCCCTGCATGTGAACTAAGTCCGGATGTGCCAACTCCCCTTACAAACCCATATGAAAAGCTCGGTGATACATGTGATAGGGGTTTTAAGGCAAAACTTCCTTCCGCTGATTTACGCGATATGATAAATCATAAGAGTAAAGCGAGGGAGGATACGACAATTCATGGCGTACATTCGTGCACCAGTATTGACATCAACTATTGCTGCTCTAAAACAACAAGAGTGCCTCAGAGGCAGTCTGTGTTTCAACGATTGCATCGCTCTGATGATGAAAAGCCGCTATGTGTTTCATCTAACATGGCTTCATGGGGTCCTCCTTACGGGAGCCCCAATCAAAGAAGGTGGACCATAAACCCAACTTTTTCTCTTAGTTCTACAAATAGAAGAAGAAGAAGTCTGCCAACAGATCGCCAGCGAGCTGTTACATCTGAAGGAGTCTATATGGGTACTCGGTCAAGGACGAGATTCCGTAGAGATGACGATGACTCCCAAGCTGGAGGTGATGATCCTTCAGATGGGGGTAGTATTCCCTCAGAGTCTGAAGCAGATGACTTTCACACCGGGGGTAGCCTTCCAGATGATAATGATCTCTCCGAGTTTGACGGTGACTATCTACCTCCCCTACCTGAAGACGAAGGACTTTTCAACTCAGAGACAGACAGTATTAGCACCAGTTGTACTGTATCCTCTATTCATCCTCGCATATTATCTACGTACATGGCAGATGGAGAGAGACCTGAAGAAGCCAGTAATCAGACCAACAAACGGCTAAAGAGTCTTGAAACAGCATTTGCCAAGATCACTGATATGCTTACCAGTATCATGGCAGTCCAAACCGCTGGGGCTGTTCCTCCACCTCAACTAAACGTCTCAGCTCACATTAGTTCGGCTCATAGCAACAACCATCCTTCACTATAAAAGGAGTATCATTCCGTTGTGCCTCCTCCAAATCTTGTAAATGCTGGGGGTGGTCCTTCACCAACGACGCCTGACAACCGTACAACAGCCGTTTCTTAACATCTGCACAATCAACAGGATGCAATTAATTCTCTTGTTGCCCGTCTCGATACCATATCACATAAAGACGAGCTTCAGAAGAAGGAGATATCTCAACCTTATCCTCCTGAATGGGAGAATGCTACTTGACCTCCTAACTATAAGCCACTAACGCTAAATTCATTTGACGGGATGACTTGTCTTCGCCAACACATGGCATACTTCAACACACCGACTCTACACTTACCCAAGGACGATCCATTCTTGTCAAAGTTGTTTATTAGCACCTTGCAGGGGGTAGCTTTTGATTGGTTCTGTAGTCTTCCTGACGGTTGTATTAATTCCTTTAAAGATTTGGAGAGGTTATTCCTCAACAGGTTTTATGAGAGTGGCATGCATGTTAGTATGTCCACCCTTATCGAGACCAAACAAAGAAGGACTGAGTCTGTTATTGCTTTCATCGAATGCTTCAGGCGACTAGCATTGAAGATGCCCTTCGGTATACCAGACTCAGAACTTATTGATACTTATCGACATAACCTCCTTCCTACATTGAAGTTCTGTCTGGGTATACATAAGTATGATACATGGCCTGCTTTCATTCGGGCCGCTAATGCTACTAAAAATGATGTCCCTAATCTGGAATTACTGGGGTTGAAGACACCCAAATCTGAAGACAACGGCAAGCACCCTTAAACTATCCCTGTCCGTGGGGGTAAAAGGAAAGAAGCCTTGAAGGTCAATACTTCCAAGGGAGCTTCCAATTCTCAGGGCGCTCCTGGCAAACCTAAGGAGACTTTCTCCTTTGACGAGGATGATGTTATTACCATTTTTCACACATTGATGAAAGGTAATAAACTGACATTGCCTCCACCAGGACATCCTGCGGAGGCGAACCAACTCAACGATCCCAAGTACTGTCTTTATCATCTGCACCACTCTACCAAGGATTACATCGTCCTGAAGAAGAAGATACAACAGCTTATTGACAGCCAAGTGATCAACCTCGAAGCTGAAGGCAAGGTCGTATCTTCTAACATGTTTTCTCTTTAATTTGGTGACTTCCCTCCAATAGAAGTCCTAGACGGCCTAATCCTAATCCCCAAGGCAATAATGGAAGTCGTCAACCTGCCGCCAGCTCATAACTCAACCTTGGTGCCACTCACAACTGAATGTGGTGAGATCATGTAGATCCATCCGGACCTTGTGCATGAAATAACGCAGGGGGTGGTATCTTCCAAAGTAAAAAAGGGGCAAGAAATACAAATCATGTCATATGGTGTCTTCTCCCATTTATGAAGTTCTATCTGGCGAGACACGATCTGGGAAGGCTTACCTATGAACTTATGACCCCGCACAAGAAGAAGTAGTACCTTCTCAAGCTTCCGTTGCCCCTACAAGTTCAGAAGTTGGTATATCTAAGTCCTCAAAGCTAAGCAGAAGGAGACGCGATTTGACAAGTCTCTGAAGGCACCAACTCCCGAAGGCATGGATCGGCCTTACAACTTTGACATACTGGCACAGCTGGCCAATACACCTGCCAGGTTGTCTTTGTTCGATCTATTGCGACTCTACAAAGAAACACGAAAGGCCTTAAGTGAGGCATTACTACATGCCGACTCCTATCTCGCTGAAGTCAAAGCCCCCGCTGAAGATCCCGTCTCCTGTCCTCATTGCCACAGTACTATGGAAGTTGTGCCCAACATCACCTTTTCGCAGGAGGACATGCTACTTGAAAACAATCATCACGATAGACCTCTGTACTATACAGGGTATATCGGGGCGATTAAGGTAGATCAGATGCATATCGATCCAGGTTCCTCCCTCAGCATCATTCCTAGAAGTTTACTCCAAATTCTAGGAACCCTCTGCACAAGCTATCTGCAACCAATACAACTATTATGGCTTTCAATACTAGGAGAAGCCACCCGATGGGCAAGATCCGTCTCAAGTGCCAGATTGGCGATCTCCGAACAGAGATTTCTTGCTACGTAATCGACGCCAATGTATCCTATAACGTCTCGTTGGGACGTTCGTGGATACATGAGAACATGATCGTTCCTTTCATACTTCACCAGTGCTTCAAGTATGTCAACCGTGATGGCATCGTGATGGCAGAGTTTGCCGATGTCGATCCTTTTAAGGGCATTGAAGCCTACTATGGAGATTCAGTACTTTAACAATCTTAGCCTTCCAAAGACGATAATAAAGAAGCTGATGATGAAGCTAAAGTTAATTCATCCACTAGTGACGGTCCCCTGATTATCCGAGTCAAAGGACGTACTACTCCAAAATTTATTCCAAAGCCTCTCACAATCTGGGTTAAAAAGAAGAATTCTAATAAGGTCAAACCTTTGACCATCACTCTCCGCAAAATACCTCGGGTAGAACCTGCTAAAGTTCGTCCTTCCAATCTTGAAGAGTTACCCTATGTGGCAAACTTGGCCAAGTTTGTGGCTCCTGTTCCAGACAATGATCCCCTCAATGAGTATATCAATACTCAAAATAATGTACCTTCAGTGGATGATGTTATCTCTGAAGAAGAACTTGCATATTTTCTAAGTAAAATTTTATCTTTGAATTACTCCGATGTCTACCAATCTGTAAACCAGTACATAGATACGATATACGCCCTAGAGCACGGCATAGGACCACATCTCTGCATGCCGGTCACGACGCCTCATCTACGAGAAAAAGTCTGGCCAGAAGATATCCACTACTTCATCGTTCCATCTAGAAAGAAGGGTGAAGAATTGATTATCTTCGGTCGAATAATTGGCGAATGAAAGTTCGTTCTGGACTCTACTTCTTCCAATCACAACACTGAAGCTAACTACGGCTCTGAAAAAATGTAACTTTACCGATATAGTTGGCAAGCCAAGAATATCATCCAGAACATGGGATATGATGTAAAAGTGACCAGGGTCTAAACTACGGTCAAGGATGACGATTGCCAATACGTCACTTTGCTCCTTCCGACAAACCCGAGAACTATTATCAACAAAACGATGTTGGTTTGGGTTACGTTACTCCTCCAACAACTCCTGAAAGATCAAACTTCGAAGTAGATCGTTGTTCTCATTCTTCTGATTCCTTCCGCTGGGATTCAGATTCCAGCATTGGAGACATGTTTAAAGCAACTTTGTCTGTCAACATGGTGTTAGTTGACCAAATTACAGATGATGTCCAATCGATCGAGCTTGAACAATGGGCTCAAAAGATGGATACTTGGTGGGAGTTATGTTTCAAACAACGTGAACCACCTACTGAAGATAAAGTCGTCCAAGTTAATTTAGAAGATAAATCATCTCTTAAACCAATCTTCATCAGCAAAAGTCTGTCTGGCGAAGAACGACAATCTCTTATACAGCTTATAAGACAATACATTGACGTCTTTGCATGGAGCTATGAAGACATGCCAGGCTTGGACCCGAAAGTTTCTATGCACTGCCTAAATATCTTATCCAAAGCTAAGCCAATGAAGCAGCAGCAACGATGATTCCGACCTAATATCATGGAGGCCATCGAGAGTGAAGTCAAGAAGCTTTTCAAGTGGGTTCATTCACGAAGAACAACACCCTAACTGGGTCGCTAACATTGTGCTAGTTATGAAAAAGAATGGTAAAATTCGAGTCTGTATCGATTACCACGATTTGAACTTTGCATGCCCAAAAGATGGGTTCCCTCTACCAATCACCGACGTAATGATCGACAATACTTGCAGCTTTGAGCGGATGTCCTTCATAGATGGGTTCTCAGGCTACAACCAGATCAAGATGTTCCCTGACGATAAGAAACACACATCTATTCGAACACCGTTGGGGGTATATTGCTATATGGTGATGCCCTTTAGATTAAAAAATGTAGGGCGACATACCAGCGAGCTATGAAAACAATTTTTTACGATCATTTGCACAAAACAGTGGAATGCTATGTAGATGATATCGCAGTTAAAGTTGTCTCAAGGGCAACTACCTCCAAAATTTGAGAACGGTGTTAGAACTAATGTGTGCACACCAACTCAAGATGAATCCAACCAAGTCTTTTCTAGGAGTCTCCAGCGGCAAGTTCCTTGGTTTTGTTATCACTTCAAAGGGTATACATCTTGACCCAGAGAAAGTTAAAGCTATCCTCGATATACATCCCCCAAGAAATCTCAAAGAGCTATGCGGACTTCAAGGAAGGCTAGCCTACATCAGACGATTCATTTCAAATCTTTCTGGAAGGTGTCAACCATTTACTTAGCTCATTAAGAAAGGAGTATCTTTCTTCTGGACTGAACAATATCAACGTGCATTTGACTACATCAAGAAGTATCTCATAAGCCCTCCAGTATTGGTGGCTCCAATAATAGGGAAGCCCTTCTTACTATATGTCCGTGCTAGGACCATTCTCTTGGTGCCCTATTAGCTCAGGAGAATGAAAGCAGCCATGAACATGCAATCTACTACCTCAACCGTACTATGGTGGGTACCGAGCATAGATACACACTTGTGGAAAAGGAATGTCTCGTAATGGTATTTGCTATCCAGAAGACACGCTACTATGTTTCTAGACAGACTATCCATATCATATCTAAAGTCAATCCTCTCAGAATAATCATGACTAAACCGGGTTCTCTTAATTCCCGTTTAGCTACATAGGCAATGCTGTTGACTCCATACGATATGTTGTTCGTCCCTCAGAAGGCAGTAAAAGGCCAAGCGCTAGCTAATTTCCTAGCAGCTCATCCGGTACCAGAATCTTCTAAACTCTACGATGAAATCCTCAATGAAGTAGTGGAGTCTAACACCGCAACTGAGGAGATCCCCATTTGGCGAATGTTCTTTGATGGTGCATCAAGAACAGGGCCTAAAGGAAATATCGTGGCCGGATTAGGCATCGTAATTGTGTCACCCGACCATATGGTTATACACCATGCATATTCTCTCATGGAACCCTGTACTAATAACGTGGCTAAATATAATGCCCTACTGATCAGCCTTCAACTGGCAAAACAATTGGGAGTTGACTATCTAGAAGCTTACGGCGATTCTAAGCTAATAGTTAGTCAGGTCCAAGGGGATTATCAAGTTCATCACGAAGACCTCATCCCATATCACAAAGCGACAATCGAATTGGCTTCTACTTTCGCTGGATTCTTTAACGAGCATGTGCCTCGACTACAAAATATAGAAGCAGATGCTTTAGCCGGTCTTACTGCTTCCTTGACCGTCCCTACCAATACTCAACATTCGATTACAGTGTCCGATCGAAAACTATTCTGTGTGAAAGATGCCTTGCATATTCATCACTGTTACGCAACAGAAACAAACATCAATGGTAAAGACTGAAGATTTTCTTTCATAGACTACGCCATCTATGAAATCCTTCCTGAGGACCCAAATGAAGCAGTGTCTATCCAAAGGCGATCCCTCAGATTTTACTACGATACAACTACCAAAATGCTATATCGACGCTCTTACAACGGGCTACTATTACGATGTTTATCAGACACAGAAGCCAAACATGCAATCCGTGAGTATCACGATGGAGTTTGTGGCACACATCAACCAGGCCCCAAATTACAAGATCGCCTCAGACGAATGGGTTATTATTAGCCCACGATGATAGTAGATGCTATTGAGTATGTAAAGAAGTGTAGGGCTTGTCAGTTCCACGCCAACTTCATTCATCAACCTTCGGAGTTTCTACACCCGACGGCAGCATCTTGGCCTTTTGAAGCCTGGGGTATGGACGTCATAGGCCTAATCAGCTCGCCATCTTCTAGAGGACATCCGTTTATCCTAGCTATAACCTATTACTTCTCTAAATGGGCGAAAGCTATACCGCTCACTGAAGTGAATACGTCGAACATGATCATTTTCATCAAACATCACGTTATCTATCGCTTTGGCCTACCTCGCAGGTTCATCCATAATAATAGTCCACAATTTGCGAGCCATACATTCTATCGGTTCTGTAATAAGAATCAAATCTAGAATGTAGCCTCTACTGCCTATAATCCAGGGCTAATGGGTTAGCAGAAGCCTTCAATAAGACCATCATTAAACTTTTCAAGAAGTTTGTGTCTTCAAACAAGCGCGATTGGAATGAGAAGCTCAACGAATGTCTATGAGCCTATCGTACAATGGTCCAGACTCCAACCAGTAGTACGCCATTCTCTCTGGTTTATGGGAGCAAAGCAGTTCTTCCCCTAGAAATCCAGATTCCCTCTCTTCGAGTAGCCTTTGCCAGTGAGTTGACTGCCGAAGAAAGTTACCGTCTGCGACTACAAGATCTCGAAGTGCTAGACAAAAAATGCTTATTAGCTCAGCAGCGTATTGAGCTATACCAAGCACGCCTTCTAGAGCCTTTAATAAAAAGGTGAAGGAAAGAATCTTCCAAGTTGGTGATCTTATCTTAGCAGTGAGAAGACCAATGGTCATGACGCACAAGACAAAAGAAAAATTCCAGCCTAAATGGGAAGGTCCTTTAGTTATAGAAACAGTGTATTCTAACGGTGCGTATCGACTAACCAAACTTGATGGTGACTTGCTCATGATGCCGATCAACGGCAAGTTCCTGAAGAAATATTATGTGCAACCTTCATGAACAACGTTCACATATACCCTATTTTAGTCATATTAATGTACAATGTAATGTTTATGTGATTCAAAAAAAAATATTTAACAATTATTCGTATTTCAAGAGTCTTGAATAGGCCACGGATAATAGGTCCTCTAAAAATATTCCCTAGTGGAATTATTTCAGTTTTAGACTCTGCCTAAACTCGGTCTGACGAAAACAAGTCACATCCATATTTCCTCTGAACTTTTTTTGATAATTATTTCCCCAGTGGGATGATTAAGAAACATTTTGCCACGTCCATATAACCTCTGAGCAAAGTATTCATCAAGGATAATCACGTCCATATTACCTCTGAATTATCCACTCTTACCTAATGTTATATATCCTTCCACGTCTATATTACCTCTGGTCAGATATAGAACATCCTCTGCTATTACGTCCATATTACCTCTATTAGCAGCTTCTTTCAACTTATTATCTATCTTCAAGAACCTTGAATATAAAACGGATAATAAGTCCACATCAAATTCCCCAGCGGAATACCCACCAGAAATATCCTTACTACATCCACATTACCTCTAGTTCCGATATTTCACAAACTTTATTCATGAATTTTGAAAGCCAAAAGATTTTTTTATTAAAAAAGTCTATCAAAATACAGAGAAAAGAAAAAGGTACAGGAGTCTTGGCGGCTAATTGAGCCTATTAGAAGAGAAAATCTAAGGGATACACAATCGATTGATACTATCCCTTAGAGCCGCAATTTCGGCTTCGAACTACGCGGTAGCACGACGACGTGCCTCTTCTTGACGAGTAGCCTCATCCTGGCAGGGGATCAGATTCACGTGCTCTCCCTCCAACTTCACCAGTTGTTCTTTTAAGTGGTCGGAAGTTGTGGCGATCATGGCAGCCTGAACCAAATAGTCCTCCTGTTCAGACATTATTATCCTCAAGCTGGCTTCTAGTTGAGCAATCTCACTTTGGATCTGCATAATATGATTATATTTCTCAGTAATCTGCGCAGCCAGCTTATTCTTCGAAGCAACACGTGCCTCACTAGTGTTGAACTGCTTATACTAATCAGCCAATTCACTGATCTCTTGAGCGAGGGCATCTTTCTTGCTTAGAAAGTAGCCTCCTCTTCTACGAGAGCCACGACTAAAGCCTTGTCTTCTGTATAGAATAGCAATGTCGGGCTCTGTTGTTTGGCATCCCGGAATCTGGCCACCTGACCCTCCAGATCATTCAAAACCCTCCTTAGAGCATTAGCCCGCTCTTCATAGCCGACGATGCTCTTAAGGACTCTCATCTGGCATTTAGCAACAGCCTTCATAGGGCCAAAGGCGGCATTTCGGTTCAAGACCCCAGGAAGCTTTACTTTCAAGATAGAATAGAAAGCTTTGACAACTTTATGGGCCATATCATCGTCTTCGGTGGAGGTCGTCGGGTGTAAGCCCCCTGAATTTCAGGGCTGTTTTAAATTTTTCTAAATGAATTATTATCGATAAATATTTTATTTATTTAATTGTTTTGATCATTAATGTGCCTTTCCGTAACTTTGACTTCTGGAGCGTCAGGGATACCAATCTCTGTAAACTCTCTTCATGGGTTTTGAAGTAGGCAAGATTATCTTCCTGTTGATATATCGTGTCCCACTTAAATTCGTTCCCTTGTGCTCTTTTTGTATCGCGCAAGTTCGGGTCAACTTAGACCGATTAATCATTGAATATTATTCCCACTTTTATTTTTGATCATCGTTTGCACGTTGCCGTTGCTTTTAATTTAGGAGCACCAGATCAGCCATTTTCTCGAAACCAACTTCTCATGAATGATCTACTCGAGACGCTCTTCACCCATGACCTTCGTGTCCCACTCAGACACTCCATTTTGTGCTCCATTTTCTTCGCACAACTTTCGGGTCAATTTAGGCCGATTTATTTTCGACCATAAAACCTGATTTAATTTCCAATTTAATTTCGGGACCCAACATCGATCCAACCTAGTCAACCCGAAGTATGGACGTGGCCCACATGAAGCCTACTACCCGCATGAAACTTGTGTCCCATTTATTGGAGTTCCCGCATGTTGATTATTTTCCCATGATTATAAATACCCTATTTAATTCAATTATTGCACCCGGTTCGATTTCGACCCGACCCGGCTCGACCGAACCCGAACCCCAGCCCCATGTTGTATTCTCATGACTGCCCAAGTACCCTACGTAATTTTCCTATTTTACCCATTTTGAAAATATCTATTTTTCTCTCTCCTTGTATATATATACATGTATATATACATATATATATGTATACTTATATATATATCTCTCTTTCTTTCTCTTCTCTCCTACACACACCTACATCCCCTCCCCTCTCCCATCAGGACAGCCTCCCATGTGTGGCCGACATCCCCCCTCTCTCTCTATACTTTTCTCTCTCTCTATCTCTCTTTATATATATATACCTACATATATATATATTAAATAAACACTCTTTCTCTCTCTCCCTTTACACCTATACCTACATCCCTCCCTCTCTCTCTCTACCAGCACACACTTTCACCCCCCCAACCGACTCCTCTCTCTCCCCCTCTCAAATATCTTCCTCTCTCTCTACTACTCATTCTCTCTCTCTTTATATTTATTTACACTCACTCCCACTCTCTCTCTTTATTTTTCAAGTGCAACACACAGCCCATCTCCACCTATGGCCGACCACCATCCCATGCATGGCCGACGACCTCCTCCTCCCCGGCTGAGCTCCTCCCCGACGCAGCCCCCATTCTCCTCCTTCTCCATTCTTCCACACACCACCACCATCATCTTCATCACCAACATCACTATTACTATCATCACCACCATAGCCAACACCACGCACCACCACCCGAACCACCACCTCCCCGCCGTGCCCCGGCGATACGCCGCCGCAGCCGCCGCCCCGCGCCGCCGCAGCCGCGCGCGTGCAACCAGCAGCAGCGGCAGCGAGCAGCAGTAGGTGCCGCGCCACCCGCGCGCGCGCATGGGCGCGTGGCGCGCGCCACCGCGGCCGCCACCGGCCACCGGCGACCACCCCACCGGCGCACGACCCCCTGGCGGCCTCCCCCTGTCAACCATCGGCCTCCCTGACGTGTTAAACACACGATTCGTGCGTTTACGTCGAAATCCCGTCGACGCGCGCGCGAGAAGTTTCAAAAATTATATTTCGGGACAGCAAGTTCGTGCGCATTTTTCGGGAGATCCGATCGTTGGATCGGCGATTTCTTCGCTCCGTCACAATATCGGTATATCCATCTTCACTCCCCTCAATTTTCGTCCGTTAATTATGTCGTTTGATACCTCAAAACTGGCCACCAAGTTGACGTTTTAAATTGAACTGTTTTTGGACAGTTTCGTGGAGCCGACTTCGTCAGCTCGTAACTTCGCCGTCGCAGCTCCGTTTTGCGCACCGTCAGTTCCGGTGCACAGCTGGTATAACCATCTTCCTGCCTCCTTTAGATTTTGTTTCATTTTAAGCACGTTTGGTTGGTCGAATTTGACGCCAAAGTTGGCCGTCCGAATTCATTAAATTGCACTTGTTAAATTCCATTTTTGAACCCGGGACTCCGGATTCAATTTCTGACACCACCAGTAGACTCGTGGCGTCGTTCTGGCATGTTTTCATATAAAATTTGTTTGATTTGGAGAACGTGGGCCCTGGCACGCATTTCGGTGCAAAGCGGGTCCCACTTTCTGAGTCAACGGGACTTTTTGACGCCGGCTCATCGGAATCCCATTCCGGATATACCGTTGAGTTCGTATCGTCATTCTGGACTCGTTGACATATAATTTGCTGAGTTTTGAAGACATTTGCTCCGGCACGCATTTCCGTGCAAACCGGATACCAAGTGTCGCGTCAACGTATCATTTTGAGATCGGCACATCGGAATTCCATTTTGGACATACCGTTGGGTTCGTATCATCATTCTGAATTCGTGGACATATAATTTGCTAGGTTTTGTAGACTTCTTTCCCGACACGCTTTTCGGTGCAAAGTGTGTCCAACGGCGGACATCATTTTGACCCGAAATTACCGTTTTGCCCCTGTGTCCAAATTGGACTTTTGGACAGGCTATCCTATCTGATTTGACCATTCTGGACACGTTGGTGATATTTATTTTATCGTCCGACAACATCTGTAGATTTTGATTATGTATTATCCTTAATTTATAATTAATTATTTTTCTAGATATTGTTACTTTCTGGTTTTGAATTTTTACATATATTTTAATTACTTTAAAAATCTTGGAAAAATGGTATTTAAATATTATGTTAATTTAGATAATTTATTATAATTTTTCTAGCATTTAATAAGAACTTTTGGTATTTTATAAAAATAGGAAACAGAACTCATTTTCGGTATATTTATGTTTGCTAATTTTTAATAAATATTTATGAAGGTTTATAAATTCCAGAAAAATTAGTATAAATTTCTATAATTAACAAGGATTATTTTGGTACTTTATTTTATATATATTTAAGCTTTTTGTCTATCTCTAAAATTGTTGGAACATAGTGTACAGTAGATTTAATTATTGAATAATTACGGCTTGCAACTTTTTGTGTTGTTTTGTGTTTTAGTCATATTGGACATCACCCCGCACTAGTGTAAAGACCCTAGAGAGTTAGTTTGTGTATAGTGACACTTCATATTAGTCTTTTATGCTAGGTCCCCACTTAGCTAGTATCCAGTTAGGTGTCGTGTCTCACCACTAGTATATTGTTGATCATAGCTGAGAACTGAGTTGTATATCATTATTGACAGGACACCGGACATCTATATCTTCGTACTAGTATTCTTGCTTTGCTCGAGGCAAGTACATCTACATACTCATTTACTGTCTTTTAATGCTAGAACATGTATTAACCCTGTTAGAGTACTGATCCTTGAGGTAGCAAGTTAAATCTTCACATGTTGTATTACTTTCGGTACTGGCCATGCTTAGGACAGTTATCATATCTTCACATGCTTCTTACTGGTTCCCTGTACATGTTTCACTATGCTTATATCTGCTCCGAGAACTCACATGTTTTACTGCTATCAGCACCTACCGTACTTTATACCGATCCCAGTATCTCTCACATGTTATATATATGGGTTATGGGGAAACTGATAGTAGTGTACGTGATCACGACCCCCCTATAGTAGCGAGCGAGGTCGCATTTTATATGCGTATCTTGCCGTAGGTAAATATCCCGCATTTTCTGTACGGATGTACACCTATGCTTGTCTACTTGTACGTATGTACATTTCATTATGTGCCACAGCACATTGTACATCTATTGACCGATCACGTACCTGCTACAGTTTTAAACATTACATATACATCTGTCTCTATGACATATGTATCCTTGCCATGATAGATTATGAGATATACCATGATTCCAGATATGCCATGTTCCCTGTGTTACTATGATATTGTGATCCCAGTTGTACCATGAGGCCATGTTTCTAGTATTTCCTGTTTTATAGACTTATCACACCATGTTTCTTGTTGTACATCTCTTTCATTATATGTTCAGTACTTTAGTTGTAGAGGTTGTACTTGCTCCCGTCCTGACAGGATAACGTTGTAGGTATACTTTTCGAGAAGGAAACGCTGTGTGTCACATGTTATGGTACTGCATTGAGGACCTGGCCTTAGCTCCAGTAGAGGCCCCAGCGGGGAACCTTGCTTAGTTATCTTTCTTGTGTTTTGAGACTGAGACTTTGGTATGTTCTTATATTTGGACACTGGACCTTGTCTCCAGTTAGATACTTTGGTTATGTATTATTAAGTCTGTGCTTATGTTACCTTTGCTTATAGATGCTGTGTTGTGATGAACTTTTAAATGTGAATTTAGAACTGTTAGTAGCTTAGATCCTTTATTGTCTATTCTTAGTACAGCTTACTACGCTTTAGCAAGCGTAGGCCGGACATGGCTCGGCCCGGCCCAACAATTTGGGTAACGGGTCGTGACATGTTTTTTTTGGCGGCCCACGCAGGTCCGACTTAAGTTGTTTGGTTACGTTATTGTACCAAGCATGCCTGCAATTAGGATCTAGAATAACTTGATAACACTAGGATGACATTTAAGAACACCTAGAGGATTTCTAGGAGTACAACATAGGAGAACTCGTCACAGCATAGGACCGTTAACTGTATTTAGTCTCTTTTTTGTATTTCAGTGGGTCAATTTAGACCAAGTTTGTACCTTTGGGATGACCCCTGAGGATCTCACTCTAATCTCACTCTAATCTTACCTAGAAATCTGTTTCCGCTTAATTCCATTTGCTTTTCCTTAAATTCGTTGTTGAATTTAATTTCTGATTTTTGTTGTTAACTTTGATCTTGCATCGTGATAAATTTTGTGGATTGAATTGTTATATATCCTGATAGGGTAAACGTCTGCTTTAGTTATGAAGTTTAGAATTTATCGCAGCCATGTTAGCTGGTATGACAAAAACATAGAGCCTGATTTCGGATATACTATCCTATTCATAGAATTTAGATTTTCTCGCAGCCATACCGGTTGGCGTGGCGAGGATTCTAGATAATATGATTATAGGGTGTATACCATAGTTATGACTCTATCGTTTATTGTATATAAGCTTACTGGTGTGGCGAGAATTCTGGCAACATGATTTCAGGAAGACGTATATGGTTATCAGATCATATCTCAGCTTGGTTCACTTCGTTATGATCGATTGAGCAAGAATAAGTTCTTATCATTATTCTTCCCCGTCTTGATTAACTCTGTCATATCTACATCTACAACTAGGATTATAGGCTCTCTAGGACTCTCCAACATGATTGCTTTCATGTTACTTTTGGACATAATTATTTTTGTGTTCCATCTTTCCTATGACTTGACTAAACTCTTCTTCGTTAACCTCTTGGGTAATTCTTTCCGTTATAAATCTCGTTGTTTTGTACCATTCTTGGAGATATTCCAATAAACTTTTCCGTCTTGCTTAACCCTTTAACTTGTTTGGACACTGTTATGGATTGCTTGACCCAGTCTTAGGCCTTGTTACCTTCAACTTGATAGACGACCGAAATAGCCAAACCTTGTTGATTGATCCTGTAGTATAACTATAAATGTATTGTGTGTTTGTGATAAGTACTTTTCCTAGGGATTGGTTAGATTAAGCTTATGGGACAAGTATAGGTGACTGACTGTAGCAGACTTGGAAACTATTAAGAACGATTGTATTGATAGTATGACTTGATGATAGGGTATCTAAGATGAAGAAATGAGATATTATATTGTTATGACTATGGATTGAGGATTAGAATCTTGTGCTTAGAATTTGAGGATTGTGCATTAAATGACTTTGATGACCAAATGATTATGGGTTATCTATAGCTAATTACATGTGATTAGAGGGTAGATCGATACGTGGATTGATATGGAATAAATTAGAATGAGTTATCGTATTACGTACGAGATCGGAAAGATGTCAGTTAAAAAGATAATGAACAAGACAGAGACATATGTACATTGGTAATTAATAAATCGAAAGTTTTGAAATTGAGGACTTGTATTCGGAGGACTTGTTGAGTGAAAAGAAGAAGGCTCTACGCCAAGGATAAGAATTGAACGTATGATTTCAAGGAGAAATATAGGAAAGGATTGACGATAAATGATGCCAAGGAACTGTGGATCGATGAAATAAGGATACTTAGGATATGATAAGGAAATCCAGAATTTACAATTGAGGTTGGAAATATGGTTGATGATTAAGCATTATAGATTTATAAACATACCCAGATAATGATCTATAGTTTAGGGTATACATAAATGTTCATGTTAGTATGGAAGATTTTAAAAGATATATGACATAGTTTATGATAGAAGGACTTTGTTGAACCTGAGCCAAAAAGATTGTAGGAGAAACAAAAGAGATGATTTCAAGGATAGCAGATTGAGTATCGTAGCCAGAGCAGCTACATATTATAGTTTGACTGGTTGGATGATTTTTAATTTCGAGGACGAAATTTTTGTAAGGTGGGTAGGATGTAAGCCCCCTGAATTTCAGGGCTGTTTTAAATTTTTCTAAATGAATTATTATCGATAAATATTTTATTTATTTAATTGTTTTGATCATTAATGTGCCTTTCCGTAACTTTGACTTCTGGAGCGTCAGGGATACCAATCTCTGTAAACTCTCTTCATGGGTTTTGAAGTAGGCAAGATTATCTTCCTGTTGATATATCGTGTCCCACTTAAATTCGTTCCCTTGTGCTCTTTTTGTATCGCGCAAGTTCGGGTCAACTTAGACCGATTAATCGTTGAATATTATTCCCACTTTTATTTTTGATCATCGTTTGCACGTTGCCGTTGCTTTTAATTTAGGAGCACCAGATCAGCCATTTTCTCGAAACCAACTTCTCATGAATGATCTACTCGAGACGCTCTTCACCCATGACCTTCGTGTCCCACTCAGACACTCCATTTTGTGCTCCATTTTCTTCGCACAACTTTCGGGTCAATTTAGGCCGATTTATTTTCGACCATAAAACCTGATTTAATTTCCAATTTAATTTCGGGACCCAACATCGATCCAACCTAGTCAACCCGAAGTATGGACGTGGCCCACATGAAGCCTACTACCCGCATGAAACTTGTGTCCCATTTATTGGAGTTCCCGCATGTTGATTATTTTCCCATGATTATAAATACCCTATTTAATTCAATTATTGCACCCGGTTCGATTTCGACCCGACCCGGCTCGACCGAACCCGAACCCCAGCCCCATGTTGTATTCTCATGACTGCCCAAGTACCCTACGTAATTTTCCTATTTTACCCATTTTGAAAATATCTATTTTTCTCTCTCCTTGTATATATATACATGTATATATACATATATATATATGTATACTTATATATATATCTCTCTTTCTTTCTCTTCTCTCCTACACACACCTACATCCCCTCCCCTCTCCCATCAGGACAGCCTCCCATGTGTGGCCGACATCCCCCCTCTCTCTCTATACTTTTCTCTCTCTCTCTATCTCTCTTTATATATATATACCTACATATATATATATTAAATAAACACTCTTTCTCTCTCTCCCTTTACACCTATACCTACATCCCTCCCTCTCTCTCTCTACCAGCACACACTTTCACCCCCCCCCAACCGACTCCTCTCTCTCCCCCTCTCAAATATCTTCCTCTCTCTCTACTACTCATTCTCTCTCTCTTTATATTTATTTACACTCACTCCCACTCTCTCTCTTTATTTTTCAAGTGCAACACACAGCCCATCTCCACCTATGGCCGACCACCATCCCATGCATGGCCGACGACCTCCTCCTCCCCGGCTGAGCTCCTCCCCGACGCAGCCCCCATTCTCCTCCTTCTCCATTCTTCCACACACCACCACCATCATCTTCATCACCAACATCACCATTACTATCATCACCACCATAGCCAACACCACGCACCACCACCCGAACCACCACCTCCCCGCCGTGCCCCGGCGATACGCCGCCGCAGCCGCCGCCCCGCGCCGCCGTAGCCGCGTGCGTGCAACCAGCAGCAGCGGCAGCGAGCAGCAGTAGGTGCCGCGCCACCCGCGCGCGCGCATGGGCGCGTGGCGCGCGCCACCGCGGCCGCCACCGGCCACCGGCGACCACCCCACCGGCGCACGACCCCCTGGCGGCCTCCCCCTGTCAACCACCGACCTCCCTGACGTGTTAAACACACGATTCGTGCGTTTACGTCGAAATCCCGTCGACGCGCGCGCGAGAAGTTTCAAAAATTGTATTTCGGGACAGCAAGTTCGTGCGCGTTTTTCGGGAGATCCGACCGTTGGATCGGCGATTTCTTCGCTCCGTCGCAATCTCGGTATATCCATCTTCACTCCCCTCAATTTTCGTCCGTTAATTATGTCGTTTGATACCTCAAAACTGGCCACCAATTTGACGTTTTAAATTGAACTGTTTTTGGACAGTTTCGTGGAGCCGACTTCGTCAGCTCGTAACTTCGCCGTTGCAGCTCCGTTTTGCGCACCGTCAGTTCCGGTGCACAGCTGGTATAACCATCTTCCTGCCTCCTTTAGATTTCGTTTCATTTTAAGCACGTTTGGTTGGTCGAATTTGACGCCAAAGTTGGCCGTCCGAATTCATTAAATTACACTTGTTAAATTCCATTTTTGAACCCGGACTCCGGATTCAATTTTTGACACCACCAGTAGACTCGTGGCGTCGTTCTGGCATGTTTTCATATAAAATTTGTTTGATTTGGAGAACGTGGGCCCTGGCACGTATTTCGGTGCAAAGCGGGTCCTACTTTCTGAGTCAATGGGACTTTTTGACGCCGGCTCATCGGAATCCCATTCCGGATATACCGTTGAGTTCGTATCGTCATTCTGGACTCGTTGACATATAATTTGCTGAGTTTTGAAGACATTTGCTCCGACACGCATTTCCGTGCAAACCGGATACCAAGTGTCGCGTCAACGTATCATTTTGAGATCGGCACATCGGAATTCCATTTTGGACATACCGTTGGGTTCGTATCATCATTCTGGATTCGTGGACATATAATTTGCTAGGTTTTGTAGACTTCTTTCCCGACACGCTTTTCGGTGCAAAGTGTGTCCAACGGCGGACATCATTTTGACCCGAAATTACCGTTTTGCCCATGTGTCCAAATTGGACTTTTGGACAGGCTATCCTAGCTGATTTGACCATTCTGGACACGTTGGTGATATTTATTTTATCGTCCGACAACATCTGTAGATTTTGATTATGTATTATCCTTAATTTATAATTAATTATTTTTCTAGATATTGTTACTTTTTGGTTTTGAATTTTTACATATATTTTAATTACTGTAAAAATCTTGGAAAAATGGTATTTAAATATTATGTTAATTTAGATAATTTATTATAATTTTTCTAGCATTTAATAAGAACTTTTGGTATTTTATAAAAATAGGAAAACAGAACTCATTTTCGGTATATTTATGTTTGTTAATTTTTAATAAATATTTATGAAGGTTTATAAATTCCAGAAAAATTAGTATAAATTTCTATAATTAACAAGGATTATTTTGGTACTTTATTTTATATATATTTAAGCTTTTTGTCTATCTCTAAAATTGTTGGAACATAGTGTACAGTAGATTTAATTATTGAATAATTACGGCTTGCAACTTTTTGTGTTGTTTTGTGTTTTAGTCATATTGGACATCACCCCGCACTAGTGTAAAGACCCTAGAGAGTTAGTTTGTGTATAGTGACACTTTATATTAGTCTTTTATGCTAGGTCCCCACTTAGCTAGTATCCAGTTAGGTGTCGTGTCTCACCACTAGTATATTGTTGATCATAGCTTAGAACTGAGTTGTATATCATTATTGACAGGACACCGGACATCTATATCTTCGTACTAGTATTCTTGCTTTGCTCGAGGCAAGTACATCTACATACTCATTTACTGTCTTTTAATGCTAGAACATGTATTAACCCTGTTAGAGTACTGATCCTTGAGGTAGCAAGTTAAATCTTCACATGTTGTATTACTTTCGGTACCGGCCATGCTTAGGACAGTTATCATATCTTCACATGCTTCTTACTGGTTCCCTGTACATGTTTCACTATGCTTATATCTGCTCCGAGAACACACATGTTTTACTGCTATCAGCACCTACCGTACTTTATACCGATCCCAGTATCTCTCACATGTTATATATATGGGTTATGGGAAAACTGATAGTAGTGTACGTGATCACGACCCCCCTATAGTAGCGAGCGAGGTCGCATTTTATATGCGTATCTTGCCGTAGGTAAATATCCCGCATTTTCTGTACGGATGTACACCTATGCTTGTCTACTTGTACGTATGTACATTTCATTATGTGCCACAGCACATTGTACATCTATTGACCGATCACGTACCTGTAGGAACCCTAGAGGGGGGGTGAATAGGGTCAAGCTAACTAATCAAGCACTTAGCACAAGCTAATAGGCAATTTAAAAATATAAGTGCAAGAGAAGAAATAAACACAATACCGACACCCGATGTATCCTGGTATCCTCCTAAGAGGCAGTCCAGTCCCGGAACTCTCTCCGGCTTTAATCCACTATTTGAGCAAATAGTTACACACGAGTTTGGATCCGAAGAACTCGCCAACTTCTTACACAAGAGCTTTAATCCGAAGGGCTCTCCGACTTCAACCGAGAGTTTGGATACGAAGACTCCCCAACTTCAACCGAGAGTTTGGATACGAAGACTCTCCAACTTCAACCTTTCACAATAGGTTTTGATCTCCTTATACAATAAGATGAAGATCCCACTTTTCAACTCAATAACTCTAACACAATTTGTGGATGGCAAATGAAAGCTTTGTAGAGTTGTATGTGGATAAGCTTTAGTGGTTTAGGAATTTTTAGGCTCAAAGCATCATACTTGAATGAAGGGGTTCAAGGCTATTTATAACCAAAGCTTGAAAAGAAGCCAAAGGCAACTTTTCAGTCACGAACCGGCATACCGCCGGTATGATCCGGCATACCGGCGGTATACCGGTCTGGGTTAGCAACGGCTAGAAATATAGCCGTTGGGATCATTTATTGCTGGAAATCCGACCGTTGGAATTTCAACGTTTCGGAAGCGGTATACCGTCGGTATGATCCGGTATGCCGTCGGTATGCCGGTTTTGTAAACAGAAACTTTCTGTGAACAAAAACCGGTATACCGTCGGTATACTCCGGTATACCGTCGGTATGCCGCTTATCCACCAAAAATGATCCTGGGCTTATTTCTGCCCTAGCTTTCGATTTTGCCATCCATTTCTTGTGTTTACAATTATTCCTAAGACTCATTACAGACTCCAGATAAACATAGGCAGGTGCAGGCTTCTTTAGAGTCTTGAAATGATGATGGCATGGCTTGGCTTCTTCCTTTAAAAGGTGCTGGCTTTTTCCTTGGCGGCAGCTGTCCAAAGATATCCAGTTTGTGAAAACTGAATACCTTTCGGGGGCTTCGCCCCCGAACCCCCGACGAGGGGCGCTGCCCCCTCGACCCCCATCCGCTGACCGGGCAGCGGAACCCCCGGTGCGTGGCTCCAGAGATGTCGTCGGGTGGTTCAGAGAAATCTTGTGGGAACCGTCGTCTTTGGCCCACCATGATTTCTTCATTGCATATGTCCACATTGATCTTGCTTATTGCTTTTCTGCATGTACATGTTAGACGAACAAAGTAATATACATAATAGCAAGTATGATAAGTTAAAGCACATTAGGACTATGCAAAGTTTAAGTATAAGTGCTAAGGTGATGGCATAAATGTTAGTGATATCATAATGATTAAACTTAATTGAATGACCACAATCAAAAACATAGTTTTGATTTTGGCAACCCAATTAAATTTAAGATAGATAAACTCATATCACTAAGATGTAAACCAATGGGCACATATCACCAAAGATATAAGTATAAGTAGAAATGCTATAGTGATAGTATGAAGATTAGTGATAATGAAATGCTAAACTTAACAGATTAACCATATTCAAAAATATGATACAATCATTGGGCCAACAATCTCCCCCTTTTTGATTATGGCAAATCGGTTAAGTTTAATATGGACAGTATAGATGCATGTATCACTAATATACAAAAGACATAAGCAATATCACTAATAGCATACTACTTAGATTACTTATAAAAGCATACTTAAACTTACTTCTCCCCCTTTGACATGATCAAAAATAGGCTCCCCCGTACTAAGAGATAAAATGAAATCAATCTCAAGCATAGAAATCAGAGCATGGGGAACTTATAGACAATCATGATCAAGATATGCTAATGAAAAACAATGGAAGAAGTGTGTAAAGACACAAATGTAGAGAAAAAAAATTGCATGTCAAAACACAATATGGTTGGTAAAACTAAAAGTATTTGAAAAGCAAGAAATAAGTAGTTTACCAACTTGAAATCCAAGGAATAAATCCAAAACATACTAGGATATGAAATATTGCTCCAGTTTTGGAAGAGAACTATGAAATAAAGGATTTCAAACAAGAGCCATGAAGAATAGATAATTGCAACTAATAGATACCAATTGAGATATGACATTAAATAAACTTGATATCAATTGAAAAGATGTAAACTTGAAACATTGATCAAAGAAACCATTAATAATCATAATTGTCCACAAATAAATAGTGGAACAAAATAAAAGAATGATCAATGTAAAATATTGCAATTGATATAAAGTAATCTCATTATTTGCAAGATCTATATGCTTATCCAAGTCCATGCATTTGAACTCAATTACCTTATCATGCTATATGAATACCCTTTAGATAAACATGAAGGTAAAAGAGAGAAATACTTGAGAAGGAGAAATTCAGTCGACTTGAATGCTCTCCCTCAAAGTACTACCAAAGTAGATAAAAATCATGAATTTTGGATAAGTCCTCAACAAGAAAAGCCAAATCAATTAAGCATAAAAGAAAAGCCAAATCAACGAAAGCATAATATTCATCAAGATAAGATCTGAAAGTTAATATTAGCAAGATGACATATTTAACCCATATGAAAGAGAGAGATAAGATAATGAGGATAATTACATACACTCTCATAAACCCTTCAAAATAAGAATATCATGACCTCAATCAATAAGATATGAAATAGAAGAAAATATGGGTTCATGATGAACTAGGTATACGACATATTAAAGGGTATAAATAAATAGAATCAATTGATTTACTCCCCCTCAAAATATGCGTATCTAGTTCCAAAGCACTTATAGCATAAGATAGATAACTACAAGATCTAGGGGTAAATCAACTATGGATTTCTCCCCCTTGCTCGATGCATATAAGGCTACAATATCGTCAAAAGACGAAAAAAAAGTCATCTTTAGTCAAGAAGAGATAACCAATTAATATCCACTAAAGATGAGAAATCAAAAGAATATTCCAATAATGCACATATAATCAAAAGATGGCATACATTAGTCTATATAGAAGAATCTCATATTTAAATATGATAGATCAATGTATGTAATCCTTTGAGAAAATGTCATCATAAAAAAAAGAATAAAGTCAATTAAGAACAATCATGATGATAGACATAATATAGCTCAAAAATAAAATAAAAATGAAACTCAAACATCATGTCCATGATTATCTAATTAAGAAATGATCAACCAATTTATTGCTTTGCATGGATTAGATATGTTTTATCGCATATGTACCCATCAACCGAATAATATCCAAACTTTGCTACTTCTAAATGAAAGACCAATAAAGTTCAAATAGCAAAGGTCATATGTGATAAACCATGAGTAGTCAAAGTAGAGTAATAAATTAACTTGACATTTACAAAATTAGATAGTTTAGGACTATTCAATCATTAAGATCATTCATAAAGGAAACAAATGAATAAATATGATCTAATGAATCTCATCAAGAGAAAATCACAAGTCCAAAAAAAATCTCACACATTAACATGGGAAAGAGTCAATCTCATTTAAATAATTACAAACATAATAAAGAAGAGATGTAAATGATAATACGATGAAAACATGACTCAAAAAGTGAGAGAAATTTAAGAGAGACTTGCTAATGACTAGTTATGGAAGAGAGTTAAAACAAGGAATCACAAACCTCTAAGAGAAAACAAGATTTAATAAAGAATTTGTAAAACTAGTTTTAGAGATTAAGCATATCACAAATCTTGTTTTTGTAAGCTAGCATATCATATATAGATTGAAGTATAGGAATATAGCTAGATGTGTGAAAGTGAGCCAAAATTATATAGCTTAATAATATATCACAAATAAGCAAACTATATAATCCAAATAAGATTAATGAGAGAAGCCATTAACAAGATAAATGTGCTCATTAATTCTTAAGTCACTAACACAAAAAAAAAAATACTTGCTTAAGCATAGAGTTCACAATTAAGGGAATACATTTTGAATGATCAAAATGATTTAGAGACTCTTTACTAAGCAAGGATAAGAGCATAAGATGATAAATAAATGAATTAGACTCTTATCAAGTAAAGGACAAAAGAGATGTTCATGAAAACACAATAAAATAAATCTCTTTGCCAAGTATTGAGATTAACCCAAGATAATGAAATGATAGATCAATCTAGAGAATGCAAAATACTATAGCCACATTAAAATAAGTGTATTCTCTAGAAGTGAAAAAATCTCAACACAAAAGCTCAAACCATAGTAGCTAAATTCATGAGAAATATGATGTAACAATTACAAGTATTCTCATGTGCTACAAAAACATCATTGGGCAACAATAATTCAAAAGAAAGCATAACCCAAGGAATGAGCAAAGAAAGATCATTAAGATCAAGAAAGCTAAATGCTAAGGATAGTAAAAATCATTTTCAAAAACTTTCATAGTGCACAATAGAAATATATAGATGATATAGATTTGAAAATGTGCACTAAAAATGGAGGTTAATTATAAAAACAAGACAAAACACAAAACCTTGTGATTCTTAAAAGAACTTCCATAAATAGTCAAGTGCAATACATAAACAAATATTTTCTCTCACCATCCCAACTTAAAGATATAAAACAAATGAATATCAGAAGCTAGGAATCATTTATATATATGAAACTATATATATATCACGAATAGGCATACATGAAAAGATCAAAAATCCATTAAGAACATATATCCATAAAGTCAACCAAAAAGCTAAAAAGACAACATTAAAGAAAGCTTTAAGGAAGAAGCATATTGATTCAAAAAGAGATACACAAATTTGATCAAAAGAATCAATAGCTAGAGTATGAGTTAAGCACAAGTTTAGAAGTAACAAGTATGAATAAAACTTTAGCTTAACTCATATGCCTACATAAAGGTATTTATACAAAAATAGATATCAATATAAGAGATACATGAACTATAAGTAAATGAAAATTTTAATGAATATAGTCATGTATCCTTAATGAATATTTGAGAAACCATCACAAATTCAAAAGCATGTATAAATAAACTTTATTAGGCAAAGACATAATTGATTCTCAAGAAGATAATCAAGATAAAGTATGAGAATCAATAATGAATATATTATGTAAGCACAAGATTAAAAACAAGTATAAGTATATACTTGTCAAGAATAAGAAGCTTGTGCTAAACACATATATTCGCAAATACCGATTTAAAGTAAATAAGACACATTAAATACAAACCGGCAAGAAATAATTATTTCAAAAACTTTAAAGACGGAGAGTTAAAATCATATTAACTCAAAACAAAACCAAGCTCCTATGGACTATAGTGATATACATGCTTCATAATAAAGAGATTAAGAAAAATAAGCATGCATAAATCAAATGTGTCACACTTAATAGAAAATGAGTGATAAACTACATAGTGTGAACTAATCATTTAAGCCGAGTAACTAGTCATGCTAGAAAAAAGAATAATAAGAGAATTAACTAAGCATGCTAGTATTATATCTCACATTGATTTATATAAAAGGCAACTAAAGGACATCAATGTGAGCTAGTAGCAAGACATCAAGAGAAACATGCTAGATTCTACAAATATAAACAATTTGAAGAGAATCGTTTAGCATGTTACCAAAGTGGCTTTAGTGGCCATACTTGTGTTGGTGCAATTGCTTGAAAGATGACCTTTGAGCTTTGCAACCACCAACACACTCCTTGGTGCTATGTCCCGGTAAAAGAAGCTCCACCTACAACATTAGATGAAGACTTTGGTATCCAAAGAAACTTGGATCCACATTTATTAGCTTTAGGGACCCATATAGCACTTACTCTAGCATTGGTAGTGTAGGTCCTACGAATAGGGCATGTAAAGCTCATGTGTCCAATGCGAGAGCAATAGAAGCATCTAATGCTAGTGTGTGCACATGTATCAGAATGAGAAAGGTTATGAACATGTGACATACTAGAATGATGAATGTCTCTAGAGTGAGCATGCATGGATTTGGTCTTAAGAATATTATGTTCTAATAACAAATCATCATGCATACAAGTAAGAGAATCAAATTTAACATTTAAAGCATTATTCTCTTTTTCAAATAAAGCAATTCTAGACTTGATTCTCAAAACTCATCTTGTGTTTCTTTAAAGAGTTTGAATGAGGCTTTAATTTTGAAAATTAACCAATTGTAGGAACCCTAGATAATAAAACATTGTTTTCATTTCTCAAAAACTTATTTGCTTCTTCTAAATGAATAACCTTTTCAGAAAGTTCTTCATTTGTAGAATGAAGGTTGTCAAGAATCTCTAAGGATTGTTTAGCCATGGCTTTCCACTTAGAGCATTTCTTGCATTTAGAAGAAACATGATTGTCTATGCTACTAGAAGTAAAACCCTCTTTATCGGAGGAGGAGTAGGAGGAATACGATGCCATAGAAAAATAACAAGGATCTACTCTAAGGATGTTAAGCCTAACAATAGAGTCCTTACTCTGATACCAATTGTAGGAACCCTAGAGGGGGGGTGAATAGGGTCAAGCTAACTAATCAAGCACTTAGCACAAGCTAATAGGCAATTTAAAAATATAAGTGCAAGAGAAGAAGTAAACACAATACCGACACCCGATGTATCCTGGTATCCTCCTAAGAGGCAGTCCAGTCCCGGAACTCTCTCCGGCTTTAATCCACTATTTGAGCAAATAGTTACACACGAGTTTGGATCCGAAGAACTCGCCAACTTCTTACACAAGAGCTTTAATCCGAAGGGCTCTCCGACTTCAACCGAGAGCTTGGATACGAAGACTCCCCAACTTCAACCGAGAGTTTGGATACGAAGACTCTCCAACTTCAACCTTTCACAATAGGTTTTGATCTCCTTATACAATAAGATGAAGATCCCACTTTTCAACTCAATAACTCTAACACAATTTGTGGATGGCAAATGAAAGCTTTGTAGAGTTGTATGTGGATAAGCTTTGGTGGTTTAGGAATTTTTAGGCTCAAAGCATCATACTTGAATGAAGGGGTTCAAGGCTATTTATAACCAAAGCTTGAAAAGAAGCCAAAGGCAACTTTTTAGTCACGAACCGGCATACCGCCGGTATGATCCGGCATACCGGCGGTATACCGGTCTGGGTTAGCAACGGCTAGAAATATAGCCGTTGGGATCATTTATTGCTGGAAATCCGACCGTTGGAATTTCAACGTTTCGGAAGCGGTATACCGTCGGTATGATCCGGTATGCCGTCGGTATGCCGGTTTTGTAAACAGAAACTTTCTGTGAACAAAAACCGGTATACCGTCGGTATACTCCGGTATACCGTCGGTATGCCGCTTATCCACCAAAAATGATCCTGGGCTTATTTCTGCCCTAGCTTTCGATTTTGCCATCCATTTCTTGTGTTTACAATTATTCCTAAGACTCATTACAGACTCCAGATAAACATAGGCAGGTGCAGGCTTCTTTAGAGTCTTGAAATGATGATGGCATGGCTTGGCTTCTTCCTTTAAAAGGTGCTGGCTTTTTCCTTGGCGGCAGCTGTCCAAAGATATCCAGTTTGTGAAAACTGAATACCTTTCGGGGGCTTCGCCCCCGAACCCCCGACGAGGGGCGCTGCCCCCTCGACCCCCATCCGCTGACCGGGCAGCGGAACCCCCGGTGCGTGGCTCCAGAGATGTCGTCGGGTGGTTCAGAGAAATCTTGTGGGAACCGTCGTCTTTGGCCCACCATGATTTCTTCATTGCATATGTCCACATTGATCTTGCTTATTGCTTTTCTGCATGTACATGTTAGACGAACAAAGCAATATACATAATAGCAAGTATGATAAGTTAAAGCACATTAGGACTATGCAAAGTTTAAGTATAAGTGCTAAGGTGATGGCATAAATGTTAGTGATATCATAATGATTAAACTTAATTGAATGACCACAATCAAAAACATAGTTTTGATTTTGGCAACCCAATTAAATTTAAGATAGATAAACTCATATCACTAAGATGTAAACCAATGGGCACATATCACCAAAGATATAAGTATAAGTAGAAATGCTATAGTGATAGTATGAAGATTAGTGATAATGAAATGCTAAACTTAACAGATTAACCATATTCAAAAATATGATACAATCATTGGGCCAACAGTACCTGCTACAGTTTTAAACATTACATATACATCTGTCTCTATGACATATGTATCCTTGCCATGATAGATTATGAGATATACCATGATTCCAGATATGCCATGTTCCCTGTGTTACTATGATATTGTGATCCCAGTTGTACCATGAGGCCATGTTTCTAGTATTTCCTGTTTTATAGACTTATCACACCATGTTTCTTGTTGTACATCTCTTTCATTATATGTTCAGTACTTTAGTTGTAGAGGTTGTACTTGCTCCCGTCCTGACAGGATAACGTTGTAGGTATACTTTTCGAGAAGGAAACGCTGTGTGTCACATGTTATGGTACTGCATTGAGGACCTGGCCTTAGCTCCAGTAGAGGCCCCAGCGGGGAACCTTGCTTAGTTATCTTTCTTGTGTTTTGAGACTGAGACTTTGGTATGTTCTTATATTTGGACACTGGACCTTGTCTCCAGTTAGATACTTTGGTTATGTATTATTAAGTCTGTGCTTATGTTACCTTCGCTTATAGATGCTGTGTTGTGATGAACTTTTAAATGTGAATTTAGAACTGTTAGTAGCTTAGATCCTTTATTGTCTATTCTTAGTACAGCTTACTACGCTTTAGCAAGCGTAGGCTGGACATGGCTCGGCCTGGCCCAACAATTTGGGTAACGGGTCGTGACATCGGGGAAGAAGCTTGATGAGGTTCTTCCGCTCCAGGAAGAGATGCCTGACAAAAAGTCGAACCTGACAAGAAAATAATATATGTATCAGTAACAAAAAAGGGGTGGTACAAAAGAGTTGTAATTTCGTACCTTTGGCATGCTTAGCGCCAACTTGGGCTAAGTCATCGGTCTTGGCTTCAGGAAAATCGAGAGCAAGCTCAGGTTGTTCAAGAAGAACAATATCGAGGCCTCGAGCAGCATCATGCTGGGTATCTTCTACGACCCTAGCTGGACCGGAAGCAGATTCAGCAATAGCCACCTCAGTAGGCTGTTCAACCTTTCCTTCTACAGCCAATGCCGGCTTACTAACAGATCCCTCCGTACCAACAAATTTAGAAAAACTAGGGACAACCTCTTTTTCTTCCCTAATGCCTTGGGCTATCTCTATGAGTGGTTCCTTCTCCTTGTCTATAAGGGAACATATAATGGCAGTCAGCCTCACGAGTAGCACGCAAAATCGAAGTTGAAAAATCTCATCCGAAGAGAGGTGTAAAGATAACGTACCCACGAGAGGGTGAGCCGATTGGACTTGATTCTCGTCCAACTCTTTCATTATGGCCCCGATTTCAAACATCGCCCCCAAGAAGATATCGAAAGAAGGACTGGCTTTCTGATCGCCACCATAATCTGGGCATTCGCCCTGATCATCCTTTGATTCATCCTCCTTGATTGGGAAAGGATGAACATCATCTGCCGATCGAGGACAAGGAGGGGACACTATTATCATGTCCATTTCCTCAGACGAGGAGGCACCTGCCTCAGCTGCAACTTCAGGGTCTTGTGCAAAGGACAAACGCAAGGATAAGAAAGCTTCTAATGGCTTGACCAAAATGGCTATGGAGTCTAGGAAGGGATCTACCCCCCGAATGGTAACGGCCTGCGACGCCGTTCCACTTCTTCCAGTTTACCGGAAAGACCTTCTCAAGGGAGGTGAGCCAGCACCCACTTCCTTGGCTCTCCTTAGGGCAACAGTCTTCTTCTTCCTCTTAAAAGTTGGCTCCTGGGCCAATTCAGTTGAAGCTTTCCTCTTTTGAGGAGGATTGGGTAGAGCAGAATCATCTTCGTGTTCTCCTTTCGAGGCACTACCGGCTTCCTAAGAATAGCCCTCGGCCGTGGTGATGCGGTTGGCTTCACGGTTGGAGCAGCACTCTCCTTCTTATGGCCCTTCGGCACCTTTCGGGCTCGTTTCGCATAAGGGGGGACAAACTGAGTCCTCAATATCAAGCTCGGTTCACGATCATATCTGGGATGAAAGGTATTGATCTGAACATGAAACATGGCAGCAGTATAGCACAGGTGGATCTCGGGCTTATCTGCGGGTAGAGTGAAGGTTGCCCCCGTGCATCCGGTGTTGTAATATATCCAGGTACGCACCCCATAAATTATGCTGCCTATTGACTCCAAATGTGGGCTACCTAAAAGGAGTTGGCTGTAGCCAAACTGCCGTACGAAATAACTCGGCAGGTACGGCTCCAGATAGGCATGGTTCCTTTTTTTTAGCACCAAATGCGACAGCCTAATAGACTGAAGCCAGTAAAACACCCCAGCAATCAAGTTAGTGGTATGAACTCCCTCATCCACTAAGGTACCTCCTATACTGCCACTGCCGGACGGAGGGGATACCCTAAAGAACTCGTAGTTCTACAAGAAGCTTAAAGAACTTCTGCAAGCGGGTACACCAGTGACGGCCCAGTCTACATTACGTAATCTGCAAAGAAAGGTGTCTCCCGCAAAAGAGTCCGCCGCCGGCCCAACGTTCATCAGGGTGGGACAGTGCAGCAGCAGCCAACCCATCAAGAAATGATACAGAAGTTCGGTCCGGGCGAAGTTGGTTCTACCGTCTCGAGTTATCGCATTTCTAACAAAATCCCGTAAACCCCGTTTAGTGGCACAGATAATCGCGGAAAGCAAGGCAAGCCGGTATCCGAATACCAGCTTCACAGCCGAAAGTATTATGCTCCAGCTCATCCTCTCATTAGTCCCTGAACCCCCAGGGACTATACAGTCACAGAGCCAGATCATCAAGAAAGCTGCCAATACGGCTTTCTTCGACAATGGATATTCAGCTTGACGGAAGTAGTGGTCGATCGGGAACTTCCCCTCAGGATCATCACTGTCCTCAGCATCCGCTGTATCATAATCTGCCATCCGGACTTCTATCTCGGACTTGGTCATAGGTTTTAAAATCGAAAAGGATGCCGGATCCTCTCCTTCTCCTTGAACGAAGACGTAGCCCGTCCAAGCTCTTGTGTGGGGATTGGCCCCCTCGGTCCTTCCTTTCTTGTTGATCCTATGGAAGATGAAGAGGTGGCAGAATAACTCCTTGTATACATTCATCATCTCGGAGTTTTCATTTTCTAGGTCTCGGAGCTCCTCATCACAAGGCACGAACTCTTCATACGGTTCTGTGCCCCAAGGAAGCTTCGATACTTCCTGCATCTCGTGGAGAGCCAATCCTATCTCCCCGCCCGGAGTAAGGAAAGTACAAGTGTGAAGGTTGTATAACTCCGCCAAGGAGACAAACATTGGCTAGTTGACCTTTACGCTATATTGGGTGGCCCAAATAGCATTAAAAAGGCCAACAGTCTTCAAGGTGGCTTCATACGTGGAAAGAACCCAGTCAGTGAGGCTGCTCCAGAATGAAACTGGATACCTCCAGCCTTCCATCTGCATCTTCCCCTACGGGATACGATACGTCCCCCGACATCATCAGATTGCAAAGCATATCGGCAGCATAAGGGTAGAGGTCAGTTGGGATGTTGTTTATTACGGCACCAGGTTGCAACCCCCTCGTCGAGTAAGATGTAGAGCCCCTGATAAACTTAAAAGTGTCCTTCTTTCGATCTCCCAAGTCGAACTATATTCTTTCGGAGATGACCCCGGGGAGCTCAGGGGTTAGCTCCCATTTCATCTGTCGTCGTGCGGCTAAGACAGTGAACGCAGACAAAGGATACTGACGCTCCATCAACGGTAGCCATATCCTCTTATTGTTCAGCCTGACCACCAGTGGTCTTCTCAAGCGTATCGTCTCGCCATCTTCGAACCCCACACTGTCACCGAACAGGAAGTATGGCTTCTTGAAACGGCGTGCCCCTCTGAGAAAGAGCTTTTCATCGTTAATCATCTGCTTCAAGAAGATCTTGTCAAGTTCAAGTATTGCGATCGTCCGTTCCGTAGGCTGGTTATAACTTATCTTAGCCTGAACCTTTCTGACCATGTTGGTTATGAGGCTTGTGTTGAGGACTTGGCAAGCAGAGCCGAAAGGAATTCTACCAAGTTTTGGGACAAACATGTCAACTGCAAGGACAAAAGAGAAAGTCAGACTCAGGATCTGTAGAAAAAAACTAAGTGTTGGAGGAATCTTTTGCGCCGAATGGGCTATGCGCCCAAAGGGTTATGCGCCCAAAAAGCATATGGGCGCATAAACATACAAACAGCATATGGACGCATAACATGTAGCAGCATGTGGGCGTATAACACATCACAGTATAGGCGCATGCTTCTGTAGGCGTATATGAATGCTCACATAAATATGTTGCCTTGGGCACATACGCCCAGGCAGAGGAAAAGTCTGAGCGTCGCAAATTAACACTCAAGACTTTGTTTTGAGGCGTAGCCTCACCCAGGATCGGGTCTTGGACTAGCGAGGATGCTGTCGCAGGAGGAGAGCCACTCGGTGCAGTTCCCTTGCCCTTCGTAGATCTCTTGGCGGCCATGGGAGACATGGTTCGTGCAGAGAAGAGATAAAAAGCCTTTTGAAAGTTTTGAAGGAAAAGAGAGTACTAAATCTTCTCTCTCTTTAAGGCATATTTATAGGCATGGGCCAAACACTATGCGCCCACTGTATACTATGCACCCACTACGGCTTATGCGCTTACATGAAGATCCTGTCTCTTGCACACTATGCGACTACCACTTGCTGACATGGACAATGCATGAAGGATGGACCTCTTCAAATTCTACTCCGATGAATCTGTCAGTTCAGATTTTCGTGGAAGATGTCAACTGCCATCTTTCTTACAATCTGGCCAAACTCTATGCGCCCACAGAAAGAGCTATGCTATGCGTCTATTACATCACGAGAAGACGGTCTATGCTTCTTTCAAAGTATTTCAAACTCGTTCAAATATCGAAAACTTTGAAGGAGGTCTTGTAGAAGCATAAAATTTTTAGCATTCTTGACAACCATGTACCCAAGCCAGGGAGTCATATGCGCCCAAGCCAGGAAGACATATGCGTCCAAGCCAGGACAGACCACATGCGCCCGACTCACTAGAGCAAGCTATGTGCCCATGTTGCCCACTCTGGACTCCTCCATAAGGGGGCGTATAGCCCTATTTCAGGCTATGCGCCCAAGTCAGGACAGCCCCCCAACTCGGTCAACACCCACGATCAATCGTGCAACGAACCATACGGCTACGTCAGTCTTCACGAGCAGTCGTGCACCGAAGCATGCGGCCACGTCAACCCCACGATCAATCCACGATCACGCAGTCTATATGCGCCTATACTCTATATGCCCAAAGCAGGACTATGCGCCCATATGTAAATCAGTGTATTTTCTCATATGGGCACGTAACATCATTCCAGCACAAAAACGACTATAAAAAGGGGTCTCATACCTCTTCAAAAGACAGAAGGAGAGCATTTCAAGAGCCAAATTGATGTCCTTCTTGCCAGTAAGCCGAGAGTTAGCAATTTTCTTAGGTTTTGTCCCACTTTTGTAATCAAAGTATCAACGGAGTAAAGGAGCAACTGTCGTTCGATCTCCATCGTCCCATTCCCAATAATTCTTTTTGTACTCGGGGATCCTCACCGCCAGATCTCTCAGACGTACTCGATTTATGGTGGCTTGGCCAATAGGAAAAGACAACGTTTCTTCTTCTTTTTTGTGTGTGTTAATAGCTCCTTTACTCCGTTAACGATCTGACGACGAGTTGAACTTGCTCTGAATTTCTAGTGCTCGTGAATGGAGCTCTGGGTTGTCAATCAGGAAATTGTTAAGCTTTTTAATAAAGGGGAACTCCATCTATTTCTAGGTCTTGCACATATACAATGTGCTTGAGACTTATTGGACGTGTAGGAGCGTTGTGCGTTGAGATGTAAGAGAATCTATTGTTTTTACACGGTAAGGGCTGTTACTGAGCTGAAATATGGCAGACATTGAGATTCTCTTCTATCAAGATCTCGACTGGTTATCAGCATAACCGAATAGACGACACGTGGCGTGCATCTATTACTCAAGACTTTTGTTCAGATGAAGCCGACTGGGTTTGGCTCCTATCCAAAGAGTCGAGTTTTGTCTCTATCTTTGGGGTATAAGTTTAAACAAACTGATTGGATATTGCCCTTATCAATAGAACCAAATTCCATTCTTATCTTTGGAGCGGTGGTTTAAACAAAACCGATTGGATATTGCTCCTATCAATGGAACTAAACTTCGTTCTTATCTTTGGAGCGATGGTTTAAATAAACCGGTTTGGTAATATCCGAAAAGATATACATGGAATAATGCCACCTCATAGGACTGTGCATCTATGCGAGATGTGCTTCGAGTGAGGCTTCGATGTCACTACGCTTTTTAGGCGACGAAAAGATTTGTGTTTCGAAGACGACGGAACCATTGCATTTTTGGGAGACATAGAGACTGTGTTTCGAAGGCAACTGAGTCACTGCACTTTTGGGCGACAAGGAGACTGTGTTTCGAAGACGACAGAGTCACTGCACTTTTGGACGACAAGGAGACTGTGTTTCGAAGGCAACCGAGTCACTGCACTTTTGGGAGAGGAGGAGACTGTGTTTCGAAGACGACAGAGTCACTGTGCTTTTGGGTGACGAAAAGACAATGTTTCGAAGGCAACTGGGTCACTACACTTTTAGGTGACAAGGAGACTGTATTTTGAAGACAACTTAGTTACTGCGCTTTTGGGAGACGAGAAGACTGTATTTCAAAGGCAATAGAGTCACTGTACTTTTGGGTGACAAGGAGACTGTTGGTGGGGTTATGTGAAGCCATTGTGCTTTTACTAAGCAATAAGGGACTTCTGAGAGCTTTGTGAATCCACTACGCTTTTACAAAATGTCTAAGGACTTTCTGAGAGCTTTTTGTGATTAATGCCTCCCCTTTGTGTCTGCTGAGTCAATGTATCTTTAATTACCACCGTCTTTTGGGGAATTCAAGGAGTTCGTAATCTAGGATACAGTCAAATGAACCAATTGAATGGGATTCATTGTGCTGAGTCCTAGGTTTATCCCATTAATTTGGGGACCTTTGACCGAGAGTACGTGGCATTTGCGGTTGGACCACACTCAGCCTATATAAAGAAAAGCTTTTCTGAGGAGCTACGTATATTGTCTCTTAGTATTCCCGCAGTCATGCTCGATCCCGACTTAGCTTCAAACGGCCGTTGGCCTTGCATAAGTCGACTGTTGGTTGTGGATCTCTTCGTTCAAAGAAGCTGTGTCCTTGTAGAAGAACGACTATTGGGTTTTGAGATGCACTTGAGCGTTTGGAATGAGGAGTTCGAACCTGAACAACATCTTGGAGGTCTTCGAGGTCCAAGCTACCGGGTTGGGATTTATTGCCAACCCGAATAGCCACAGGTTGCGCTCTGTCCTGCTCAAGAGCCTCAATAGCGTCGTGAGCAGCAGCTGCGATCTTGTTCGGGCTAATAGCTACTTCATTACCCATATTGGAGTTCCTCCGTGCCTGGCTAGAAAGTGGCTTGCTCTGACAAGGAAGTGATTCACTCTGACACTGCTATGCATTTGGGGGCTGCGCACTTTCTAAAGACTGCCCATTTGTAGACGTGTCACGACCCGCACCCTAAAGTAAGGGCACGAGAAGTAGGTACGTCTAGCCTACGCCGCAGTGTCGACGGTAGAACGCTGTCCTAGGTCAATCATCTAACAATATAAGGTACCTGTGCAGTATATACACTCCGAATGGAGGTGACATAGCAGAATACAGTTTCAATCACATCTAAGGTGGAATACGATAAAAAGATAGATAGATAAAACTGAAATCCACAAAGAGATACAAGTAGATAGAAGTCTTAGTGTCTAAGATATCACAAATCCATTTAATGTCCCAAATCTCAAATACAGTAATACATAAAGTAAATACAACTCGAGACAACTGAAAATAAATAAGAAAACTCTAGCTTGCTACTCCAACCTCTACTGTGCCTCCTCTAGGCTAGCAAGTAGCCTCCAAGCTATCTGTATAATTTATCAACAGGTAAAGTCAGGACGGGAGCGAGCACAATACATCTCAACAAGTCATAGCTGGAAAGAAAATATAATCATGCTAGAGAATAAAATACAGGAACTGAAGAATAGCATAAGGTAAAAGAAAGACTGTAAGTAAATATCTATGATATATAAAAGAGAGACAGTGCTAGTGATTCAGAGTACAAGATGAACGTGTGAATGGCTTAGGACTGATTCATGACTACACTAAGAGTGATTCATGACTATACTACTTTGGATATTATTCACATGACCATTCATACTCCTCCCGTACCCCAATCAATACACAAGGATCCAGTCAAGTTACGTTAAGATTTATGACTAAACTACTTAACCCGTATTGGGTGATTCATGAATTGATTCGTGAAGGCTCGTTGATCATGAGAGTACATGAGTCACTAGCTGATTCCCGAAGATTCATGATAATAGAAGCAAGAGATACATGATGTAAGTGAAACACACGAGACAAGAGTATCTGATGCTCCCGAAAGGGATAACATCTCACGAAGGGATCCATATAGTACTAATCCGTGTTACCAACGTGTCAGCATCAAGTAGAATAATCTAAAGCAGGAAATATAGTCCTAAACAAGATATAAAATGATCAGAGAATGTACTCACCTGATAACCTGAACAGCTGATAGGTATAGAGGTCCAAACTTAAGCCACAGAGTCCTATTTAGAGCAACACGGGTCAAGATGTATACAAGAGATAATAAATGAAATGTATAATGCATCTGCATGCTGTCTAGGTCAAACTAGACTAAAGTCAACACTTGGTCAACTCTAGTCAACCACACTAGTCAAATTAGGTCAACTGGGTCAAGTCCTAGCCCAAACAAGTCTAACAAGTCTCACTAGGCCTAACCAAGCCTAGGCTAGCACTCACACAATCACAAGACAATGTGAACCACAACAATGCATAATATAAAATAGATAATATATATAAATACATACCTTCATACATACATGCATATCCATATTACATACATATTTATATATATAGGCATATGTTACAGCATGCATATTTACATAGTTACATAGATATATACATTCATGCACATTTACATACATACTTTTATACATTATATATGTTAACATTCATTATAATGCATTATATTTTACTTATACCTTTGATTGATTTTTTTTTAATGAAACATCATTTTAAATGCATCTATACATTATATACATTGTATACAACATGTAAAAATAGAAGAGGAAAAAAGGGAGGAAAACTGAAATGGAAAGGGAAGGGAAGGAAAATGTAAGGAAAAGGAAAAACAGTGGACATATACATGCTTGCATCATATATTCTACATTACCATCCATGCTATCATTATATATTGTATTATATTATTTATATATTATGCATTCATGTCTATCATTACATGTATACCTTGCTGTAGAAGCATGGAAAATATCAGAATAATGGTCCATGCGGCTCCGGATACGAAGCCCATGCGGCTCATATGGGAGCTGTCTTATACAGTTCAAAGGAAGACTCTCTGTTTCATACGGCTCGAGAGTGTATGCGGTTCAGCAGGTATATGCGGCTCGATCCATGCCACGTGTCCCCCTGAGATCCTTCCCTACAGCTGGCCCTTTGAATAGTGGCCTCATTTAATGCTCTGACACGATTTGACGACTGTGGCGGCTCTGGCATAAAGTGTCATAATGACTCTGCCATAATGACAGACTCTTCGGGAAAAGAAGAAGATCGCTGACCCGATCCGTCAGAAATCCTAGGTTGCCACGTGGCAGATCTCATGCGGCTTAAATAGAGAACAGCTTCATACGGCTCACTGAGAAGTCACCCTATATGACTAGCAGAAATCAGCCATATGCGGCCCACTGAGAGCTCAGCCCCTGCGGCTCAATACAACGCTAGCTCATGCGGCTCGCAAAGACCATACATATGCGGCTCATTGAGAGTTCTTTCCCTGCGGTTCGACGAAGCACTGTCCCATGCAGCTCATGAAGATTATCTTCCTGCGGTTCAAGTCTTGCCTATCCCATACGGCTCTGGCAGGACCCACAATTAAAACACGTGGCATCAGATCAATCAACGATTTAACCGAATCTCAATAAATATATCTGACATCATCATCATAATTACTGAGATCAAGGCATATCATTTATCATCAAGCCAATGGGACACGTGGCGAGCAATCGGGCATTGGTATAATCAATCATGAAGATTTAAAGCAATTAACATTAATTGCTCACAAGATTCGGTGCTATCCTCATTAATGGCCGAGATTCATTGTAATCAGGACCAAGGGTTCAGATAGATTGAAGGAGCGCCGACATTCCAAAACAATGATCATTAGCAAACCCTAATGATCATACCTCACTCTTATAAATAGCTAGCATCATTTCTTTGTACAAGGACCGGCAACAAAAAGAAAAAAATATACAGAGTCAGAGAGGGAATACACAGAGAGAGAGAGAGAGAAGCCAGGAGAGCAACAGAGAAGCAAAAAGAGCACTTCTTCGTCAACGCCAACCATCTTTTCACAAGGAGCCAAGGCTGTATACCAATCGTCCAAGGAGTAAGGCAGGGCTGCCGTCGCCTTCCCGAGCCTCTATCGTCACCCCCAGAATCTAAAATAAACAATTGTACTTAGATTGCTGTACCTAGGTTTTCATCCCTAGACTTTCTTTGTACAAGCGAGTTTGTATTGTGAGTCTAAGTTCTGTCCTCCGATAATTGTTCTGTACTTTTACAATCAATGGCAAACACGATGGCGACTCTGCTGGGGACAAACTTCTCTACGGCTGAGGAGTTGGTGACGAAATCGGATGCAACCAAACTTCGCTCCACGCAACAAAAGATGGTCGTCCGCTTCGACCAACAAGCGTTTGAAGAGATGCTCTCCGAAGGAAGCGCTGGCCCGGTCCAGAAGCGCACCCGCACGACAAAGGCTCGTAGAGAGTGGAGGCCAAAATCATTTGCTCCTCCCCAAGCCCCCGACGGTGTACCCTCTGTTGCTCAAGACGGTGAAAAGGACTCTTCTGCGGCCCCACTTCAGACCGTAGACAACTCTGCTGTCTCCAAGTCCGGCAGAAGAAAACACTATGATGCTGGACTTGCAGAGGCAAAGAGAAACTCTATGCGAACTGAGCCGCATAGGGGTGCTAGCCAAGTGAAAAAGGCTCATGCGACCACATCCGCTAGCCGCAGGGACAAAGCCCATGCGGCCACAGTCGCTGGCCACATGAAGAAGAATCATGCGGTCACATCTGGCAGCCGCATAGTTTATGCAGCTACAGTCGCCAATCACATGGACGAAACACATGAGGCTACAGGAGGCAGCCGCTTGCAGAGAACCCATGCGGCCACTATTGCCAACCGCATGCGGCCAGCCTGCACGGTCGTGACTCCTAACCGCCCTAAGACAACTCATCCGACAGCAGAAGATGACCGCATGCAGACAACCTGTACGGTACCCAACTCTGGCGGCATAGCGTTCGTTCCAGGCTTCTCTCGATCGGTCTTCGACCGTCTCTCATATGGTCCCGACCCTGATGATTCTCTGTATGATAAGCCAGATTCTGTGGCATTCAACTTGGACTCCTCCTATTACGCACCCACGAGTGCTAGAAGGAGGAAGTCTAGGGCAGCGCGGGCTCATTGAGCCCAGTCAGCTGTCCCAACCTCTGACTATCGGAGCGTCCCGTTGACTATCACACGGGCCTCGGATGGAAAGTTGTATACAACCACTCAAGTCCAGTCCCCCGCGGCAAACAGATAGAGTGGTTCCTCTGACCTGCGGGAGACGATCCTCCACAAACGCAAGGAAAGAGAAGGAGTGTCGATATGCAAAGAGTCCTCGCTTGGACATCGCTGCACCCAAATTATCGTCAATTGCTGCTGCAACAACGCGGCAATGACGGAAGCTCGGCCATCCGCCTTCCAAAGGCTACAGCACCCGAACTCAGAAGAAGTGGCACCTCCTGTTGTCTCCTGCAATTCTGGTAAAAAAGTTCTCGCCGAAGAGAGGTGGAAGAAAACTAGCGTCTCCAGTCCGAAGATATCAACCATTACAACTAAGAAATTGTCGTCTAAACGGCTGCCCTCCACTGGTGTATTCCAACACACCCGTTCAAAGACAAAATTTACCTCGATGGGAAATTCATCATCCACATCGCTGGGGGTTGAAGGAGCTGGGGGTAACACTCCTCCGAACATCCGTAATAATTCGATGTTCCAAGGAACCGAGTCCGCACAAACAACTCTTCCATCAGGAGCAACGGACGCTGATGCCCCCGAGGACATCCGTAACTCTCAAGACAAGGCAAGCTCTGAAGCTGGGGATACCTTTCCCTCCGAGTCCGAGCCCGAAGAGAACATTCCCACCTATCCCGATGACTTCTCGGTGCATGGGTACGACTCAGAGGGCACATCCTCCACCGTTCCTTCCATCACTCCTCACGTAAGAACGGTGTTCATGACGGACAGCGATCAAGGTGGTTCCAGTGATCGCCAGCGCATCGACAGTCTCGAAGCCATATTACTTGCTTTGGTCAAGTCTGTAGACGAGATTAAAGCGGCCCTGCCCACTTTACAAGGAGGAGCGCCTGGTCAAACAAGCACGGGCCCCGCGATCAATATAGATTCGAACTCAGCGGCACCAAACCCGAGCAATAATCCTCCCGAAATAATAGCCCCCGCCGCGACAGATGAGACCCGAGAAGTAAGAAGAGAGGTCCAAGAGCTCCGTGCCATATTTCATGCCCGAGAAAATGCTCAAGATCTCAGAATACGACAACCATATCCTGCTGAGTGGAGGGATGTTCCATTCCTACCAAGATATAAGCTGTTCAACATCAACCCGTATGATGGCAAAACCTCAGTAAGTTGATACATCACTTACTTTGAGGTCACCACCGACCATCTGCCCCATGAAGATGCGATCCTCATACGGTTATTCATTGGAGCATTGGGAGGAGTCGCCTTTGATTGGTACCGCAATCTACCGGACAACTGCATCCATTCCTTCGTCGGCTTCAAGCGCATGTTCTTGGAACGATTCTATGAAGTAGGACAAGACATCACTATGTCCACTCTCATGGACGTCGTCTAAGGGGAGAAGGAGCTAACAAGGAACTACATCGAGCGGTTCCGCCAGACCACCATGAAGCTGCCTTCTGGAAATCCGGATTCTTCTTTGATCGAAATCTGCCAAAAGAGACTGCTTCCAACGATCAGTCTCTGGATGGGCGAGAGTCAATTCAAAGATTAGAAGGCGTTCATCATCAGCGCCACAAGCCCTGAAGAACGACTGAAGAAGGCCCGCCAACTGGGGTTGCACATCTCAGAAGGAGAAAACAAGGGCAAGCGTCTCAACAACGATAATGGGGGTAACCCCTCCAATAATCGGGACAGCAAGGGAAAACAGGCTATGGTGGCCGACACGGCCCAGAAGCCCGAGCCACAGCTAGCAGACAAGCAATGGCCTCAGATCACTTACTTTTTCGAAGACGGCCACGTCAAGCCTATCTTAGACATGCTTATACAAGGAGGTAGAATTCAGCTTCCTCCACCAAGACGGGAGCCTCGGCCGGCTGATTTGGAGAACCCGAAGTTCTGCCATTACCACCGTTATGTACACCATGCTACACATGACTGCTACCAACTAAAATGGTACATCCAAAGCCTCATCGATTCGAACGCTCTGGCCATCGACTTCGAAGAGGTAACCGTAGCAGCCAATATGGTGTCCGTATAATTCGACAACTTCCCTCCAACGGAGACCCAAGACGGGGTAATTCCCGTCCCTCTCGCGACAATGGAGATTACCAATCTTCTTCCGCCCCGAGAACAAGCTGCTGGTCTAGTACCTCTCACCACCTCAAGAGGAGAGGTCATGTGGGTCTATCCAGACTTGGTGTCAGAAGTAACTCGGCCCACACCATCTCCCACCAACAAAAAGAGTGGAAAAATTCAGACCTGCCGCACAATTTCAGCAGACAACGAGGAAGCTACAGCTGTCGTCACGCGGTCCGGAGCGCAATCCCAACCTGTGGTTGATAGTCCAGCTGAAAATCATCAACCCACTGCAACTGATGCTCTGGGACCGGCCCAGCCTTCGACGACCGACAAGCCTAGGCCGAAGGAGTCGCTTCGACAAATCTCTCCGAAAGGACGCAGCCCAAGGGCTAGAGAGGCCCTACAACTTTGACATCTTAGCACAATTGGCTAACTTTCCGGCCAAATTGTCATTATATGAACTCCTGAGGCTCTCCAAAGACGTTCGTATTGCATTGAGCGAAGCACTCCAAAATGCCGATGCCTATCTCGCTTAATCTAACCTCACTGGGGAGGACTCAACCATGGATCTCCAAGATAGTGCCTGTACGGGAGCAATGCCCAACATCGTCTTCACTCCGCAGGACATGCTCATCAAAACTAACCTACATGATCGCCCGCTATACTACACGGGATACATCGGCAACGTGAAGGTGGATCGGATGCACATTGATCCTGGCTCTTCCATAAGCTATGTACGATGTATGCTATGGAACACGGCATAGGCGCTCACCTACACACACAGGTGACAAATGTGTACACCGCAATCCAACTTACTCTAGTAGAAGACGCCTACCGAATACACAAGGGAGGGGATCATCCAGTCATCTTCGGCCGGACGAACAACCCTCATCCCCGCACCATAGAAGAAGACGACCTCGGGTCAGATGTCGGGAGACTGCCTCTGTATCTCTATAGCCCTCAATCCAAATATCTCATGCAGAAACAGGGGTATGATCTAGAGACTACGCCAGGATTGAACTATGACACTGGGCGACGATTACTTTTGAAGCCGCCAGCCCCGGCGGGCAAACCATAGAACTACTATAACAAAACTCGATGCGGGTTAGGGTATGTAACGCCTACTATGACCCCGGAAAGTTCAGATGAAGAATGTGACTGGCAGTCGCATTCAACCGGATCGCCAACTTTTGACTCAGATACTAGCATCGGAGATGTGTTCAGACAAGTCATGTCAGTCAACATGACGTTCGTCGACGCTTACGAGGAAGACGAAGACATCCCCGAAATCCTCGAGCTAGAGCCATGGGCCCAGCAATTAGACGCGCAATGGGAAAAGCGATTCGAACTGAGAGAACCTCCTACTGAAGATAAGGTCATACAAGTGGATCTCGGCAGCGAATCTTCTCCAAAACCGATCTTCATCAGTGAAAGCCAAACTAACGAAGAACGGGAGTCGCTGTTAGAGCTTGTCAGGGAGTATATTGATGTGTTCGCCTGGAGCTATGAAGACATGCCAGGGTTAAATCCTGACATCGCTCTTCATAAACTCAATATTCGGCCAGATACGAAGCCAGTCAAACAACAACAGCGACGCTTCCGCCCAAGCATCATGGATGCGATCGAAGCTGAAGTCAACAAACTAATAGCCAGCGGCTTCATTCGTGAGGAGCAACATCCCGATTGGGTCGCCAATATAGTACTTGTCCTCAAGAAGAATGGAAAAATTCGAATCTGCATCGACTTCCGTAATCTGAACGAGGCATGCCCCAAAGATGAATTCCCCCTTCCTATCACAGACATCATGATCGACAATACCTGCGGCTTTGAGCGCATGCCATTCATGGATGGCTTCTCGGGATACAACCAAATTAAGATATCTCCCGACGACGAAAAGCATACATCATTCCGAACACCGATTGGCACGTACTGCTACACAGTCATGCCTTTCGGTTTAAAGAATGCTGGCGCCACATATCAAAGAGCTATGAGCATCATCTTCAGAGACCACTTACGCAAGACGGTGGAGTGCTATGTTGATGATATAGCCGTCAAGAGCCGTAGCAAAGGAGACCATCTGCAGGATCTAAGGACGGTATTCGACCTAATACGGACGCACAATTTGAAGATGAACCCTACGAAGTCCTTCCTGGGCGTATCTAGCGGGAAGTTCTTAGGCTTCATCATCACTGCAAAGGGTATCCATGTAGACCCCGAGAAGACAAAAGCAATCATGGAGATGGGTCCCCCGAGAAATCTCCGCGAACTCAGAGGCCTTCAGGGAAGGCTAGCTTACATCAGAAGGTTCATTTCCAACCTCTCCGGGCGGTGCCGGCCATTTATGCACCTCATGAAGAAAGGAGTCTCATTCGTATGGGACGAAGAATGCCAGCGTGCTTTCGATAGCATCAAAGAATATTTGTCAAATCCTCCGGTCTTGGTAGCCCCAGTCCCTGGAAAACTATTTCTGCTCTATGTACGAGCAATGGAACACTCCCTCGGTGCTCTGCTGGTACAGAATAGCGATGCAGGCCATGAACAGGCCATATATTACCTCAGCTGAATGATGATCGGACCAGAGCACCGATACACCGCTGTGGAGAAGGAATGCCTCGCTCTGGTGTTCGCCATTCAGAAAATGCGGCACTATGTCATCGGACAAACGATACATGTATCTCACGAGTTAACCCTCTCAGGGTCCTCATGACTAAACCAGCGGCACTCAGCTCTCGCCTCGCTACATGGGCAATACTGCTGTCCCCTTATCATATGATCTTCGTCCCCCAAAAGGCAGTCAAAGGTCAAGCCCTGGCAGATTTCTTGGCAGCCCACCCAGGCTCGGAGTCCTCCAGGATATACGAAGAGATCCCAGATGAGGTCGCCGACTCGCATACAACCTCCCACGAAAATATATGGCGAATGTTCTTCGACGGCGCTTCGAGGACCGGACCTAAAGGCAATATAGTCGTCGGAGTTGGAGTAGTACTAATCTCTCCTTCCGGATTGGTGATTAACCGCGCTTATTCCCTCACTGAACCCTGTTCTAACAATGTGGCCGAGTACAACGCTCTGGTCATCGGCCTCCAACTTACAAGAGAGATGGGGGTAGAATACCTTGAAGCGTACGGCGATTCCCAACTAATCGTCAATCAGATCTGGGGTTCGTACGAGGTACGCCATGAAGACATGATCCCTTATCATCAAATAGCGATCAATATCATCTCGACATTTGAGGGGTTCTTCATCGAGCACGTCCCCAGACTCCGAAATATTGAAGCCGATGCCCTAGCTGGTCTCGTCGCTTCCCTAGCAGTTCCGAATTATGATCGGCAATCAGTGGAAGTGATAGGCCATGAACTGGTTTGTCCCAAAAACAATGTGCAATTCGTCGTAAGTTATTCCGCACAGACGATCGATGACGCCCCAGATTGGAGACAACCATTCATCGACTTCGTCGTCTACGACATCCTGCCTGAGAACCCAAAGGAAGCTACTTCGTTCCCTCAGATTCTTCTACGATATAGAGACGAAAATGCTGTATCGCCGCTCCTACGACGGATTACTGCTTCGGTGTCTGTCAAACGCAGAAGCCAAAGAAGCCGTACGAGAAGCCCATGACGGTGTTTGCGGGGCCCACCAGCCCGGCCCGAAACTGCAAGACCGCCTTCGCCGAATGGGCTACTATTGGCCTACAATGGTGGCAGACGCGATAGATTATGCTAGAAAGTGCAAAGCTTGCCAAGTCCACGCGGACTTCATCCACCAACCCTTCGAATTTTTACATTCGACAGTGGCGTCCTGGCCATTCGAAGCATGGGGAATGGATATTATTGGTCCAATCACCCCACCTTCCTCCCGAGGACATCGCTTCATACTTGCGATCACTGATTACTTCTCTAAATGGGCGGAAGCTGTCCCACTCGCAGAAGTCAAGACTTCAAACGTGATCAGCTTCCTTAAACACCATGTCATCTACCGCTTTGGACTGCCCCGAAGGATCATCCACGATAATGGTCCGCAGTTTACAAGCCATGCATTCTATCGGTTTTGCGATAAGCACCGTATTCAGAATATCGTCTCGACGCCGTACAACCCGGCAGCAAATGGGTTAGCAGAGGCGTTCAACAAAACAATCATCAAACTTCACAAGAAGTTTGTCTCCTCCAACAAACGTGACTGGAATGACAAGCTCGGCGAGTGCTTATGGGCTTATCGTACCACGGTCCGAACAACCACCGGAAATACACCATTCTCCCTGGTATATGGAAGTGAGGCAGTCCTCCCCTTGGAGACACAGATCCCCTCACTACGTGTCGCCCTCACACACCAATTCACAACCGATGATAACTACCGACGTCGATTGCAAGAGTTAGAGGCCTTAGATGAAAAGCGCCTCCTAGCTCAGCAAAGGATCGAGCTATACCAAGCACGCATCTCAGGAGCCTTCAACAAGAAGGTCAAAATCAGAACATTCCAGGTAGGCGATCTCGTCTTGGCAGTCCGGAGGCCAATGATCATGACTCACAAGACCACCGGCAAATTTCAGCCAAAGTGGGAGGGCCCATTTATTATTGAGACGGTATTCTCCAACGGTGCTTACCGCCTTGCAAAGCAAAACGGAGACTTGCCCATGCTGCCCGTCAACGGCAAGTTCCTGAAGAAATATTATGTCTAAACGACATTCGCTACAAGATCGTCGAGTTATGTACCTGCTGGTACCACTGAACTCACACCCTCAGCATTTCAGATTATCGAGTCATGTACCAGCTGGTACCACTGAACTCACACCCACAACATTTCAAGATTATCGAGTCATGTACCTGCTGGTGCCCCTGAACTCACCCCTACCTTTAGACTATCGAGTTATGTACCCGCTGGTGCCGCTGGACTCCCACTTTCTCAATATGTTAATTTACCGAGTTATGTACCCGCTGGTGCCTCTGAACTCACATTTCGGTCACTCTTTCAGATAGTAAGTCACGTATGATTATACCTCTGAACTTGCTTCCCTGGAAGAGATCCTCCCTCATGATCCAGTACCCGCACTCCCAGTGCACAAAAAGGGTAATCGATCCACAAATTTTTGAAAACGGACATGTCCTTATTACCTCTGAATCGTTTTCACTTCCACCAAAAACAAACCGCCCCTCACATAGAACCTCCATGTTCTCCTACCTCTGAGTCGTTCTATGTACTCCCTCTTCATTGAGCCCACTCCTGCCATGTCATCATTACCTCTGAGTGGGAAGGCTCCGTCGAAGAACCCTTCATGCTTGCCATGTCCACATTACCTCTGAGCAAGTATGTCGGTCTCCTTTCGACCTATTATCTGTACCCACAACCGGAGTACGACAAGGATAATAGGTCCACAAATGTCCGCTGTTGACCACGAATATCCCCTGTGAAACCTCCCCTGCCATGTCCTCACTACCTCTGAGCAGGAAGGTTCCACGGTAAAACTCTCATGCTTGCCATGTCCTCATGACCTCTGAGCAAATTTGTTAGTTTTTCTTTCACCCTATTATCTGTATCCCGAACCAGGGTACGCCAAGGATAATAGGTCCACAAATATTCCTTTGCTAAGCTTCTTAGCATAAATCCACTACCCCACCATGCCCCGGGAGCCCAGCTGCTCTACGACATTCCTTTTTTTTTTAGCACCGAGAACATCCATGACCACTTTACCACGGCTGTTCCGGACATCCTATCCAAACTTGTTATCCGTACCTAAAACCAAGGTACGCCTAGGATAACAGGTCCACAAATAATCCCCCAGCAAGTCCAGTTCCACAAAATACCCAAGTACAAAGAAAGAAAAGATGAGACGAAACATATCCGTTTTCAAAGTTCCACATCCTCCGGGATTATATCGCTGCTACAAGATAGAAATAAAGAGAAAATAAGCAATACAAGACAGAGGAACAACTATGGTTCGGAGGCACACAACGTCAAGAAATAGTCCGTCAGCGAGGCAGTCGACCGCTCAAACCACTGACTAGTTCGACACATTGACTTTGAAGTCAACTACGTCGCCCAGATGAGCAAAGATTCCACTGGGGGAATAAAGTCCCCAGATTTGATATAACCCCACTCTTTCAGAATAAGTACCCAGTCATAATCTACACTAGGGATACAAAGTTCACACAGAACCAAAGGTAACTATTACAAGAAAAGAGGGAAGCAAGTACATTCCATTCATTTGAATGTCCAGCTACATTCACACAATTAACAAACAAAAACCAAAGGAAATTCTTCATTACTTCTTCAGACGAAAAGGGAAAACACAAACCACAGCTAAACAGACAAGGAATCCCTAAAACCTAGTTACAGAAACGCATATACCACTCCCTCAACCACTTCACATACGAGGGATACAGTTGAAGGAGATCCTCGTCCAGAATAGGAGCATCAGAATTCCCAGAGCTACCACCCCCAACAGCCTCGACATTTGGAGAGAGACCATCCTGCGCGGACGACGGTTCCTCCTTCTTCGTCTCTGTCACAAAGGGAGACCCCTGGTCAATGGCAGGAGGCGGCGGCTCTTCTGTCACTGCAACCTCAGCGTCCAGCGGAGATACTGCAAGAACAAAACAACAAAATGAAGTAAAAGATATTCTTAAGAGTCATACGGCTCGTTGAAGGCAACTCGCATACGGGTCGAACATGGGGAAAACCTCATGCGGATTCAAGTCATGGGACGTATATGCGGACCACGTAAGTTGAACTCACATGCGGCTCCTACATAAAGCATATCCCATGCGACTTGATCATGAGATGTGTAGGCGGACCCCGTAACTCGCATGGAGCATAATCCATGCGGCTCGGTCACAGGATATATATGCAGACTACGTAAGTTGAACTTGTATGCGGCTCAGACATGGGGTACATCCCATGCGGCACGATCAGAGGACATGCATGCGAACTACGTGGTTTTGTACACAAAGTAGGCAGTAGAGCAGACCCTATCTTCTACACAGTTGTTACCTTCGATGGCGACATGAACGTCAAGGCGGACAGGGGAAACGACAGTCGAAGACGAAGCTGATTTCTTTTTCTTCGCCGCGGCCTTCTTCACAACTTTGGAAATCCTAGGCGCCATTTCGGTTGATCAGATGAAGGAAGGAGACAAAGACAGAAGCTTTTGGTCAAGAAAAAGTCTAAAAAAATCCAACCGAACATACGCATATTTATAGACAGAAGGACTATGAATCGACGCCTCGTACGACGTGATCGACCCTTCAGCTGTCGAGGCAAACTGGACAATCAAAAGAATAAAAACTTTGGGATCCTCCCCCAAAAGACGGCGTTAAATCAAAACGAATCAAGAGCATTTAATGAAGATTTGCACACGTAGTCAGGACACGTGGCAAAGAGCCTATGCGGACAGATGAATCTATGCGGCTGGGACACTTATGCGGCATGAACGGGACCATGCTTCTTATTCAAAGTGTTTCAATTTTGCAAATTGAAAACTTTGAAGGGGTCCTGTAGAAGCATGGAAAATATCAGAATAATGGTCCATGCGGCTCCGGATACGAAGCCCATGCGGCTCATATGGGAGCTGTCTTATACAGTTCAAAGGAAGACTCTCTGTCTCATGCGGCTCGATAGTGTATGCGGTTCAGCAGAAATATACGGCTCGATCCATGCCACGTGTCCCCCTGAGATCCTTCCCTACAGCTGGCCCTTTGAATAGTGGCCTCATTTAATGCTCTGACACGATTTGACGACTGTGGCGGCTCTGGCATAAAGTGTCATAATGACTCTGCCATAATAACAGACTCTTCGGGAAAAGAAGAAGATCTCTGACCCGATCCGTCAGAAATCCTAGGTTGCCACGTGGCAAATCTCATGCGGCTTAAATAGAGAACAGCTTCATGCGGCTCACTGAGAAGTCACCCTATATGACTAGCAGAAATCAGCCATATGCGGCCCATTGAGAGCTCAGCCCCTGCGGCTCAATACAACGCTAGCTCATGCGGCTCGCAAAGACCATACATATGCGGCTCATTGAGAGTTCGTTCCCTGCGGTTCGACGAAGCACTGTCCCATGCGGCTCATGAAGATTATCTCCCTGCGGTTCAAGTCTTGCCTATCCCATGTGGCTCTGGCAGGACCCACAATTAAAACACGTGGCATCGGATCAATCAACGATTTAACCGAATCTCAACAAATATATCTGACATCATCATCATAATTACTGAGATCAAGGCATATCATTTATCATCAAGCCAATGGGACACGTGGCCAGCAATCGGGCATTGGTATAATCAATCATAAAGATTTAAAGCAATCAACATTAATTGCTCACAAGATTCGGTGCTATCCTCATTAATGGCCGAGATTCATTGTAATCAGGACCAAGGGTTCAGATAAATTGAAGGAGCACCGACATTCCAAAACAATGATCATTAGCAAACCCTAATGATCATACCTCACTCTTATAAATAGCCAGCATTATTTTTTTGCACAAGGACCGGCAACAAAAAGAAAAAAATATACAGAGTCAGAGAGAGAATACACAGAGAGAGAGAGAGAGAGAAGCCAGGAGAGCAACAGAGGAGCAAAAAGAGCACTTCTTCGTCAACGCCAACCATCTTTTCACAAGGAGCCAAGGCTGCATACCGATCGTCCAAGGAGTAAGGCAGGGCTGCCGTTGCCTTCCCGATCCTCTATCGTCACCCCCCAGAATCTAAAATAAACAATTGTACTTAGATTGCTGTACCTAGGTTTTCGTCCCTAGGCTTTCTTTGTACAAGCGAGTTTGTATTGTGAGTCTAAGTTCAGTCCTCTGATAATTGTTCTGTACTTTTACAATCAATGGCAAACACTTGCATTCATATCTAGCATTAATTATATACTTTCATGCAGACATTGTATATCATTCTTTCATTTATGCATTTATGCATTGCTCACATACATTATATTAATTGCATTCCTACATGCTTGCATTCAACCATATATATACATTAATGTAAAGAGGATATATATCATATATATATATATATATCATTTCATTCATCTAACATATCATGTATTACATACTCTATATTCATTTAATATCCATACTACATAGGCTCATAGGTTACACAAAATGTATATATCGTATAGTCACTCTTCTACTTAAAATCAATACTGTACCAATTGGGCCTCTACTAAATTCTAGGATTAAAATATGTTGTAGCCCTTCGTGTTAGCTTTCCGAAACTTCAAACGGATCGTATTTTCGTGTCCGGAAGCTCCCAAAATCGCGAAAATACCGAAACACGTTCGTCTTTCATACAGCTGACACTCAAATAATTCTACAAAAAGTTACAAAAAGAATTTGGCTTATTAAAATATATATTTGGAAATCTATCTTCGATATGGTTCTTTTATAAAAAACCGGGAGATAAATCGGAGTTCTAAGCTAAAAGTTATGATATTTCTAAGTTGCTTTGGTTAATAAAAACGTGGATGAATATTATGACGAATTTGAGTTGTTTTGGACAAAAGAACACATATAGGCCAAGATACTTGGATACAAACATAGGTATCCAAATGAAACTCATTCTAACCATCCTAACTAAGATCAATCCACTCTCTAACCATTATAAAACTGAATTTAAATATCTATTTAAATTATTATCATACATACATACACATGGGGTGTCCTAATTTGGGATATATCAAGTAGGACACAAGACACATGTCTAAAATCCTCAAGAGAGCTCCAAATGGCCTCAAATTTGAATCTAAATGGGACACATACATGAGGATGGATCTTACGAATTCAAAACTAATTTATATGCAAAGGAAATCGATTTAGAGGATGGATTTTACCTATTGGGAGTGGAATCCCAATGAAATCCTTTAGGACACGGCTCCGATACGAAGATCCCTCAAAGTGGACACTCCTCCTTGCACTTCTCTTCCAATCCTCGGTAGCACCCTTCCCTTGGAGAATGGAAATAATTGAGGGAAGGTTTGGTGAAGGAATGATTTGATTTGGAGATCAAATCAATGGGAAGGCTCTCTAAAATTAGGGAAGAACAAAAGAAAAATAAAAGAGGCAAGATTGTAATGAATGAAATGAATCATTCTCCCCTAAAGGTGGCTGCCATAAAGAGTCCATTAGGGCTAATGGAAAATTTCCTAATAGCCCCTATCTAGTCTCATTTGGTTAAGTTTAGACTAGGTTCAAGTTTGGGGTCAAAATGATCTAGTTTTGAGTTTCTAACTTAACCATTCTAACATGATAAAAATTAGTTTAATTAACTAACTTAAATGTTGGGTTTTGTGGGCCATGCTTAACTTAATATTGGATCCCATCTAGAGTTTAAGCTACCCGGGTCACAATACAAGTCCGAACGAGACGAAAATCAAACCCAACTAAACAAATCCAATAAAAAAATATTAAAAATATAAAATTTTCCCAAAATATTAAAATATAAAAAATAACCAAAATCATAATACATCAATTTAAATATTATTAAAATAATCTAAAATTCACCAATTAATCAAAATCCTAAATAATTCAAAAGTCACAAAATAACCAAAATACCCTTAGCCTAAAAAGTTGTAAATAGTCATTCTAATCACATGGTTAGGTCCCCATGGTCATGATTAGTCTCTAGGCTCAACAGTTCTAGGGTTCACTAGATAACACATCAAAATTATAATTCACCAATTTTAAATAGTATTAAATTAATTAAAAATTCTCATAAATCATAATTCCTATTATTAAATAATAAACTTTTACAAAAGTTCAAAATTACCCTCATTTTAAAAAAGTGGGTGTTACAAGTCTACCCTCCTTAGAAAATTTCGTCCTCGAAATTAAGATGATCATACTTCTTCTAGAGTTTCGTCCCCAATAATCAAAGTCTCAGAACTTACCTAAATCATACAATTTAAAAGAATGGCATATAGGATCATGGCATACGGTGGTAGTGTAAGTCTCATCTAGGTATACTAGTTACACTAGACCAAAACAATCATAGGGTTTCAAAACTTACAAGCAATCAGGGGTGTTAAACTGAAAAAGATAAAGAAATAACAAATCATCAAGGCTTTAAGGCATAATCAAAATCAAAATTTAAAGCACAAATGTCGAGCATTAAAATCCAATCATAATATATATAGAGAGAGAGTGTGTTAGAAGGGGAAAAGCTAGCATTATGTAAAGGTTATGTGGTTAGTGTGTGTATGGGTGTATGTGGACATGTTCATAGGGTTAGATAGTAGACATGTGTGAGTGTGTGTGAAATATACATGAAAGTGTACAGGAGGATTTGGGTTTCAAAACAATAGCTATCAAGTTACACTACTCATGGCATATTGGTTAAACAATCTACAATGCACAACCTATTTACTCATAACATGCATGGCTAACCATATATATACATATATCTATTTGCATAGAGAGGTAGAGATTTAGTTATGTATCTATATACATTATAACAGTATACATAAATTATATATATATATATATATATATATATATATATATATATATATATATATATATATATATATATATATATATGAACATAACATAGAGATGAAGGGTTAGGTTTACATGGCAGTTGTGAACGTTAGTGTACGTTAGTGTAGAGTGTCAAGAGTACTGGGGTTATAAATTAAAATGAAGGGTTCAATCATTCAGTTCAGTTTAACATTATATATTAAATCTGAAATTGAACTAAACATTTAAAATCAATGTGAAAAATGTTAACATGTATTCAGTTTCAGGATTTTGGAGAAATTCGAACATCAAAACCAACCCAATGTTCACCACAACCACAACCTAACATGTAAGAGTATGAAACCTAGCATTATATCCTACATACAACAATGTATATGGCTCAAAACATTACATTTAAAAACTGCAAATTGAACTAATCACTTAGAATCCAGTGTTAAAGGGTTAATATGCACACAGTCTTAGATTTAACAAATTCAAACACAAAACTTAACCAATTTCTTTAAGAATTGAAACCCTGTATATAACATACATGTGTAGTGATGTAAACAACAACTAATAATATAAAATTTATATTTAAATTACGAATTTAAACTAAAAAAAAAACATAGAACTAGTCTCTGATACTGTATTATGTCAGAGATATTGGGGTTTTGAGAATTTAACATCAAAAACATATTAATGTGCATTTAGATAGGTTGGTAATCAAAGTATAGCATGCATACGTGTCAGGCAAGGTGTCTGTGTCCACTATATATATATATATTTTATATATATATATATATATATATATATATATATATATATATATATATATATATATATATATATATATATATATATATATATATTAAAAGGTGATACAAGAATGATGGCAAGAAGGAAATAATGATAAAATCTGTTCTGCTCATCTGTTTAAAAGAAGGAACCATTCTGAAACCAGAGCTATAATATCAAATCCAGATAAGGTCTAGCAAAATAATCAATTTATTGTATTATGAAAAAATTCATAGCAAGAAGTTACATAAAGGTTCATAATAACCGCTAAAGCTACTCCTACTCCTAAGTTAAATAATGAGAAGCAAAACAAACAAACAACAATTTTTTTTAAACTAATACAAGTAATAATGGCAAGAAGAAAATAATGATAAAATCCTTTCTTGCTTAATCTGTTAAAAAAAGGGGACCATTTGAGATCAGAGCTATACAAACAAGTCTAAGATAAGGCCTAAGACAATTCGTCAATTCATTACATTAGGAAGGAATTATATCCAATAAAGTTATACAAGAGATTATATCAACAATTAAAACTGTTTTTTACTCCTAAGTTAAGTGATGAAGCAACAATATTTTTTAAGGCTGAAATACAAGGTAGAGATGATTTTTTTTAACAAAAAAGCTTTATAGATATAATCTGATATTCATATACGTCTTCCTGAAATTATGTTGTCAGAATTCTGTCACGCCAATAAGCATAGCTGCAATAAACGATAGAGTCCATAATAAGGCATACACCCTATAATCATGTTATCTAGAATTCTTACCACTATACCCGGTATGGCTGCAAGAAAATTTAGATTTCATAACTAAGATAAGTATAGCTATATTAGGCTCTACGTCCTTGTCATGCTAGCAAATATGACTGCAATAAATTCTAAATTCTATAATAAAGTAGACTTTTACCTTTCTCACTGTCCTTATCAAGTTTGTTATCAGGTTATACCTTAATTCCAAAAAAAATGTATATATACATATAAATACAAACTCAAATTCAACAACTAACATCAAGATTCAAAATTCAACAATAATCCATCAAAAATCATATAAATACAGACTCAAATTCAACCACTAACATCAAGATTAAAAATTTAACAATAATCCATCAAAAATCATATAAATACAGACTCAAATTCAACCACTAACATCAAGATTCAAAATTCAACAATAATCCATCAAAATCAAGTTCAATAACAGGAAGTAAAGGTAAATCAAATCAGGAGAAAAATAGATTTCGAATCGAAGTTAAAATAAGATTCTCAAGGGTCGTCCTAGGAATCTCTCAAGGAGGCCTAACTGTGATTGAGTACCTTCAAAAATATATCCTAATCCTACTACAGGCTGTAGTGATGATCTAGTTCGATTACAACTACATAAACTCGACCTGCATGGGCCACCACTAAAAATGTGTCACGACCCGCACCCTAGAGTAAGGGCACGAGAAGTGGGTACGTCCAGCCTACGCCGCACTGTCGGCGGTAGAACGCTGTCCTAGGTCAATCATCTAACAATATAAGGTACCTGTACAGTATATACACTCCGAATGGAGGTGATATAGCAGAATACAGTTTCAATCACATCTAAGGTGGGATACGATAAAAAGATAGATAGATAAAACTGAAATCCACAAAGAGATACAAGTAGATAGAAGTCTAAGTGTCTAAGATATCACAAATCCATTTAATGTCCCAAATCTCAAATACAGTAATCCATAAAGTAAATACAACTCGAGACAACTAAAAATAAATAGGAAAACTCTAGCTAGCTACTCCAACCTCTATTGTGTTTCCTCTGGGCTAGCAAGTAACCTCCAAGCTATCTGTAAAATTTATCCACAGGTCCAGTCAGGACGGGAGCGAGCACAATACATCTCAACAAGTCATAGCAGGAAAGGAAATATAATCATGCTAGAGAATAAAATACAGGAACTGAAGAATAGCATAAGGTAAAAGAGAGACTGTAAGTAAATATCTACGATATATAAAAGAGAGACAGTGCTAGTGATTCAGACTACAAGATGAACATATGAATGGCTTAGGACTGATTCATGACTACACTAAGAGTGATTCATGACTATACTACTTTGGATATTATTCACATGACCATTCATACTCCCCCCGTACCCCAATCAATACACAAGGATCAGTCAAGTTACGTTAAGATTCATGACTAAACTACTTGACCCGTATAGGGTGATTCATGAATTGATTCGTGAAGGCTCGGTGATCATGATAGTACATGAGTCACTAGTTGATTCCCGAAGATTCATGATAATAGAAGCAAGAGATACATGATATAAGTGAAACACACGAGACAAGAGTATCTGATGCTCCCGAGAGGGATAACATCTCATGAAGGGATCCATATAGTACTAATCCGTGTTACCAATGTGTCAGCATCAAGTAAAATAATCTAAAGCAGGAAATATAGTCCTAAACAATATATGAAATGATCAGAGAATGTACTCGCCTGATAACCTGAACAGCTGATAGGTATAGAGGTCCAAACTGAAGCCACAGAGTCCTATTTAGAGCAACACAGGTCAAGATGTATACCAGAGATGATAAATGAAATGTACAATGCATCTGCATGCTGTCTAGGTCAAACTAGACAAAAGTCAACACTTGGTCAACTCTAGTCAACCACACTAGTCAAATTAGGTCAACTAGGTCAAGTCCTAGCCCAAACAAGTCTCACTAGGCCTAACCAAGCCTAGGCTAGCACTCACACAATCACAAGACAATGTGAACCACAACAATGCATAATATAAAATAGATAATATATATAAATACATACCTTCATACATACATGCATATCCACATTACATACATATTTATATATATATATAGGCATATGTTACATCATACATATTTACATAGTTACATAGATATATACATTCATGCACATTTACATACATACTTTTATACATTATATATGTTAACATTTATTACAATGCGTTATATTTTACTTATACCTTTGATTGATTCATTCATTCATATATGACATTCATTCATGCATATTACATACTTACATGCATCTATACATTATATACATTGTATACAACATGTAAAAATAGAAGAGGAAAAAAGGGGAAAAACTGAAATAGAAAGGGAAGGGAAGAAAAATGTAAGAAAAAGGAAAAACAGTGGACATATACATGCTTGCATCATATATTCTATATTACCATACATGCTATCATTATATATTGTATTATATTATTTATATATTATGCATTCATGTCTATCATTACATGTATACCTTGCATTCATATCTAGCATTCATTATATACTTTCATGCATACATTGTATATCATTCTTTCATTTATGCATTTATGCATTGCTTACATACATTATATCAATTGCATTCCTACATGCTTGCATTCAACCATATATATATATATACATTAATGTAAAGAGGATATATATCATATATATATCATTTCATTCATCTAACATATCATGTATTACATACTCTATATTTATTTAATATTCATACTACATAGGCTCATAGGTTACACAAAATGTATATATCGTATAGTCACTCTTCTACTTAAAATCAATACTATACCAATTGGGCCTCTACTAAATTCTAGGATTAAATTATGTTGTAGCCCTTCGTTTTAGCTTTTTGAAACTTCAAACGGATAACATTTTCGTGTCCGGAATCTCCCAAAATCGTGAAAATACCGAAACACGTTCGTCTTTCATACAACTGACACTCAAATAATTCTACAGAAAGTTACAAAAAGAATTTGGCTTATTAAATTATATATTTAGAAATCTAACTTCAATACGGTTCTTTTATTAAAAACGGGAGATAAATCGGAGTTCTAAGCTAAAATTTATGACATTTCTAAGTTGCTTTGGTTAATAAAAATGTGGATGAATATTATGACGAATTTGAGTTATTTTGGACAAAAGAACACATATAGGCCAAGATACTTGGATACAAATATAGGTATCCAAATGAAACTCATTCTAACCATCCTAACTAAGATCAATCCACTCTCAAACCATTCTAAAACTGAATTTAAATATCTATTTAAACTATTATCATACATACATACACATGGGGTGTCCTAATTTGGGATCTATCAAGTAGGACACAAGATACATGTCTAAAATCCTCAAGAGAGCTCCAAATGGTCTCAAATTTGAATCTAAATGGGACACATGCATGAGGATGGATCCTACGGATTCAAAACAAATTTATATGCAAAGAAAATCAATTTAGAGGATGGGTTTTACCTATTGGGAGTAGAATTCCAATAAAATCCTTTAGGACACGGCTCCGATACGAAGATCTCTCAAAGTGGACACTCCTCCTTGCACTCCTCTTCCAATCCTTGGTAGCACCCTTCCCTTGGAGAATGGGAATGATTGAAGGAAGGTTTGGTGAATGAATGATTTGATTTGGAGATCAAATCAATGGGAAGACTCTCTAAAATTAGGGAAGAACAAAAGGAAAATAAAAGAGGCAAGATTATAATGAATGAAATGAATCATTCTCCCCTAAAGGTGGCTTCCATAAAGATACCATTATGGCTAATGGGAAATGTCCTAATTGCCCCTCTATAGTCTCATAAGGTTAAGTCTAGACTAGGTTCAAGTTTCGGGTCAAAATGATCTAGTTTTGAGTCTCTAACTTAACCATTCTAACATTATAAAAATTAGTTTAATTAACTAACTTAAATGTTGCATTTTGTGGGCCATGCTTAACTTAATATTGGGTCCCATCTAGAGTTTAAGCTACCCGGGTCACAATACAAGTCGGAACGAGACGAAACTCAAACCCGACTAAACAAATCCAATAAAAATAATATTAAAAATATAAAATTTTCCTAAAATATTAAAATATAAAAAATGACCAAAATCATTATACATCAATTTAAATATTATTAAAATAATCTAAAATTCACTAATTAATCAAAATCCTAAATAACTCAAAAGTCACAAAATGACCAAAATACCCTTAGCCTAAAAAGTTGTAAATAGTCATTCTAATCACATGGTTAGGTCCCCATGGTCATGGTTAGTCTCTAGGCTCAACAGTTCTAGGGTTCACTAGCTAACACATCAAAATTATATTTCACCAATTTTAAATAGTATTAAATTAATTAAAAATTCCCATAAATCATAAATCCTATTATTAAATAATAAACTTTTACAAAAGTTCAAAATTACCCTCATTTTAGAAAAGTGGGTGTTACAAGACTTTAAGCATTTTAGTCTTTATATGTAACCATGAAGCATCTGTAATAGATCTTTGTAGACATGATTTTAATGAAGAACTTTTCCTTTATGCACTGTCTTCATTTGTCTATTGTGACTTGTTCTTGTCTGCACTTTTTGATAATCGTTATCTTCTGCGTTTTTATGAACTATAGGCTTCTATCTGCGCTTCTGTGATTGTTGCGCTTATTTTTATGCTTCTACAAGACCTCCTTCAAAGTTTTTCGAACTTGAATCAAGCTCGGAATACTTTGAGCAGAAGCATGATATGTGTCCTTTGTAAAAACAATGCTCAGCATGCTTGCTGACAGGCTATCGTTATGCTTAGCCTTCAGCATTAAATGCCTTGAGCCATCGTTTCATTGAAAGTTGATGATAACTTCTCGTTTTTAGGGAACGGTCATCATGATCTCAACTCTTAATTCCCACGACGTTCGAAAAGTCTCATCGAATATGAAGTGTTTTACTGACGTGGCTTCCTCTTATAAGTAGAGACTGTTCGGAGAGAGAAAACTTTCTCACTTTTTTCTTTCTTCTAATCGAAGCTTTTGTCATATCTCTCTTCTTCCTTCAAATCCTAGATTTTCCTCCATGGCTCCAAAGAAATCAAGAACCCTGAAAGCTCCAGCGACGAGCTCAAAGAAGGACAGAGGGGCAGCGGCTAGTGTCACGACCCGCAAACACTTTTCGGATACGAGTCGGTGTCCAAGTCCAGCCTACGCCGTAGTGTCGGCGGGAGAATGTTGTCTATAAACTCACAGTCACAGAAGTCTAGAACAATCAAGATAATCAATATCTCATCCAGAAATAAGAGAATACAACTAACACAAAAGAGATTGAATAATGAATGATAATCTAAAATGAAGTATAGAGTTTATCAAGAATTCAAGTCACGTCCGGTGGATACAAATCCACTACCATTAGACGGATATAAAATAGAGACATGAAAATAAAATGTCAAGATCAAACTTTGATAATCATCAATGAAACCGTCAGCTGTAGTCGTACCATAATATGATGCTGACTAAAAACTGTTCATCTGTACCTGGATCAAATTCGGCTAGACCTGAAGAGATCATCAGGTCCTCAGAGGACTAGCAAGATACATAAAACATGCCTAATACTATGACAGTAATTTGTATGGAAGACAAGAACCGTGCAAGAAGAATATCTAAGAAATAACATGTCATATGGAAATATAATACTAGACTTAGCTATCAATCAATCAAATAGCTCCTATAGATTGTAGTACAATACAAGATACTGCCAATCTATAGTATGTCTCAATTGTAGTACAATACAAGATACTCCCAATCGAGAATAGCCAATCCTAGTGTCAATCTCCTCTCCTAAAGTAATACAAGGTCAAGTAAAATTCTATAAACTGTAGTACAATGAAGGATACTCCCAATCCATAGTATATCACAAGTCAAGTCAATCAATCAATCAAGTCAAGGAAACATGGATGACAACTCTATCACAAGACACGGTATACATGAAGAAGTCTAATAAATAAGCAAAGAAAAATAATAATATCCTATACGTCCATGTAAATCTATAAAACAAGTGGAGCATTAGATGTTAAACCAAGTACCATATGAAAAGAAATACAATAGGAAAGGAAAACATGTAAATACTGTAAAGTTTCGGCAAGGTATACTTGCATGTGGTCCTAAGCTGTGGGTACGGGTTACAATCTATATCGATGTCCAAGTAACCTGTTTATGAGTTTATAGTATCAGTAAAATATTATAATCCATGTTAAGCTACCTACTAGTGTCTAGGTCAATTTCTAGGCCAAATTGGGTTTTATAACAGGTTTAGTATGCTAGGATATTCTTATTTCATACTTGACACTGATTTCTATTTGTACTAGTTACAGGCCGTATACACTACTTGCCCTTATGTTAGATTAGCACATTACTAGTGTTCTTCTGGAATACTCTTCCTTATTTTGCCTATATCCTTGTTACCCTTATTTCCTGCAGTAGGTTACTCCTACTGCCCTTCATTGTTACCCATAGGTTAGTGGTCGTTTCCTGGTACCAGTTATCTGTTTGTGAGTGTTTAGATCTTTAGTAAATCTATTACTCATTGTTGCCTAGTTTACCAATACCTGGGGATGCTCTTACTTTTGGAACCAAAGGAATACTCATGTACTCTGCTCTAACCATTTCACCTATGATTTTTGGGTAGGACAGTCTTGTAGAGCTCGATGGCCATCATCATTTTCCAACCCTTATGTTGTGTCTACTGCAACACCATTGCTACCTCTATTGGCACAGGCTATATGCAACTCCTACTAGAAAATCTTGGGTGATAGTTGTACCACTATGGTTATATAAGTACCATGCCCTTACTGATAGGATACACCTCCAATGTACTCTCATATGGCTCTAACCTGTGTATCTCTCCTATAGGCTATGGCCTAACTCTTCACCCTGCCTGGGTCAACCGGCCTATATGGCATTTCCCCTAAAACTCGGATACTATCAAGCCTGCCACTTCCTAAAGTACTCGCAAGTCAGTGCCTATGCATTTACTTGTGCCTACCACCCTACACTCTACTGGTACTTGTAAGCAAAATCTATACTCTAGCTTTGGTGTCTATATTAACTCATGACTAGTTGGTGTACTGCGACCTACTACCTCTATTGTAACCTGGTCCATATGGTGTCCCAATTTTCCAGTGCCATTATGTACCCAGTCTACTCTGTGATGTTCTGATGCATTTACCTTGGCATCCTATGTACAAGTCTATATACAATAGTGGGTAAATACACAGATGTTTGAACTTTGTCCACATATACTAGTATCCCAATAGCTGATACCAGAACAGGGAGTAAGTCCTTCACAAATTCCAGGTATCTGATTGTGTCTTTACCCCTTTCTATCCTACAGTCTTAATAAGGCAGATGAGGACTAAGCCACAGCAGCCATTAACATCATCATCTTTGTTGTGTTGGTCTAAGGCGCCAGGTCAGGACTTCTGGGTTGGACAAATGGTGTAGTATCGATTTGATAACATAAAATATTTCTAATGTCAACATCCAGTTGGTTTACAAGGGGAATGTTAACATGTAAACATCCCTTAGGTACTAGGAGAATTCATATGTTAGTATTAGTTCGATGCAAGTAGTTTACATGTCAGTACCCATTGGTTGCAAGGAAGACTCATATAGCAATATCTAATGGTTACAAGGGAAGGTTCATATGGCAGTATCATGTCTGCATCAAATTTGAATATAAAGAAAGGTACACATATCAATATTTAATAGGTAACAAGGAAACGTTTATGGCAATATGCATGTAAATGTTCTCATATCAGTTATCTAATGAATACCAAGAAAAGTTTCCTTGCATCCAACAATGTATGGTATCACCCATATTGATTACAGGTTGAACCTCTTATGGGACCTATTAATCCTTTCTAACTTTATGCCCCTTTACATGTATTCGTGATATGTGTGTGCTAGTCCTGATACTTAGTGTTGCAGACATTAGGACAACCTACTCTTGTACCCATGACACCATATCTCGTGAAGCACATGAAACTCTAGTAGTTTAGCCCCCTTGCCAACCAGTATAGACATCTTGTGATCTGTCATCAGGGATTACCTTGCCTTGATAACATTCAGAACTTTATTATCTAATGTGCATCCTATGACTTCATGTTACTGACACAGGGTCCTAGTCTTCTTGCCTGTACCAATGCTCAGGGGTTCCTCATGGCTCTACCTAGGAATTTCATCAATCATCTACCCTTCTAATATTTTATAAAAGGAACAGTAGCTTGGCAAATTGAAAGGATGATGAAATTACCTTCTTTTGGTCGAATAAAACTTGATTGCTTCCTGGCTTCTACTCAAATGTCCTCAGCGGCAAGAAGGAGACAAAATTTCTAGGGTTCGCAGAGGCTTAGGATCGGTTGTAGCTCTCCTATAAATACATCTAAAGGTTGGATTGAATCAAAGGAAGGAATTGATAGGGGAATTTGGTTTTAAAGATTACATTGGGTTTATATCTTCAGAAGTTTTGAATTCAAAACAGAGTATAGGCCTTTTGGATCTTTCCAAAGTTCGTTAGATGTGAGTTTTAAAATTTTGGATATTTGCATAGTGGCTCCTGAGGAAACAATATTTGCAAAAGAAACCTCTTTCCTTCATTTGATTGAATGAGAAATTATACATAACCCAAGAATTCATTTAGTATCCTAGAAAATAGAGAAATATAAGCAAAGATGGGTTCAAAGGTTTACAAATCTACCTTCCTTGGAAAAATTTCGTCCTCAAAATTTAAAGAAAACGAGAATGTAAGCCTATACGATTATGGTCTACTAGAAGGAATCTAAATATTGCCATTAGAATATTTCAAGTTTCAAGTACTCACAAGCCAAAGTCTAATATAGGCATATCAATAATCCTACTGCTATAATCTATTAGGAATTACCGTCATCTCTTTCTTGCAGTGCTGGCGTCTGCTGTCTGGCCTGTACAAATAGTGTCGTCTGATCGGGAAGCGGTCCTCGTGGATTCCCCCTGATGCTACAGGTCGACGCTTTGGGCTATCTCAAACTGATGTTGATCCGAGCCACAGTTTAAGCATTGGCCTAGTCTCCAATGGCAATCGATCTGGCTATGCCCTTTCTTGTTTTAATACTGACACGTTGGAAGCTCCCGATTCAGGTATGGGATGGCTCCTGGTTGCTGATGAAACTGCTGTAGTAAAGTCTTCTTTGGGACATTGGGACGTTTCGCCGCTCTCGATTGGCTGCTGCCTCCTCCATAAGCATCTCGGTCTCTCTTCGGCTTGTGCTCCAGCTCTTTCTCTACTGCTTGTGTGACCTTCAAGATCCCCTCGTAGGTAGTGGCTTGACTGGTGGCGATGGCTAGGCGAATCTCGTAGGATAATCCCTTCTTGAACTTTCGACCCTTGCTTGCACGGGTCATGCTCTCTGCGAAGCAGCTGAGGCAAGAAAACTCTGCAGTATACTCGTCGATGGTGAGGTTGCCTTGCTCTAGACTCTCGAACTGACTCTCCAATGCCTCTCGAGCTCTTTCAGGGTAGAACTTCTTCTTGAACATCTCATTGAACTCTTCCTAAGTCACGTCGGGTGCGACAAGTCGTGGTTTATCTCTATACCATATGCGGGCAACATCGTAAAACTGCATGCTGGCTGACTCGATCTTCAGGTACTCGAGCCATCCGAAGATATCGATCCATGTTCTCCAACCACTCATCCATGTAGAGAGTCCCTTCCGTCCCATTGAATTCCCTGGGCCTAAGGTCCATGAAATTCTTGGAAGTTCCAGGGCACGATCGGGGAGCATCTCTAGCCTGAAGAGCCTCTCTCAAAGTGTTACGGAAGATGTTAGCCTGTACTGTCTGGGAAGCGATGAGCTGCTGGAAGATTTCGAGGAGCATAACATTGTCCATTGCAGGTGGCGGAGGCAGAACATGTGATGGATATACAGCAGGTGCTAGATACATCGCTGGTGCTGGATACATGGTGGGAGCTGGATACATTGCTGGTGCTGGGTGCATAGTAGGTACTGGATGCGGAATATGTGTTGTATGAAGAATATGTGCGGGTGGTGGACCAGGTGCCGGATGCGGAACTTGTGCTGGTGGTGGGACAGCTGCTGGGGGCAGAACGGTTGCTGGTGGTGGAGTCTGCGGAAGAAACTGTGTGGGTGGTAGAATGTCATCTCTGCGGAATCTCAAGAACTGCGGCTGTGATGGGTTACCCAGATGAGTAAGCTGGCTTCCTTGCGTCGGTGGGGTCCCATATGTGATAAAACTGCCTGTAGTTGGTGGTGTGTTCAGTGGAACGATGTTCCTGTCTTGAGAATCCATTTACTGTAACAAAAGAAAATATTTAGCTGCTGAAAAATTTCAAGCAGGATGCAAGTCGAGGATTCAGTGGAAATCAAGGGTAGAGATCAATAATGTGTCAAAAAATGTGGATGATATCCTAAGAGTCTAATCCTATTTACAGGCTCACGTCAGAATAGTAACGTAACCGAAGTGATTAATGTAGACCTGCATGGGCTACCAAAAAAATTTGTCACCACCCGTACCCGCTTTTCGGATACGAGTCTATGTCCAAGTCCAGCCTACGTCGCAGTGTCGGTGGTAGAACGCTGTCTATAAACTCATGGTTACAGAAGTCTAGAACAATCAAGGCAATCTATATCTCATCCAGAAATCAGAGAATACAACTAACTCAAATGAGACTGAATAATGAATGATAATATAAAATGAAGCATCAAGTTTATCAAGAATTCAAGTCACGTCCGGTGGATACAAATCCACTACCAGTAGACGAATATAAAATAGAGACATGAAAGTAAAATGACAAGATCCAACTATGATAATCATCAATGACACCCTCAGCTGTACCCGTACCATAGTATGATGCTGACTCAAAACTGTTCGTCTGTACCTGACTCAAACTCGGCTAGACCTGAAGAGATCATCAGGTCCTCAGAGGACTAGCAAGATACATAAAACATGCCTAATACTATGACAATAACATGTATGAAAGAAAAGAACCATGTAAGAAGAATATCTAAGAAATGACATGTCATATAAAAATATAATACTAGACTTGGCTATCAATCAATCAAATAACTCCTATAGATTGTAGTACAATGCAAGATACTCGTAATCTATAGTATGTCTCAATTGTAGTACAATGCAAGATACTTCCAATCAAGAATAGCCAATCCTAGTGTCAATCTTCTCTCCTAAAGGAATACAAGGTCAAGTAAAATTCTATAAACTGTAGTACAACGAAAGATACTCCCAATCCACATAATATCATAAGTCAAGTCAATCAATCAATCAATCAAATCAAGTTAAGGAAACATAGATGACAACTCTATCACAAGACACGGTGTACATGAAGAAGTCCAATAAATAAGCAAAGGAAAATAATAATATCATATACGTACACGTAAATCTATAAAACAACTGGAGCATTAGATGTTAAACCAATTACCATATGAAAAAAAATACAATAGGAAAGGAAAACATATAAATACTGTAAAGTTTCGGCAAGGTATACTTGCCTGTGGTCCTGAGCTGTGGGTACGGGTTTTAATCCATATCGATGTCCAAGTAACCTGTTTATGAGTTTATAGTATAAGTAAAATATTATAATCCATGTTAAGCTACCTACTAGTGTCTAGGTCAATTTCTAGGCCAAATTGGGTTTTATAATAGGTTTATTATGCTAGGATATTCTTATTTCTTACTTGACACTAATTTCTATTTGTACTAGTTACAGGCTGCATAATCTACTTGCCCTTATGTCAGATTACCACATTACTAGTGTTCTTCTGGATTACTCTTCCTTATTTAGCCTATATCCTTCTTACCCTTGTTTCCTGCAGTAGGTTACTCCTACTGCCCTTCATTGTTACCCATAGGTTAGTGGTCGTTTCCTGGTACCATTTATCTGTTTGTGAGTGTTTAGATCTTTAGTAAATCTATTACTCATTGTTGCCTGGTTTACCAATACCTGGGGATGCTATTATTGTTGGAAACAAAGGAATGCTCATGTACTCTGCTCTAACCATTTCACCTATAATTTTTGGGTGGGACATTCTTGCAGAGCTCGATGGCCATCATCATTTTCTAACCCTCATATTGTGGCTACTGCAACACCATTGCTACCTCTATTGGCACAGGCTATGTGTAACTCCTATTAAGAAATCTTGGGTGATAGCTGTACCACTATGGTTATATAAGTACCATGCCCTTACTGATAGGATACACCTCCAATGTGCTCACATATGGCTCTAACCTGTGTATCTCTCCTATAAGCTATGGCCTAACTCTTCAGCCTGCTGGGTGAACCGGCCAGTATGGTGATTTCCTCTAAAATCGGATACTATTAAGCCTGCCACTTCCTAAAGTATTCACAAGTCAGAGCCTATGCCTTTACTTATGTCTACCACCCTACACTCCATTGGTACTTGTAAGCAAAATCTATACTCTGGCTTTGGTGTCTACATTAACTCATGACTAGTAGGTGTACTACCACCTACTACCTTTATTGTAACCTGGTCCATATGGTGTCCCAATTTCCTAGTGCCATTTTGTACCCAGTCTACTCTGTGATGTTCTAATGCATTTACCTTAGCATCCTCTATACAAGTCTGTATACAATAGTAGGTAAATACACATATGTTTGAAATTTGTCCATATATACTATTATCCTAATAGTTCATACCATAACAGGGAGTAAGTCCTTCACAAATTCTAGGTATCTGATTGTGCCTTTACCTCTTTCTATCCTACAATCTTAACAAGGCATATGAGGAATAAGCCACAACAGTCATTAACATCAACATCTTTGCTGTGTTGGTCTAAGGCGCCAGGTCGGGACTTCTGGGTTGGGCAAATGGTGTAGTATCGATTTGATAACATGAAATATTTCTAATGTCAACATCCAGTTGGTATACAAGAGGAAAGTTAACATGTAAACATCCCTTAGGTACTAGGAGAAATCATATGTTAGTATTAGTTTGATGCAAGTAGTTCACATGTCAGTACCCATTGGTTACAATAAAGACTCATATAGCAATATCTAATGGGTACAAGGGAAGGTTCATGTGGCAATATCATGTCAGTATCAAACTTGAATATAAAAGATGGTACATGTATTAATATTTAATAGATAACAAGGAAAAGTTCATGGTAGTATGCATGTAAATGTTCTCATATCAGTTATCTAATGAATACCAAGAAAAGTTTCCTTGCATCCTACAACATATGGTATCACCCATATTGATTACAAGTTGAACCTCTTACGGGACCTTTTAATCCTTTCTAACTTTATGCCCCTTTACTTGTATTCATGATACGTGGGTTCTAGTCCTGATACTTAGTGTTGCAGACATTAGGACAACCTACTCTTGTACCTATGACACCATATCTCGTGAAGCACATGAAACTCTAGGAGTTTAACCCCCTTGCCAACCCAGTATAGACATCTTGTGATCTGTCATCAGGGTGTACCCTGTCTTGATAACATTCAGAACTTCATTATCTAATGTGCATCCTATGACTTCATGTTACTGACACATGGTCCTAGTCTCCTTGCCTGTACTAATGCTCAGGGGTTCCTCATGACTCTAACTAGGAATTTCATCAATCATCTACCCTTGTAATGTTTTTTAAAAGGAACAGTAGCTTGGCAAATTGAAAGGATGATGAACTTACCTTCTTTTGGTCGAATGAAACTTGATTGCTTCCTGACTTCTACTCAAATGTCCTCAGCGGCAAGAAGGAGATAGAATTTCTAGGGTTCACAAAGGCTTAGAACAGGTTGTAGTTCTCCTATAAATAAATCTAAGGGTTGGATTGAATCAGAGGAAGGAATTGATAGGGGAATTTGGTTTTAAATATCAGATTGGGTTTATCTCTTAGGAAGTTTTGAATTCGAAATTGGGTATAGGCCTTTTGGATCTTTCTAAAGGTCGACAGATATGAGTTTTAAATTTTTGGATATTTGCATAGTGGCTCCTGAGGAAACAATATTTGCAAAAGAAACCTCTTTCCTTTATTTGATGGAGTGAGGGGTTACACATAACCCAAAAATTCATTTAGTATCCTAGAAAATAGAGAAATATAAGCAAAGATGGGTTCAAGGGTTTACATCTAGCCCTAGACTGGCTAGGGGAGCTGTGACGAGTGCGAGACAGACTAGAGCATCCACGTCATGGCAAGTTGGAGAGGCCACGATGAGCAGTCAACAGGCTAAAGGAAAGCAGTTAGCCTCAGAAGCTGTCGTCGTCGAGCTAGTTCCGGTCGTAGAAGTCATGGTGCACGGGGACGTGCGGCCACCTGTTGCAAGTAGGTGTCTAATTATCATCGTCACTCTAGTTTGCTGATGCATATGAGCATTGACTTTAGGAGCATCGTCTCACAGATATGCTAATGCTTTCTCCGCTGATGCGTATGGGCGCCATTCCTCGGAGTGGCATTCCAAAGATGTGCTAAAGCTTTATCAAGCTCTTTGTATAGTCTTTTACGAAGTAATGACTATGAGATGTGCTAAAGTTTTTGCTGACGTGCAGGAATTCTATACAGTGCCTGTACGAATGCCCTCTCGCAGTACTATGAAGTACTACCTATACGGATGCCGTCTTGCTGATACGTCGTGCAACTTTGATAGTGCCTACGTGACTGCCCGTACAATGATTGTGCGGATGCTTTCTTACTTCAGTGCAGTGCCTTTGCACTCTGTTTTGCAGAAGATACTTTACATTTTTCTGACACACTTTGTTTATGTGCAGTTCCTGTGTCCACTCCTCTCTTCGGGGATATCCTTTTTGAATCGACGGTCTGTACCTTAGGCGTAAATGTCAACGAGGCGCTCGTTAATTCTGCCAAGCAATTAATTGCCTAAGGTCAACCGAAAGGGCGACTGGCAATGATATGGGATCAACAGCCTGTATATTTCTGTCGTATGATGGATCGAGGCAAGTTGTCTCCCTCTTCTGATACCGTTGAGATGTTGAAGCCCTGGTTTTTATTTGGCAATCAGTTGGTTCTGGAAGAGACCGAGCTCTTGGAGATGAATGAAAGTTGGTACTTCAAAAATAATGATCTCTCTTTGTACATTCCATCAGTCAACCGTTACCTCCCACTTTCGATTTTCTTTTGCTTTGCTGAGAAGCGTCTCATGGAATGGGATCTGATCCCAGAGCAAGGGGGTTTAATATACGGCCATATCCAGGTGGATAGATACTCTAAGATGAGAGATACTTTCAAGGGTGCTCGCGATGGTCCCTCGTATACGCTGCGTGTATTACTCTCCGGTCGTCTGTTCAGCGAGTTTACCACAGAGGTGCATCTATTACGGGCCTCTCTTTTTGCCAATAGGCTTCTGGCCACTGGATGTACATACTCAAAGAGGGTCTCCCGGGTTGAAGGTTGGATTCATCCTAGGGCAGAATGGCATAAACTAACCCAATGGGTATTGGGTAGATTTAAGGAGGACTTGCAAGGTACGGGCTTGTGTCGTGCCATCAGGGCTACCGAGCATGGTATAGAGGTCAATCAGTCTTTGTTTATGGCCTTGTTGGAACTATACAACCAAAATACTGGGACTTTCTTTACTTCGCATGGAGAGATGGGTTTGGCCCTCCATGAGATGCATGCCATCTCGAAGCTGCCGTGGGGTGATGACCCATACGAGGAATATACCCCTTACAAGGAAGAGTTTTAGGTATTGGAGAACAAATATCCCGAAATGATGGCCGTGTACAAAGAACTGCTTTGCCATCATCAAGTATGCATACGCCAAGGCGGGACGAATGCTCAGCCTCATATCAAAGCATGGGTGGCTTATATCTTCACAAAGCATCCGTCAAAGCCGGGGACAGTTATTTCACCACGCGCAGGTCATATACTGCTGACAAGGTAGAAGATCTGATGGCTGAAGCAGAGGTATTTGCTCCCTCAGTAGATGCTGAAGGAAAACCTACATCTACTGTTCACAACTACTTTTGTCAGAACCTGAATGCTTTAAGTCCGAAAGCGGCGTTGGTCGATTTTCTGATGATATTGCTGTGGAAAGCCGTAGTTCGAGGAGGCTCTGGATACGTAGGGCAGATCAGTTGGGAACTTATTTTGCCAACTGTGAAGCTGGCCTTAAAACATTCTTTCGCTCTGCTCCCGACTACGGTGTGTGACATCTTACGAGGCCTGTGGGAGATCTCGAAGAGGATAATAGAGTACCGCGGGGGAGACGATGAATTCCCTCTGGATGAACTCCCTTATCATTACTTGATGGGTTGGTTGGCATTATACCGCCCCGGTTTGATAGTCCCCAGAACTCTCGATGGTTACGAGGAAGGGGATGCAACATTGCGTAACTATCATCGAGCAAAATAGCTCTGTCTGGGCGTTCCCATCTATAGGTGGACGTTGGGCCGTTTAGACAGCTATGATTTCAATAGGGTTTCACCTACGTACAAGGGTTACCTTGTAGATGACGTGTTAGTGGATAGTGATCTAACTCTCGGTACTTTCCACTAGTTGCAATCCATCTGTCCTTTCCATTTGGTGTATCGAAACCAGAACCGGTGTACCTGGAGCCTTATCTGCCGAGCCGGTTCGTGTTTTCTCTTCGGGCTTTGATTTTGTACTTTTCTGTTTATCACTGCTTTGTTTATGGAGGCGAAGAAAAAGACGAGGTCCACATGGTCAAAAATACTCAGGGAGCTTCCCGAAGAATCTACCCCATAGGTGGCTCGAGTCGCAAGGATCAAGGGGGAGACTATAGCTGATAAAGCTATTGACTCAGAGGACATCTCTTCTTTCCCTCCTTTCTCTCCTTTCTCTCCTTTTGAATATGAGACTTCGGGCTTTTCAGAGCCATTGGCTTTACCTCAGCGGGAAACTTTCATGGGGCCGCCTATGGATGAGCCCGTAGAAATACCTGGGGTCAGCCTGGCGGTAGCCGAGGGTGGAATTCTAGATTTTGTACCCGTGATAGGATAGGTGGTTGTGGATACTGAAGGTATTTCCCAGGATCCTTCAACCGTACCTCCTCTCCATGTCGAAGAAGGGGTTGAGGATAATCCCGACGCACCGGGGAACAAGGAAGATCACTCGGTCTAGGAGCTGCCTTAGCGAACACCATGGATTTGTCCCAACGGTTGGTCGAAGATTCCCTAGAAGGGTTGACGGCGAATGTAATCAAAGCATTGGCCCGCCGAGCTGTTGAAGGGTTGGTAAAAATGACTATCGAATAATTGGTCGATGGGGTCATTCTAAAAGCAGCCGAGGAGGCGATTGAAGAGTTGGCTGATATGGTCCTCGGAGAAATGATCGAGGATACCAATGCAGAACAAGTTGATGTGGCTGTTGACGAGCCAATTACTGAGGTTTTAGCCGAGGTGGACACTGAGATGGTGATCGATGGTGCTGCTGAAGAGCCCTCAACTGAAACCATTAAAAGCTCGGTCAATAAGACTGTGAAAGAATCGGTCGATAAGACCACAGAGGAAACGGTTGTTAAAGGGCCCTTCAATGCAGTCACCCAGAACTGTTCGAAGAGTCTACCATCGAGCCAGCGGCTACGGACTTGGTCGAGAAAACCGTTGATGAGCCGGCTGCTGAAGCACTGATTAAGAAGACTGCTGAGGAGTTGGTCGCAGCGACGGTCGAAAAGTCGATCAGTGAGACTTTTTAAGTGCCAGTTCACACAACTTCAGTCGCGAAAGAACCGGTGAGGGAGCCCGTTGAAGAGCCGGCGATGCCTCAGACAGCGTTGGCTCATACCATCTCTGTACCGCCGATGGCCTCCGTTCCAGTCAAGGCACCACCTTCTCCAGCTGCAATACCTAGATGCATATTAGCTGTCGCTGCTGCTTCGGGACCTTCTATCGCGACATCTCCGCTAAACCCAATGGGTTTGGCTGACAATGCGTAATATGCCGACCTTATTCTGGGCATCATTTGTCACGTCTTGAAGCATGGCATAGAGGGTGTCTTGCGGGACAACCAATCGCTTAGACGGGCTCGATCTGCCGTAACGGCCCAACTGGTGGCATTGTACGACTATCCAGGGTATGAGGCGAAGGCGGACACAATAGAGGCTCTTCTGGCATAATTGAAAGCCACCTTCTCAGAGCTTCAAAATCTTGAGCGTGGTCTTTCGTTCTTGGCTGCTGCAGAATTAGAGAAGATGGCTTCTGAATTTTCCCAGTACGAGCGGAGACGTCAGACTTTGACTGATAGGTTTGCCAAGGTTGAAGCCGAGATTGAAGAAGTGACCGATGCCAAGGAGGTTCAGGTCTGCCGTCGTATAGCCTTAGAGGAACAGTGTGAGACCCTCCTGGAGTAGATTCGGTAGCTAGAAGATACGTTGGCCCTCGCCGAGAGTGAGTTGGATATGTCAAGGGACCAACAGAGGTCCTTCACCAACGATCCGAGACCCTGGCTCTAGAGAGGAAAAGTATTACCGTTCGTCAAGCAGAGTTGGACCGTATATGCCAGAACTTGTCCCAGCTCGAGGATAAGGCCGCTCGACATTAGGAGGCAGAGCATCGATCCAAATAAGTGGTTGGGCCCCAAGTTGATCTTTTGAGGAGTCGACTGGAAGAACTCCTACATTGGTCTTCACAATGTTGATGACCTTTTGTCTTTTTGTTTCTCTCTTTTCGAGCGATCCTTTTGTAAAAAAGAAAAACCTTTCCATTTTATGAATGAAAAAAATTAGTTTTGCTTCTTTTCTTGTCCATTTGCTGTGAACATTCTTATAATAATGAGAATTCCCTCAGAGGTAGTATGACATGAGGGGATGGTGGTAACTCTGCGGGGGATAGGGTGTTTACTCAGAGGTAATTTGGACATGGTAAACACATAATTTTTGGTGGTAGAATTTTTTTTACTCAGCGGTAATATGGACATGGTAAACACGAAATTTTTGGTGATAGAATTTTCCTTACTCAGAGGTTATATGGATATGGCAAGGATAGACTCTATGGATGTATAGAATGATTCAGAGGTAATATGGACGTGAAAGGTTCTATAAATAATTATGACAATCACAGGAGTTTGTCATGGAAGGACTGTCTACTCAGAGATAATATGGACATGGTAGGCACGATCTTCACTGGAGGTAGAATAACAACTCAGAGGTAATATAGACATGAAATATTTTTCTACTGGGGAATTATGAAAGATATGAACTCGTTAATATAATTCATGAACACCCATGGGGGATGTGGAAATATATGTCGGTTTAGACCTCAGACATAATATTTATTCAAGAATTTGTCATTGAACGGCATCATTAGCAAATCACCGTTAGGTTTGGCCAGTCGGTAAGCACCATTGGAGTAGACCGTCTCTATGACGAACGGTCCTTCCCACTTAGGTTCGAACTTCCCAGCCGTCTTGTGAGTCATCACCATCAGTCTTCGAACTGACGAGGTCGCCCACCTAGAATGTTCTTTTTCGGACCTTTTTGTTGAAGGTCTCGAAAAATCGAGCTTGATAGAGCTCGATTTGTTGTTGAGCTAGCAGATGCCTCTCGTCCAATGCTTCCAACTCCTGTAGTCGTCGGCGTTGATTGTCTTTGTCAGTCAGTTGATTGGTGATAGCTACCCGTAAAGACGGGATCTGGATCTCTAGAGGAAGCACCGCCTCGCTTTCATAAACAAGAAAGAATGGTGTATTGCCCGTGGATGTTCGAACGGTTGTAAGGTAAGCCCATAGACATTCGCCAAGCTTCTCATTCCAGTCGCGCTTATTAGAAGAAACGACTTTCTTAAACAGCTTGACAATAGTCTTGTTGAATGCTTCGGCTAGTCCATTTGTTGCAGGATTATAAGCCGTTAACACTACATTCTGTATTCGATTCTTATCACAGAACCGATTGAATGCGTGGCTCACGAACTAAGGGCCATTGTCATGTATAATCCTTCTGGAAACTCCGAAGCGGTATATGATGTGATGCTTAATAAAGTTAATCACTTTCGAGGTTTTTACCTTCGCCAGCGGTACTACTTTCGTCCACTAGGAAAAGTAGTCGGTGATGGCGAGGATGAATCGGTGTCCTTTGGAGGATGGTGGGCTGATCGGCCCAATGATGTCCATTTCCTATATTTTAAATGGTCAGGCGGCCACCGTGGGATGTAAGAACTCTGAAGTTTGGTGGATGAAGTCAGCATGCAACTGACATATCCTACACTTCTTTGCATAATCAACGGCATCTGCCATCATAGTGGGCCAGTAGTAGGCTATGCGATGCAGTCGGTCCTGTAACTTAGGACCAGGTTGGTGAGCCCCATAGGTACCATCGTGTGCCTCTCGGAGTGCTTCTTGCACTTCGGTTTTGGATAGACACCGTAGGAGGAGTCTGTCGTGTCACGACCCGCACCCGCTTTTTGTGATACAAGTGCGTGTCCAAGCCCAACCTACGCCGCAGTGTCGGCGGTAGTATGTTGTCTAGACCGCAATAAACAAAATGCTCATAAATACTAACTTCTCATTCACAACAACTAAATCAACTTTATAAAATTTAGAAGTTTTACATTTGAATAAGAAAATAAGCTTTTTCAATTATAAAAAAAACTACCCCACAGCTAACTAGTCTTCTATGGTTTGGCCTTCGAGTTTCTATCTCCCCCTCGTGTGGTCCATAGCGTAAGAGTAGGCACGTCAACCTCACCTATAACAACGATCCAGTTAGGAGAGGAGCAGCGTACAAACATATTACAATTAATGTTGTTTGTCCAAAATAAGTTAGAACAACGAGAAACAACGATGGCAAAGGGTATATAAAGAACTAGTACTAGCAAGATATGAACTACCAGAATGTAACTAGCAAGGAATGAACTAATAAGATAAGAACAGGCAAAATATAAACTAGCAAGATGTGATCTAACAAGATATGATCTAACAAAATATGAACTGGCAAGATATAAACTACCAAGGTGTAAACTATAAAGGAATAATAGGAACAACTATGTGTGTGTGAAATACCTTTTAATACGTAAACGGCTCGACTAATACGACACATCATATGATGGCTATCCACAATAAAGGGTACGGCTAACTCATACGTGGGTGTACGACTTAGTTATCCACAATCAAAATATTTGGGTTTGTTCACGTACTTACTGAGTATTTCCTCTCCCGACTCTCTAACAATCAATAACGATCAATGATACACTAAGAAGGATACGATAACTACAGTGTCACAATCGTGTCTCAATGGAATATCAAGCAATGACTCAACGGGATATCAAACCAGAAAACTATAGAGTAAACGTTATAATGAACTAAAATATAAATGCAATATTGTACTTGCCTGAATCTTTGCACAAACCATAGTCACAAGTCGAGGATGAGGGAATTGCCAATCTAGAAGCTGTCAACCTATAACATACGTCATACCACAAACCATGCACGAAAACCACAAGTCAATTCTAAGGTTCTTGTTCTAAATTCTTGGAAAAAGTGGCTAATGGGTTACTAATCTAATAATAGCTAATTCTGAAATAAATCACTTAAAAACCTAATTTAACCTAATAATAATCTGAATATAATCTAAACATGGAAATTTGGCCATCAAAAGTCATGTTTTCAATTTTGGAAACTATGACACGCAAATCGAGACGTACCGTTGACTATCTAATCAAACATCGTGAAATCTAGATTTTGAAATGCTCCTTGGTAGATTTCAGCTTCCTGAGCGCGCTGGAATCAACCGTGCCACAAATTCACGTTTTGGTCAAAAGATATCGCTGTTATGGCTAATCGTAAGCAAAACGGTGATTAATCGATCAATTTTGAGTTCAACATAATAACTAAAATACTAGATGAACGAAATAATTTCTGGGAAAAATTTATGTCGTAGAGCTCTTTGTTAGCTTTCCAAAACTTCAAACGTTTTGTGATTTCTATTTTTGGTTCTCCCGAAATCTCGAAAATATCGAAACCGTGTCATGTTTCGGGCAACTAATACTCTACGAATTTTACAGAAATTAAAATTTAGGTTTGATGAAAGTAAATTATATATTCAGGAAGTTTACATCGAGACGAATCAATAAAAAAAACGGCGCGCGAATCCGAATCGGGGCTCTCCGTAATCGTCTCGGGAAGTTGATTAACCACCAAGATCAAACCACAAAGGAGGAGGCTATAATTAATTAGGGTTTATAAATATACATGCATATATATAGGAGAGAGAGAGGCAGTTACTGTAGAGGGCGCCGACAGGTGGGCCCCCTGGGTGGATGACTGGATAATTATTTATTTCATTCAAAAAAATCATTTAAAAATCATTTTAAGTCCAAATAAATCAAAATAAATTGCAGAAAAATCCAGAAAAATTCTAGAAAATTCTAGAAAATATTTCTAAGTGTCTAGAAGCTAAATAAAATATTTTAACAAAAAATATCATCATGTGACCTCACAGTAAATTCCCAAAGCCTATAAAATATAATTTCTATAGGTTTTAATTATATAAAAATTCCCAAAAATTTTGAAAAACTCCAAAAAAATTCTAAAATATTCTAGAAAATATTTTTAGTCATTTAGAGCCCAAATAAAAATATTTGGTCCAAAAATACCCCCGTATGACCTTACAGTAAATCCTGAAAGTCCTTAAAAATAATAAAACCTTAAATATTAAATACTTAAAAATATCCAAAAATTGTAAAAAAAAATATAAAATAGCTAAATAATATATATATATATATATATATATATATATATATATATATATATATATATATATATATAAGTTATCTAGAGGTCATATGACCTTAATATGGTCATAGTCCACCTACAAGCTTTGGCATGACTCCCAATGACCATAAAATTAATCATAAACAAATAAAATTAAAAAATTAAAAATTTAGGAAGTGGGCCTACAAATCTACCCATCTTAGAAAATTTTTGTCCACAAAATTTCAAAAGATATAAATAGGCACAACCAAGAATATCATCAAAATATGACAGGACCAATCGATATGAATAAGCACGACAAAAAATATAATCAAGAAAATAATGTGATGAATGATCAAAATTGATCAGGCGTATAGAATCGAAATCTAAATAATTTTTAGAAATATAATGGAAGGAAATCAAAATAGGATTAAAAGATGACGATTTGAAAATAGAAAAATATGAAAGAAATAACGAACTACCAGTTGTAGAAAAGGTGGTAACAAGAAATAATACATAAAATAAATTTAAAAGAAAAAAAAGTTTAATAGTCGTATGCCAATAAAAGATATAGTCGCTATGATATTCGAAAATCATAAGTATATCCGAAGTCATTTAACCGAGAATCCATGCCTCGTCAGTATACATCTGGCTGCCGTGAAACCTTGGTTTCATGACTCAAGTATAATATGTTATCGAACACTTTATCAACTCTACCCAATATTGACATAATAAATCAAAAGATCAATAATATAACTAGAATATAGTTTTAGTAGTATTCGACAACCTATGCATACTTAAAATTATTTCAACTTAGGGGTTATGTCACGCCACTGCGCTGCTGACTGCAGTGAACCCGCAGTCTCCATAATTCAAATAAATGGGGACAGTACGCATCTCCCTTACCATTGTAAGTCATCAAAAATTATTTTAACTATATCCATAAGAATTTCAAAGGAACTTCTATAAATTCAAACAAGTCAATCATGATAAGAAAATATAAGTATCTGTCCTTGAGTAAAAGTATCACTTTTGAAAACAAAATGATCAAAAAATGAACGAAGACGACTTGATTAATATATAGATAATTGAACTAAGATTATGAATAGAAAATAAAACGATCGCAAAATAGTTTTGAAAATAAAAACGAGGTTTAGAGAAGGCAGAAGATAAAATGGCACAAATGATCAAAATTAAAATTAGGAATTGAATTCTATGAAGGCCTAACTTACCAAACTTGTATTCTACCTACCTTGGATCCTACCAACATGTCAAAACAAAATAACATATTCTCTTAGAAAAATTCTTCGATTTATCCATGCCTAGACTTCAATAAATTATTAGCTAAATCACATGGCCTATTTAACAATCTTAACTATCCAAGGGTCAAATTGAATAAGGGACTCCAAGTCCTATTCATCCTCCTAAATTAATTCAATCCTAATGTGAATGAGCATTTTCTAGTCGCAGGCTTGTAGTAGTACGACTAACTTAAGTACTACCACAAGTTCGTAATCTTTTGTGAAAACGACCTACATGGGCCACCATACGTCGTATGAACGATGATACAACATTTTGGTAGCTGTGTCATATAAGAATCGAAGCGAGCACCTTTTGATAGAAGTCACTTCCTCCGGGTCTTCGGGTAGGACTCCGTAGACTGCGTAGTCTATGAACAGGAATTGCCAGTCCCGAATGTCAATATTAGTGTCTATTTGTACTGAGTAACTCAGACACATATATAGATTGTTCTTCGGGCAAACTAGCTCTCGTGCCATCACCGTGACGGTATATTGGGTTTCAGCAGGAGCTGCCAAAGAAGTGGCGAGGCCATCGAGTGCATCAACCTCTAATTTTTGCAATCTAGGTACATGTTCTATAAAAAAACTTATAAAGGTAGAAATGACATCGATTGATGCCTGGTGGTAAGGAACCAAATCTTTATGTCGGACCTCGTATTGTCCTCGAACCTGGTTGATGATCAGTTTCGAATCGCCATAGGCCACGATGCAGTCAACCCCCAACTATTTAGTGAGCTGGTGTCACGACCCGCACCCACTGTGAGGGTACGAGAACGTAACAACGCCCAGCCTACGCCGCAGTGTCGGCGGTAGAATGTTGTTCTAGGTCATGAACTATAACTAACACAATATGAATACTCTCCATAAGGAGGCCAACACAGAGGTATAACTCAATCACAATCTAAGGTAGAATGTAGCATGATGGAAATAGATAAGAAATCCTTTACTGAGGTACAGCGGAAAGAAATAACAAGGTCTTAACACCTCTAAAATATACAACTCTGAAAGTAAGACAACAGCTAAACATGAAAAGAAAGGACAGTCTACGCTATCTACACTATACAAGGTATCATCCTGAGCAGCTGCCTGAACCTCCCGAGGGGTCCAGGTTGCGAGTGTCAACTAGGCAAGCTCCAAGTAAGGGGTGCAGGTTCCTCATCATCCTCTGTAAAACTTTCAACAGGTCCAGTCAGGACAGGAGCGAGCACAATACATCTCATGCAGTTCATATCATGTCAGAAAATATAAAGCAGGCAATAGAGTAAGATACATGAAGCGCTGTAAGAAGATGTACATGAAAACAGGAGAGATATTTGATAACTTGAAATATATACATGATAAGTAAGAACTGTAAGTGACTAGTGATTTAGAGTACGAGATGGCATGTAATTGGCTTAGGTTGTACATGATAAAATATGGAAGTAACAGAGTGTACATGATAGGTAAATTACATGACCATTTATACTCACCCCTACCCACAATCAATACACAAGGATCTATTCAAGTTACGTTACGGACATGATGTTTTGGTTATACAAGAAACACATGAGGAAACATGAGCGTACATGAAAGAACATGAGAGTACATGAACGTACATGAAAGAACATGAGAGAACATGAGTGTACATGAATAACGCAGAAGCAAGGAATATATGATGTACATAAAACACATGTCATAAAGTATCCGATGCGCCCGCTAAGGGGGATAACATCCCAAGAAGTGATCCGTATAGTACCAATCCGTGATGATAACGTGACAGCATCAAGTAAAAGTAATCTAGAGCGAGAATATAATTCGTGACAAGTATGAAACGATCAGAGAATGTACTCGCCTCGTATCTGAATGTATGAAGTAAATGTATTATCCGAGATGAGATACCTGACTCCTAGTTAGAGCAACACAAGTCAAGATGTATACAGGGGATGATATATGAAATGTACAATGCATCTGCATGTTGTCTAGGTCAAACTAGACCAAAGTTAACTCTCGGTCAACTCTAGTCAACTAGACTAGTCAAACTAGGTCAAGTCCTAGCCCAACAAGTCTAATAAGTCTCACTAGGCCTAACCAAGCCTAGTCTAGCAATCACACACCAATCACATCCAAGGCTATACAAGCCAACACAAGTCACATATCAAGATACATCACATTCATGCATATTCAACATTATATATATATATATATATATATATATATTATATATTATATATATATAAGAGAAAAGAACTAACATGTAAAGCTATGTGTGTGTGTGTGTGAACATGGAGGTGTACATGAAAAGAAAAATCAACACTAGTTATGAGTTTACACTACACATGGCACAAAGCTAACCCATCTACATTACACATGTATTATACTTAACATGCATGGCTACAAGTATACATCTATATACATTAGAGTAGAGACTATTTAAGTTATAACTAACATGCATCTATACTTTACATAAATCTATATATATATATAGCAATCATTTAGAGAAGGGTTACATGGCATGGTGGTTGATATAGAGTGGGGTGTTCTTGTGCAGAGGGTGAAGTTCATTCTCAGTTTAGTTCCACATTTACATATAAACTAAAGTGAGCTATCCCATAAACTGGTGTAACTAACCACACAAAATGAACCATGTTATCTGAAATCTGCCATTAAGCCAACATCCTATATGCATACAGCTCATGCATTGTCTAATACTAAAATTAACTAATATTTTGAATTAAGGGGTTGAAGGTTAACATTACATCCATAGAAATTCCACTATATTGAAAACTAAAATTGGCTTGGCAATAGGGAAAGGAAGGTATATGTTTACATGGACAGTTCAGTGTTCGAACAACCTAAAATGAACTAACATTCAATCTAAATATAAGCTATGCATTGGTTCTATGTCTACATATAAAATATGATATTGCATTTACAATATTTATACATTATGCATTCATATCTATCATTACATATATACCTTGCATTTATATCTAGCATTCATTATATACTTTCATGCATGCATTGTATATCATTCTTTCATTCATGCATTTATGCATTATTTACATATATTACATTAATTGCATTCCTACATGCTTGCATTCAACCATATATATACATTAATGTAAATAGGATATATATCATATATATCATTTCATTCATCTAACATATCATGTATTATATACTCTATATTCATTTAATATCCATACTACATAGGCTCAGAGGTTACACAAAATGCATATATCGTATAGTCAGTCTTTTACTTAAAACCAATACTGTACCAATTGGGAATTCACTAAATTCTAGGATTAAAGTATGTTGTAGTACTTCATGTTAGCTTTACGAAACTTCAAACGGATCGCATTTTCGTGTACGGAAGCTCCCGAAATCGCGAAAATACCGAAACGCGTTTGTCTTTCGTACAGCTGACACTCAAATAATTTTACAGGAAGTTACAGAAAGAATTTGGCTTATTAAAATATATATTTGGAAAACTAACTTCGATACGGTTCTTTTAAAAAAACGGAAGATAAATCGGAGTTTTAAGCTAAAAGTTATGACATTTCTAAGTTGCTATTGCTACTAAAAACGTAGATAAAAATTATGACGAATTTGGGTAGTTTGAGACAAAAGAACACAAGTATATAACATAATATATCAAGAACTCACTCTCTACACTAATATATATATATATGAGACACTATAGAACACATCTCCAATACAAAAATATGAGATTAAATATGTAATAATTCATTCATACATAACAACAACACATAGTGTGTCCAAATTTGGGGTTTTCCCACATGGACACAACCACAACACAAAGGACACTCCTATGACCTCCAAATGGACACAAAATGGACACAAATGGAGATACAACCATGGGGGTCATTCCTATGGGTTCAAAATAGACCTATCTGCATGAGGAAATGAAAAGGAGAAGGGATTTATACCTCCCGGTAGATCGAATCGAAGAAAAGCCTTCCCGGAGCGACACCGACACGTAGAGATTCCAAAAGGACACAAACGAGCTCCGAATCCTCCCAAACTTGGGTAGCTTCCTCCTTGGCTAGAATGGAGAAGGAAAGAAGAAGATTTGATGGCAAAATAGAAGGATTTGGTAGAGAAATTGCTAGGGATTGCTCTCTAGGAATTTGGGGAAGAATAAGAGAGAGAGAGTGTGGATGAGAATAATGAAATGAACTTGAGCCTATCCTCTCCCAAAGTGGCTGGCCATATGGGGCTATTTGTCCTATTATGGTAAGGTCCAAAATGCCCCCACTAACCTATTTTATTAGTATTAGGAAAGGGCTAATTGGTTGGGGCTAAATTAGTCATTCTAAAGTCTCTAATCACACTAACCTTATCCATAATAATTAGTCTAACCTATAACTAAAATATTTTTGTCATGTGGGCCATGGCTAACTAATGTGTGGGTCCACTAAAGTCAACACTACCCCCGGGTCCCCGTTTCAAGTCGAATTGAGCTGAAATTCGAACCCGACTCCAATAACCCCAAAACAATATCATAAATAATAAAATAAATTTCAAAAATATTTTAAAAATACAAAATGACAAAAATACTCCTGTTCCTGAAAACTGGGGGTGACAAATTCCTCGAAATTAAAACCAAACAATAGTAAAATGTCAAAATCACAAGTCAAAATTTTAAATAGTTTAAAAATGATTAAAAATCACCATAAATCATAATATGAAATAATTATCAATAAATAATAATTATAATTACAAAATTTCAAAATTACCCTCATCTGGAAAACTGGGTGTTACAATCCTGCCCACCTTATAAAAATTTTGTCCTCGAAATTAAGATGATCGCACCCCTTCTAGGTCAAACATAGTCAAGGTTCAATCACTAGTCAATTTCTCAATATCCAAGTACTTGGTCATCAACTGGTCAACTTATTAGGGTTTTACCTATGCTAGCTATTTAGGTGTTGGCAACTAGAATTTAGCAAAAGAGAAACTCTATAATAGACTAGCTCTTAACTTCCCAATCCTATCAAGTCACCTATAACTAAATACCTACAAGCTAAGCACATGAATACCAAATACCACATATATATATATATATATATATATATATATATATATATATATGCTCAAGAACAACAACCCATCACATATATCCTAAGTATATCATCTATATATATACATGACTGATCAACCAAGGGTTAAGGCAGACTAAACTTATAAGGGTCTGAAATAATGCTTAGAACTAGGCTAAGGATGAATGGTCTGAATCAAGGGGACATGGTATCTAGTGAAGGGTCTGCATACTGCCTATAAAGATGATCAACACAAAGGAACTCAACACGAAGGGAACTTAACTAAAATAGAAAACTGAACCAAGTATAGGCTAAACAACATGTTTATAACCCTATACAACAATGGCCTATAGATACCAACTAACCTATATCCCATATGCCAATATCATCTGCAATCTATCTATACAAATAGACCTCTAGGTGAAACTACAACTATACTCAAAGGCAGGCTCTGGTCATGGGTGCCTCACTGGAAAAGGTAAGGGAAAGGAGTAATAATTATCAAGAATGTAAGGCATACTAACATCCTATGTGTAACTGGTTGGTATTATAGATAACAGGAGAATTATCTGCAATGGGTTACTATTCTAACACCAATGCTAACTATCACCTCTAGGGTACAGACACTCTACAAGTCATCATACCATTATACTATGAAGGAACTACATATGAATAAGCTCTACAAAACTAAATATCCCTACTCCTAAGTCATTTATAACAATCAAAAGGGTATGATGTTTAAACCTTCTCAAGATACAATCTGTTAATCATATGCGTCTGTCCAAAATCATGTTGTCCAGAGTCTTCATCATGCTAGTGAGCAAGGCTACGATAGTCACAGAGTCCTTGACTAAGGTACGTACCTCTAGGTTCATGGTATTTAAAATTTTTGCACTGCCGTATGCGACGGCAAAAACCTTAAATTCCCATACCCGAGAATACATCCAAAATTTGACTACATGTCCTCACTATGCCAACTAACACGACTATCGAGGATTCTAGATTCTATGATTTAGGCGACCTAGCCCATATGATTTTCTCAGAAGAAGAAAAAAAACAAACACAACAAAAGAGTAACATGACAAAATTAATCAATCAACAAGGAACAGATGGAATCGAATTTCAAGGTAATTATAAAAGACAATTGCGGGAATAGAATTGAGAAGAACGGAACTTGCAGTAAGATCTCCAATAGTCTGTGCATCCTTGACTGTCCTGACGATAGCTCGTCCTGCTAGTTTTCCCTGGTCTGCTGCTGATGCTGCATGAATCACCGCTGCTGAGAGAAATCAGAAATGACGGGAGAAAATCTCTGTACAGATAGAGGTGCACCTCCAATGTAGCAAAAATGCCAACCTGAGTCGGCAAAACAGAAGCTGCGATCTCGAGGCCCTGATAAACAGGACGAGAGGTGGCCAGCCTCTCGATAGTATCCCCCGAACCGAAGCGATGAGATCGTGTCTTCATAACCATCATGAAAACTGATCAAACAAGAAGCAATTTCTGAGAATGAAGCGAAAAATTCAAAGGAGGACAGTTTATATTCAAGGAAAGTCAATAAGCAACAATTTTTGACAAAAAGGAATCTGATTAAGAGTTTTTCCTAATGTGATTGAGTACCTCCAAAATATCATAATCCTACTGCAGGCTGTAGTGATACTCTAGTTCGAATACCACTACATAAACTCGACCTGCATGGGCCAACACTAAAAACGAGTCACGACCCGCACCCACTGTGAGGGTACGAGAACGTAACAACGCCCAGTCTACGCCGCAGTGTCGGCGGTAGAACGATGTTCTAGGTCATGAACTATAACTAACACAATATGAATACTCTCCATAAGGAGGCCAACACAGAGGTATAACTCAATCACAATCTAAGGTAGAATGTAGCATGATGGAAATAGATAAGAAATCCTCTACTGAGATACAGCGGAAAGAAATAACAAGGTCTTAACACCTCTATATACAACTCTGAAAGTAAGATAACAGCTAAACATGAAAAGAAAGGACAGTCTACGCTATCTACACTATACAATGTATCATCCTGAGCAGCTGCCTGAACCTCCCGAGGGGTCCAGGTTGCGAGTGTCAACTAGGCAAGCTCCAAGTAAGGGGTGCAGGTTCCTTATCATCCTCTGTAAAACTTTCAACAGGTCCAGTCAGGACAGGAGCGAGCACAATACATCTCATACAGTTCATATCATGTCAAAAAATAAAGCAGACAATAGAATAAGATACATGAAGCGCTGTAAGAAGATGTACATGAAAACAGGAGAGATATTTGATAACTGGAAATATATACATGATAAGTAAGAACTGTAAGTGACTAGTGATTTAGAGTACGAGATGGCATATAATTGGCTTAGGTCGTACATGATAAAACATGGAAGTAACAGAGTGTACATGATGGGTAAATCATATGACCATTTATACTCACCCCTACCCACAATCAATACACAAGGATCTATTCAAGTTACGTTACGAACATGATGTTTTGGTTATACAAGAAACACATAAGGAAACATGAGCGTACATGAAAGAACATGAGAGTACATAAACGTACATGAAAGAACATGAGAGAACATGAGTGTACATGAATAATGCAGAAGCAAGGAATACATGATGTACATGAAACATATGTCATAAAGTATCCGATGCGCCCGCTAAGGGGAATAACATCCCAAGAAGAGATCCGTATAGTACCAATCCGTGATGATAATGTGACATCATCAAGTAAAAGTAATCTAGAGCGAGAATATAATTCGTGACAAGTATGAAACGATCAGAGAATGTACTCGCCTCGTATCTGAATGTCTGAAGTAAATGTACTGTCCGAGATGAGATACCTGACTCCTAGTTAGAGCAACACAAGTTAAGATGTATACAGGGGATGATATATGAAATATACAATGCATCTGCATGCTGTCTAGGTCAAACTAGACCAAAGTCAACTCTCGGTCAACTCTAGTCAACTAGACTAGTCAAACTAGGTCAACTAGGTCAAGTCCTAGCCCAACAAGTCTAATAAGTCTCACTAGGCCTAACCAAGCCTAGTCTAGCAATCACACACCAATCACATCCAAGGCTATACAAGCCAACATAAGTCACATATCAAGATACATCACATTCATGCATATTCAACATTATATATATATATATATATATATATATTTTTTTTTATATATATATATATATATATATATATATATATATAAGAGAAAAGAACTAACATGTAAAGCTATGTGTGTGTGTGTGAACATGGAGGTGTACATGAAAAGAAAAATTAACACTAGTTATGAGTTTACACTACAAATGGCACAAAGCTAACCCATCTACATTACACATGTATTATACTTAACATGCATGGCTACAAGTATACATCTATATACATTAGAGTAGAGACTATTTAAGTTATAACTAACATGCATCTATACTTTACATAAATCTATATATATATAGCAATCATTTAGAGAAGGGTTACATGGCATGGTGGTTGATATAGAGTGGGGTGTCCTTGTGCAAAGGGTGAAGTTCATTCTCAGTTTAGTTTCACATTTACATATAAACTAAAGTGAGCTATCCCATAAACTGGTGTAACTAACCACATAAAATGAACCATGTTATCTGAAATCTGCCATTAAGCCAACATCCAATATGCATACAGCTCATGTATTGTCTAATACTAAAATTAACTAACATTTCGAATTAAGGGGTTGAAGGTTAACATTACATCCATAGAAATTCCACTATATTGAAAACTAAAATTGGCTTGGCAATAGGGAAAGGAAGGTATATATGCTTACAAGGACAGTTCAATGTTCGAACAACCTAAAATGAACTAACATTCAATCTAAATATCAGCTATGCATTGGTTCTATGTCTACATATAAAATTTGATATTGCATTTACAATATTTATACATTATGCATTCATATCTATCATTACATATATACCTTACATTTATAACTAGCATTCATTATATACTTTCATGCATGCATTGTATATCATTCTTTCATTCATACATTTATGCATTGCTTACATATATTACATTAATTGCATTCCTACGTGCTTGCATTCAACCATATATATACATTAATGTAAATAGGATATATATCATATATGTCATTTCATTCATCTAACATATCATGTATTACATACTCTATATTCATTTAATATCCATACTACATAGGCTCAGAGGTTACACAAAATTCATATATCGTATAGTCACTCTTTTACTTAAAACCAATACTGTACCAATTGGGAATTCACTAAATTCTAGGATTAAAGTATGTTGTAGTACTTCATGTTAGCTTTCCAAAACTTCAAACGGATCGCATTTTTGTGTCCGAAAGCTCCCGAAATCGCGAAAATACCGAAACGCATTTGTCTTTCGTACAGCTGACACTCAAATAATTCTACAGAAAGTTACAGAAAGAATTTGGCTTATTAAAATATATATTTGGAAAGCTAACTTCGATACGGTTCTTTTAAAAAAACGGAAGATAAATCGGAGTTTTAAGCTAAAAGTTATGACATTTCTAAGTTGCTATTGCTACTAAAAATATGGAGAAAAATTATGACAAATTTGGGTAGTTTGAGACAAAAGAACACAAGTATATAACATAATATATCAAGAACTCACTCTCTACACTAATATATATGAGACACTATAGAACACATCTCCAATACAAAAATATGAGATTAAACATGTAATAATTCATTCATACATAACAACAACACATAGTGTGTCCAAATTTGGGGTTTTCCCATATGGACACAACCACAACACAAAGGACACTCCTATGACCTCCAAATGGACATGAAATGGACACAAATGGAGATACAACCATGGGGGTCATTCCTATGGGTTTAAAATAGACCTATATGCATAAGGAAATGAAAAGGAGAAGGGATTTATACCTCCCGGTAGATCGAATCGAAGAAAAGCCTTTCCGGAGCGACACCGACACGTAGAGATTCCAAAAGGACACAAACGAGCTCCGAATCCTCCCAAACTTGGGTAGCTTCCTCCTTGGCTAGAATGGAGAAGGAAAGAAGAAGATTTGGTGGCGAAATAGAAGGATTTGGTGGAGAAATTGCTAGGGATTGCTCTCTAGGAATTTGGGGAAGAACAAGAGAGAGAGAGTATGGATGAGAATAATGAAATGAACTTGAGCCTATCCTCTCCCAAAGTGGCTGGCCACATGGGGCTATTTGTCCTATTATGGTAAGGTCCAAAATGCCCCCACTAACCTATTTTATTAGTATTAGAAAAGGGCTAATTGGTTGGGGCTAAATTAGTCATTCTAAAGTGTCTAATCACACTAACCTTATCCATAATAATTAGTCTAACCTATAACTAAAATATTTCTATCATGTGGGCCATGGCTAACTAATGTGTGGGTCCACTAAAGTCAATACTACCCCCGGGTCCCCGTTTCAAGTCGGATTGAGCTGAAATTCGAACCCGACTCCAATAACCCCAAAACAATATCATAAATAATAAAATAAATTTCAAAAATACAAAATGACAAAAATACTCCTGTTCCTGAAAATCGGGGGTGACAAATTCCTCGAAATTAAAACCAAACAATAGTAAAATGTCAAAATCACAAGTCAAAATTTTAAATAGTTTAAAAATGATTAAAAATCACCAAAAATCATAATATAAAATAATTATCAATAAATAATAATTATAATTACAAAATTTCAAAATTATCCTCATCTGGAAAACTGGGTATTACAGCTGGAGTCCGATGATGAGAGCATTATACTAAGCAAAGTTATGGGTACATGACTCCAAGAGAGAGTATGCACGTAAATTTCCAGACCGTCAGGAGTGATAAGAACCACTCTGACTCCTATGATGATCTCACACTTGGGTCCTGTTCTTGAAGTACCGTCAAAAAACATATGCCAAACAGGATTGTCTGAGACTGTATTAGACTCCAGGACTTCATCCGGGATACCTTCGTAGAGTTTCAAAGTCTCCGATATAGGATATTCTGCCAAGAAATTGGCCAATGCTTATCCTTTGATTGCTTTTTGTGGGACAAAGACCATGTCATAAGGAGTCAAAAGTATTGCCCATGCTAACAGCGAGTTTAGGGCCCCTAGCTTGGTCATAAGGACTCTAAGGAGATTGAATCGGGAGATGACGTGGATTGTCTGTCCAAACACATAATTGCACATCTTTTGAATGGCGAAGAGTAGAGCGAGACACTCCTGCTCCACAGGATTATACCGATGTTCAGCACCAATCATGGTCCTGCTAAAATAGTAGATTGCCTGTTCGTGGCCTTTATTGTTTCTCTGGGCTAGCAAAGCACCAAGAGAATGGTCCATAGCTCGGACGTATAGCAGAAATGGCCTCCCCACGACCGGTGCCCCCAGTACTGGAGGACTAATAAGGTACTTCTTGATGTTCTTGAACGTGCGCTGGTATTCTTCGGTCCAGACATACGAAACCCCTTTCTTTATCAGTTTGGTGAAGGGTTGGCAGCGACCAGAGAGATTTGCTATGAATCTTCTGATGTATGCCAAGCATCCTTGTATGCCTGGAAGTTCACAAAGATTCTTCGAGGAAGCCATGTCCAAGATCGCCTTAGTCTTCTCAGGGTCAATGTGAATACGCTTGGTCGTAACGATAAAGCCCAAGAACTTGGAACTGGAAACCTCCAGAATAGACTTGGTTGGGTTCATCTTTAGTCGGTGTACCTGTATCAAGTCAAACACCGTCCTTAAGTCATCCAAATGGCTGGATTTCCTTCTGCTTTTAACGGCAATGTCATCAATATATTATTCTACCATTTTTTGAAGGTGTTTAAGAAATATGGTACTCATAGCCCACTGGTATTTTGCTCCCATATTTTTTAATCCAAAGGGCATCACTGTGTAACAGTAGATCCCTTTCGGAGCGTAGAATGTAGTATACTTTTCATCTTTAGGGAACATCTTCATCTTGTTGTAGCCTAAGAACCCGTCCATGAAGGACATACGCTCGAAGCCACAAGTATTTTCAATCATTACATCGGTGTTTGGGAGGGAAAACTCATCTTTTGGGCAAGCCGAGTTGAGATCCCTGAAGTCTATGCTGACCCAAATCTTTCCGTTCTTCTTAATGACTGGGACAATGTTGGCCACCCAATTCGGATGTTGCTCTTCACGAATGAGGCCACTTTTTATAAGTTTTTTGACTTCTTTCTCGATAGCATCCATGCTGTTAGGATGGAAGCGACGCTGTTGCTGTTTGACAGGTTTAGCATCGGGCATGATGTTGAGACGGTGTATTACAACTTGCAAGTCTAAACCCGACATGTCCTTATAGCTCCAATCAAAGACGTCGATGTACTCTCGGATAAGCTTTATCAGAGACTCTGTCTTCTCCAATCAAGCTTTTGCTGATGAAGATGGGTTTAGGTGAAGCCTCATCTCCTAGTTCGACTTGGACGACCTCATCTTTCATGGGAGGTTCTCGCTGTTTGAAGCACCATTCCCATTAGAATCCTAGGCATTGAGCCTACGGTTCATCTTTGAAAAATTCGAGTATCTGGTCTTCATCTTCGAGTGGGGAATCTGTAGAGACCATATTGACAGACAATATATGTTTGAAGGCTTGTCCTATACTGGTATCAGAGTCCCAGATTGAGGAATCGGAGGAGTGTGAATGCATCATGGCCTCCGGATCTGAGCTCTCCGAAGTTGATGTGGGTGTAACATAACCCAACCGTCGGCTGGTACACTGATAGTAATTTTGAAACTTTCCCTTTAGAGCATGAAGTCGTAAGGAAAGGCGTCAACCTTTGCCATAATTCAGTCCTCTGTCGCTATTCAAGTCGTAACCTATCTTCTGAATAAGGTGTTTGGCTTGAGCAGTGTAACGGTAGAGTTGTATCCTGTCATTATCGGGTTATGAATCTGCCGGAGTCAGCCACTGACGGTACTCCAATCGATCGAAGATGATGGGTTCTTCTTCCTTCCTTCTTGCTGGAATAAGGAAGTAGTCACCTCGGGAAAACACAACTTGGCTAGCAAGATTAGCAGTTGTCACTTGCGTTTGTAACATATACAGAGCATTGTCTAAGAAATATTTAGTGTTCCAGTGTACACAAGAGTAATTCAAAGACAACTTTATATTAATAAAATAAAAAAATTATCCCGAGGGATTACATCATCTAAAGAATGCACCTCGGTATTGGCACATATGTAGTCTCTCAATTCCTTATTCGTAAGAACTAGCGCTGCCGCAGGAGGAGGCTTCTGCTTCAACTTAACTACCATGGGGGTTGGAGTCGAAGGTTCCTGTAATTTTGAGGCTACCTTTGAAGCCCTTCGGGATAGCCTTATTTGTATAGGCTCCTGGCTGGTGGCTGATACCGTTAGGGGCGAACGGGCAGGAGCCTTTCCTCGAAGTTTGATGACAAGAGGAGCTGATATTTGGAGAGGCTTCCCCCTTAATCGAACCCTTAGTGGTTCTTCGGCCATAGCCGCATTTTCTGATACAGTATCTACCTCGTCGTCAGCATCATTGGCATCATCATTCCATAGGACTGACTTGTACATATCAGTATTCGTACAGTATGCTTCGAGTCCTCGGAATGGGTCGATGTCAGCGAACTCGGTCTTCATAGTCCCATCGCTGGCTACATACTTCATTCATTGACGGAGAGTGGAAGGTACGATCATGTATTTATGAATCCATGGTCGACCCAATAGTATGTTGTAGTTTATATCAGCATCGATGATGTAGCAAGTCACGTCTGTGTGGAGATCGCCTATCTGGCTTTTCAGGCAAATCTTGTCCAGTGGCTCACTCTTTCCAGCGTTGAAGCTGATGATTGTAGTGTTCGACGTGGTCAGCCGATGCATCGGGATCCCCAAAGTTTGGAGTAAACTCTGGGGGATGATGCTGAAAGAAGAGCCATGGCCGATGTGGATGCAATCGACGTTAATGGCACCAACATACCCCGTATAGTACAGAGACCTATTATGCCAGTTGTTTTTTAGTAGCATGTCCTGCTGAGTGGAGGTGACGTTAGGAATAACTTCGACCATACTATGACAATGTGGGCACGTAGCAGGATCCTCCTTGGGCAGTTGCACCTGGGTGAGGAAGGAGTCAGCATTCTGTAAAGCTTCGCTGAGGGCGTCTCGAGTCTCTTTGGAGAGGCAAAGGAGCTTGAAGAGTGACAGTCGAGCCGGAGTATTGGCAAGCTATGCCAATATGTCAAAGTGGTAGGGCTTGATCGGTCCTACTGTCGAGTCTTTTATTAATGGTTCGTCAAAGCGGACCTCCTTCTACTTTTGCTTATCTACTACAGGAGGTTGGGACGGTCCTGCTTCTGACGTATCAGGTGCTGTAGCAACGGGTGGATGTACTTTATCTTCCACAGCCTGGTGCTCCTCCCGCTGGTGAGCCAAGTGAGTGGTAACCAGGGTGTCATCAGTCGATATAGAAACCATACGACATGACTTGACTTTCTTTCCCTTGATAGAGCGCGCTGCAGGCATCATCATGTCTGGGAGAAGATTAGGGTGGATCCATATAACTTTGCCTCATGACGTTGTAAATGGGATGAGGCCTTCAACATTATCACGGGCTGGTGGAAGATTGACTACTTCTATTGTTGCCCTCGGGATGGGGACGACACCGTCTTGAGCCTCTATCCTTAGAAAACTTCCAAACTGGAGGGTGACCATGTTAGCAATGACAATCTTTTCCTCGTAGTCGAGTGAGATAACCTTGGCATCGATGAGGCACTGGATCCGCCTCTTCAATATATAGCAATTGCGTATTGAATGGTGGACATACTGGTAGTAGTGGCAGTATTTTAGATTGTCCACCTTTTCTACTTCATCAGGGCGCTGTGGAGGCAGGAGTTGAAGCTTGCCACCCTTTGTCAACATATCGAAGAGTTCTAGTGTATCTTCATCATTGAAGAAGTAGGTCTCTTTCGGCCTCGATGCTTCAGCCGGCTTCTGGTTCATTGTCATTGAACCTTTAGAGATGTTGACGGTCATGGCTTGCTTTCCTTTACCGTCCTTAGGGATGGGGTTATTGCTAGATGAATGCTTCCCTTTGTCTTCGAGTGAGGGAAAACTCAACCCCAGCAGTTGCGCATCCCGGGCCTTTCCTTCGGCTACATCTATCTCGGTGATGAAGGGTGTCCACTCTACGCAAGAAGCAATGTACCACAATTTAACTGTAGGGAGCATGTTCTTGCAGAATGAATCCATAAGCATGGGTTCAGGTATATCAGGTGGTAATCTCAAAGATGCCTAGCGGAAGCACTTAATATAAGCACGTACAGGCTCTTTCTCTTTCTGAACAATATTCATGAGAGTAGACATTGTTATGTCCATTCCTCCTTCATAGAATCAAGCAAAGAAGAGATGCTTCAAATCGTCGAACGACGAAATGCAATTGTCGGGGAGACTAAAAAACCATTCTCAGGCCACCCCCTGTAAAGCCCCTACGAATATGTTTATGAGCAGAGCGTCATCTTTTGGCAGATGCCCTATCACCGAGGCAAAGCACCTCAGGTATCGACGAGGAGACTCCTTTGCGTCAAATGGCTCAAGCGTCTGTGGCTTGTACTTGGGAGGATATATCACATTATCCCACTCGGCAGGATATGGTTGCCAAATTCCTATCTTTTGGAGTGACTCTCACTTTTTTCTGGCGTCATAGCAAGCATACAATTCTTAGAGAGCCTGTTGTATTTCATTCGACATAGTAGGTCCTATTGTTGACGGAGTAGATGACAACGACACCGCTTGACTCAAGATGAGAGGTGCATTAGACCCGCCATTTGTCCCCGGGTCTTGGTTTGCAGGAGCAAGGACATTGGATGTCAAATTCTCCTTGATCTCCAGGACCACTGAAGTCAAGGCCTGTATAGTTTCGTTCAACGTATTCTGGCCTATTTCTAAGGTCTCTATACATTTCTGATGACTGGATCCTTCGTTGCCTTCCGTGTTGTCACCTTCGGCCATAAAAATAGACAACATGTGTGAATAGATAGAAGGGACGGTGGATCTTTCACTCTCAGTTTCAGACGCCTGAGTCCCATCGTCTCGAGGGCAAACAAGTATATTGTAATCTTCCTCGGACTCGTTATAATTGCTACCCCCAGCTTGTTGGCTGCTTGCGCCCATGGAGGCATCTGTGTCATACTGTCCTTTATTGGGTTGGAACGAAGGATTGTCATGAATGGTAGAGGGTTGGCTACCCCTGGCTAATATTTTAGCTGAAGCAATTTCCCCTTGAGGTAAGGATCCAGATTTGGCACACGTATGTTGGAACACACCCATATGGGCACCATCGTCTTGCTACCCCCAGGCCGGCCCACGAATTTGTTGGCCAAAGTAGGAGGATTCTTGAACAGATTCTTGAGAGAGGAAGAACCCCGCGCCACGTTGCATGAAGCAATACGGAGTTCATCTTCTTCTCCACTCGACAATCTTTTGCCGAGTCTCTGATGCAAAGACGCCATCATTTGTATTCTTTGGAAGATGGATCGCCTCTTCAGTGGTGATGCGGCTGTTTGGCAACAACAACAGCTGATGGTGATCTTAGTGCAGGTGTGCCTTGGTTTAGACACGCCCTGCGCCGCAAACTCCTCCCTCGCTTTATGCTTGTGGCAAATCATCTTGCATCGATCTGAGGTCTTCACTTCCACACACTTTTTGTGCATGCAGGGAACGTACGTGCAAGAATAAGGATATGAAGGTAGCATCCCTCTTTGCAGTTCCTGCGCGTGAGATACACTTAGGTCCTGATCAGAGAGTTGCGGATGAGGCAGACTCACCCCATGCTTATAGCAACGATGATCGCATGAGTTTATCTCTACAGTGTGTACCCCCTGGCTTGACTCGTGCGCATAAGCGGTTAAGTGACAGCGATGTTTCACCAGTCGAGGTATCGAAGCACTCGAACCAGTTTTGTATTGCTTTCTATCGGCTGCACGCATGACTGTCAATGCAGACCTTTGGTCAGCTGTTGGCATAGCACATTGATCGCGTGAGGCTCATGCTACCTTAGATTTCATCCTACTACTCTTAGAAGGTGTGTAGTATTCAGAGTCCAACTGAGTGGTCGGCATAGCACTTTGGTCGCACAGGGCGTGTGTTGCCTTGGATTTCTATGCCATCCTTGGAAGGTGCATGGCATTCAGAATCTAACATGATTATCGATGTAGCATGTTGTTCTCATAGGGCGCATGCTGCCTTGGGCCTCTTCACGTTACCCCTAGAAGGTGCATAATAGTTAGAGTCCAACATAGCCTTACCTGATAGGTAGGCAATTCTGTCAAAGACAGAAGTTCTTGCATGTGCAGCTATCTTCGTGCGCACGTGTGCCACTGTGTGCTTCCTTCGGCGTTGTGCCTTCGTCAAGCATACAACGGGAGAGTTACACTCCACGCTGCACATTTTAGGAAGGGGGACTGAACGAGGCAGCACGACAGCAGCAGTCAAAATCTCCTTCGGGGCTTCACCGTTTAGGGGGTTCTGGAGCGTAGTCCCCTTCGTCGTGCTACTCGTCGCAGCAGCCTTTGGCACCCAGGTATGCCGAGTCTTCTTCGATTTTTCGAGCCGCTTTGAAGAACTCGACTTCTCTTAAGAGAGGAGATCTTCAAAAGCTTGCTGGTCAAAATGTATGACCAACATCTTTTAAGAAGATCCCAACAAGTTATCATCAGATTGCGTCACCACCTTCTCATTGGAGGAGAAGAAAGTCCCTAGCAGAGTCGCTGTCTTATTTGCCATGACAAAGAGTTGAACAAACTTTTGTATTCAAACGTATAAAAGGTACAAAAAGAAATCCTAAATAGGAGATTTAAGTACAATAATTTTTGGAAAAGTATGACGGTGGAGATCAAGCACTACAGCGGCTCCTTTACTCCGTTGACGATTTAATGACATGTTGAACTTGCTCTGACTTTCTGGTGCTCGTGAATGGAGCTCTGGGTTGCCAATCAGGAAATTGTCGACCTTTTTAACGAAGGAGAACTCCTTCTACTTATCGGTCTTGCACATATACGATGTGCTTAAGATTTGTTGGACGCGCAGGAGCGCTACGCTTTGAGATATGAGAGAATCTTTTGCCTTTGCACGGTGAGGGCTGCTGCTGAGCTGACATACGGCAAATATTAAGATTCTCTTCTATCAAGATCTTGGGTGGTTATCAGCATAACTGAATAGACAACACGTGGCGTGCATCTATTGTTCGAGACTTTTTGTTCAGAGGAAGCCGACCGGGTTTGGCTCATATCCAAAGAGTCGGGTTCTGTTTCTATCTTTGGGGCAGCGGTTTAAACAAACCGATTGGATATTACCCTTATCAATAGAACCAAATTCTGTTCTTATCTTTGAAGTCGTGGTTTAAACAAAACCGATTGGATATTGCTCCTATCAACAGAACTAAATACCGTTTTTATCTTTGGAGCGGTGGTTTAAACAAACCGATTGTGTAATATCTGAAAAGATATACGTGGAATAATGCCACCTCATAGGATTGTGCATCTATGCGAGTTACGCTTCGGGTGACGCTTTGATGTCACTGCACATTTTAGGTGACGACGAGATTTGTGTTTCAAAGATGACGGTGTCACTGTGCTTTTGGGTGACGAAAAGACTGTGTTTCGAAGGCAACCGAGTCACTGCACTTTTGGGCGACGAGAAGACTATGTTTCAAGGACGACGGACTCACTGTGCATTTGGGCAATAAGGAGACTCTATTTCGAAGGCAACTGAGTCACTACGCTTTTGAGCGACGAGAAGACTGTGTTTCGAAGACGACAGAGTCACTGTACTTTAGCACGACGAGGAGACTGTGTTTCAAAGACAATTGAGTCACTGCACTTTTGGGCGACGAGAAGACTGTGTTTCGAAGACAACTGAGTTACTACGCTTTTGGGCGACGAAGAGATTGTGTTTCGAAGGCAACTGAGTCACTGTGCTTTTGGACGACGAGGAGACTGTGTTTCGAAGATAACCGAGTCACTGCACTTTTGGGCGACGAGGAGACTATTGGTGGGGTTCTATGAAGCCACTGTGCTTTTACAAAGCAATGAGGGACTTCTGAGAGATTTGTGAAGCCACTGTGCTTTTATGAAACGTCTAAGGACTTTTTGAGTGCTCTTTCTGATTAATAATGCCCCTTTGTGTCTGATGAGTCAATGTTTTTTTAATTACCGCCATCTTTTGGGGAACTCAAGGAGTTCGTGGTCTAAGATTCTGTCAAATGAACCTATTGAATGAGATTTATTGTGCTGAGTCCTAGGTTCATCCCATTAATTTGGGGGCCTTTGACCAAGAGTACGTGGCGTTTGGGGTTGGACCACACTCAGCCTATATAAAAGAAAGCTTTTCTGAGGAGCTACATCCATTGTCTCTTAGTATTCCCGCAGTTATGTTCGATCCCGACTTAGCTTCAAACGGCCGTTGGCCTTGCCCAAGTCGACTGTTGGTTGTCAATCTCTTTGTTCAAAGAAGTTGTATCCTTGTAGAAGAACGACTATTAGGTTTTGAGATGCACTTGAGCGTTTGGCATATCGAGTTCGAACCTGAACAACATCTTGGAGGTCTTCGAGGTCCAAGCTACCGGGTTTGGATTTATTTCCAACCTGAAGCATCACAGGTTGTGCTCTGCTCTGCTCAATAGTCGCAGTAGCGTTGCGAGGAGGAGCTGTGTTCTTGCTCCGGCCAATAACTGCTTCATTAGCTATATTGGAGTTCCTCCGCGCCTTGCTAGGAAGTGGCTTGCTCTAACAAGAAAGTGATTCGCTCTGACACTGCTACAGATTTGTGGGGCTGCGCACTTTCTGAAGACTGCCCATTTGTAGACTTTAGGCATTTTAATCTTTATATGTAATCATGAAAAATCTGTAATATATCTTTGTAGGCATGATTTTAATAAAGAACTTTTCTTTTATGTATTGTCTTCGTTTGTCTGTTGTGACTTGTTCTTCTCTATGCTTTTAGACAATCGTTATCTTCTGCACTTTTGTGAACTATAGGCAGCGTATGTTGCTATCTGCGCTTCTGTGATTGCTGTACTTATTTTCATGCTTCTACAGATCCGTTCACCGAAGGTCTCAAGCGCCAGCTGTTTGAGGACACAATATGTAAAATGGGCTTGAAGACACTCTGATATTGTGTCTTTGTAATTCTACTATAAAGTTTTATGCTATTAGTTCAAAGAGAAATATACTAGGCATCTAGCTTTTAGTTCAAAGAAGGATCATTGACTGGAAGAATATCCGGTGCAGTGGGCAATCATTTGGATTTTGTGGGGTCTCGGACCCAGAACTACTGTTAGTTGGCAGTACATTAGGTTATTGTAGGATTTCGAACCTAGAACCACTATAAGTGGCCAATCATTTTAGGGTACTGCGGGCTTACGAGCCCAGAACCACTATCATTTACTATTTGTTCTCTGTATAGAACAAAGTCCTGTGAGATGATGGCTTGGAAGCCTTAATGAGTTCTCGGGCATTTGGAATGCCCGACGTGCTTTACAGGAAGCACGGGTAGCACAATACTACAAAGGAGCGTAGTATTCTATGCTATAGTGGGGTGGGTCTACATGAGGTACCTAGTGAGGGTGAAGCCTCGGCTTCGGACCAAGTCACAGCGACGTAGCACCTCATATAGACAAGTAGGCCTAATGCTGTATAATGAAGAGAGGTAGGCAGCACTACAAATAGGCTGGGCCTCATGTTAAAGTGGATAACACCATATGAGGTACCTAGAAAAGGTAAAGTCTCAGCTTCGCGAGCCATGTCACAGTGACGTAACACCGCAAGGAAGCGAAAGGCTTCATGCTGGGTAGTTTGGCACTACAAAGAGGCTGGGCCTCATGCTATAGTGGTATGATACCATATGAGGCATTGCCTCGGCTTTGGGTCATGTCATAGCGGCGTAGCGTCGCAAGGAAGCAAAAGGTTTCATGCCAAGGACTCTTTAAAAGAACTCGCCTAGAGTGTATGGATAGAGATGTAGGCAGTCTCTTGAGGGAAATCTTATAGACACCCAAGATACATACATCGAAACCAGGCTGGCACAAGGCCTTTAATGTGCAGCCAGAAGCACAGTTAATGTCATTATGTGAGTGGGAAAAATTGCAGTTATGGTACAGAATTCAAGACATAGTCCATTCCTGTATCATAACGTTATTTAACCCATGCGGGAAGATTCAAGTCGTAGCGACATCTATCCTAATGCATGATGGGTAGTCACTGTAGGGAACGCTCAACCCATATATAGAGATATATGGGAGATTGTTGGTGTTTTGCATTAGAGACTAGAAAGATAGTCTCACATTGCCTAGGCCAAATGGATTGTATCTCTATATAAAGTTTTGCTTGTGTTGAGAGATAAACATTAGGTGTAGAAGGCACATGGGTGCCATGTGGGGGTGTTTATCTAGTAGACAGAAGGCTAACTCCATAAAAAAAGCATTTATGTTTTTTGTCATGCTCATTGGATTATTTCCTTTGGAGCTAAGCCCAGAAGGGACTTAGCAAGTCGGACTCGAACTCGAACTCAGACTCAAGGGCACAAAGTGGCGCTTTATTGGTGCACTTTGCACTTAGCACGTCAGCATCGACGCGTGGCACTTTGTGTACTGTTGTTGCGCTCGTCTTATGCGCGAGTCGCATGCGCTAGGCGTATGGGCTCGACGCATGGACGAGGCATGCAGGTGCAAGCACGCGGGTGCAGGCGTACGAGTGCAGGCACACATGTAAGAGCGGGTCCAGGCACGGGTACAGGTACGGAAGCAGGTACGGGTGCTGGCACGGGAGCAGGTGTGTGTGCTGTCGCGGGTGCAGGCGCACGGGCATAAGCGCGGTCTAGGCGCAGCTCTTCGTAGCCGCGTTTTCTCGCACGCCTGTGCATCTGTGCACCAGTGCGTCTGTGCGCCTGTGCATATGCGCACCTATGCTGCTGTTGGCATTGATTAGAAGATTCAGACGGTTATGGAAAGATTGAGTCAAATTACATATCCGATTTTTCTTGTAATTGAATTTGATTCAGTTAAATCTGTCCCTAATTCGTTTCTATCTTTTCACAGTCAGTGTACGACAAGGATTAGAGTTAGGGTTTCAGTCCAACTCTATAAATACCCTATTCGTGTCTCCTTTGATGACTTACTTAGAAAATTAGAGATAAAAAGAGTTGAGAGGCTGCTGCCATCGGAGTCCAAGGACGTCTGCAAGTTCAGTTGGGAGGTGACAACGAGCATTTCATAAGTTCTCATTCGAACTTGCTAGTTCCTGGAAGCAGATCGCAGTAGGGTGAATCTTGCTTTGAGCAACGGGATCCTCATCACCCCAACATTGTTGGATCTTTTTCTTCCTCCGTCTTCGGTACAGAGACTTCAGGACCTTTAGAGTAGCAAATTCTTTGCTACAAAATCTCTGAAGTTCCTCTTACATAGAGTGTGTGATGTGATTTTCGTTCCTGAGAATCAATCTGTCCACTCACGTTCTTCTATCTAAGATCTGTTTCGGGAATAACAATAATATTTCACTTAATTCCTTAATTGGAAACAGTAGAAGCCTTTGTTAATTGATTCCTTAATTGGAAATAGATATAGCCTTAGTTAATTGAGAGAATCCCCACTTGATTAGCTTAGTATACATAAAGAAGGCCAATGAATTTATAAATTAGTTATTCATAAGTTAGTTTAGTATTATAGTATACATAATAAATATACATTTTTTAATTACTTATTCATAATTTTTAAATTATTTTTTCGTAAGTTTGACATTTTTGGATTTTTTTTAAAATTATTTATGCATAAGTTAGTTTAGTACACATAAAACATATAAAAATATTGGAGGCCTATGAATTCGGGAGGCCTAGTACGGTCGCACCCATTGCACTCCTTCAAAATCGGCCCTGTTCAAAAGAATGATACGTGAAACTTAGTCGAGCTATGGAAGGAGAAAAGTTATATTGATTGCAAATACATTTCTAGGAAGAAGGACAATGAGCGATATAAAGCCCATTTAGTAGTGAAAAGCATGCTCAGAAGGAAGGGATTGACTACAATGAGATATTCTTATATGTGGTAAAGCATACTTCTATGGGTGTTATTAGCATTAGCAACGACTCATGATTTGGAGTTGGAGAAAATGGATGTCAAAATAGCATTTCTACACAGTGAGTTGGAAGTGAAGATCTTCATGAGTTAACCAAAGGTTTTATGTTGTCTACCAAGGAGAATATTCATGAGTCAATACCTCTCCTAGTGGTACAAGTTCTTCGACTTGTTCATGCTAAAGACCAATTTCTTTTGATGTGAGTATGAAAAATGTGTATAATCAAGGTGGCTCATGGATAGATCGTCAATATATCTCCTCTTATTTATGATATGTTGATTGCTTCCAAGAGTATGATAGAGATAAAGGGAACTTAAAGCTTCATTTAATAGAAATTTTGACATGAAGTATTTAGGTAGAGTAAGGAATATCCTTTAGATAAAAATTATCGATACTATAAGGCTAGAAAGCTTTGGCTATCCCAAAGGAAGTATATAGAGATGGTATTGGAGAGCTTCAACATGAATAACTCTAAATAGGTAAGGACTCTAATCGCAGTCATTTCAAGTTATCCTCCAAGGAGTGCCGAAATCAGAGGAGGAGAAGGATAATATGTATGAAGTTTTGTATGCGTTTTCATAGGATTGTTGATGTACGTGTTTTCATTGGAAATGGGAAGATATGATTCTCTTTATAGAAAAATGTTTTTATGTAAATAATCCTATTACAACTTTTTCTAAGTGTGCAAATATAGATGAATTCTATTACAAAGAAAGTATTCTAGGGAAATATGGCGATAGAGGTCTGATCTACGCGTGATCACTTTGCTATGTTGACAATCTGACATCGCGTAGACGAGTGTTCTTTAATGTCACATCTTCTAGAGGTCACAAGGACATAGTAGACCCAAGGAAGGCGAAGAAGAAGCTTTACTTGGAGAGGACCAAAGGACATTTTGTGGAGAGAAGTCCCAAATTTAGCTCTGAAGTTGACTATTTATATGCAAGGATAGCAGTTGAATTCCTATTGGAAGTTGTCCAGCCGCCAGAAGGTGTTCAATGCCAGTTGTACACACATGGATGATGTGATGCAGATACTTATGTATCTTAAGTCCAGGGAGTCTTCATTAGGAGGTCGTAAAGTGTATACTTATGTATCTTAAGTTTCCTAGAGATTGGTTTGTTACTTCACAAGTTAAAACACGGATCGAGCCAGTTGCAGTGATATGTGGTGCTTGATTACACTGGTAATATGGATAAGAGAAGATCAACTACGAGCTACGTATACACACTTGCATATTCTCCAATGAGTTGGAAGTCGACACTTTAGGATACCAAATCACTTTTCACTACGGAGACAAAATACATGGTGGCAATTGAAGCATTGAAGGAGGCCATGTGGTTAGGAGGACTTGTTAGCAAGTTGTAGTTCGAGAAGGTGCAAGTTTTGATGTTTTGTGACAATCAAAACTTGATTCATCTTGCGAAGAATTCGATATACCACAGTTGGACAGAACACATCGACGCTTGAAAACCAAAGTTGGAGCTAAAGTTAAAGGAGTAAATAGTATCGACAACATTATCATAAGGTGGCTATTTGAACGATGAGCCAAAGTGGAAATTATTGCATATATGTCTAAAGTTTAACTACGGAGTGTTACGTGTTGCCTGATGATTAGAGAAGCCATGGAAGGAGTCGAAGCATCGATACGAGGTTTGCAAGAACCAAGGGTATCATCATGGTACACCGTCGGTATACCACAGGTAGAGGCAATTTTTATTCCACTAAGTTTGTGCTCATTTTCTATACTCATCAAGCATAACAGAGGAATGTCGGTTGCTTGGCATTGGCTTCAGCTTTAGGATGAAATGAGGAACAATTCAGATTTAAAAGGGCTAGTGGCTTGTTAAGAGAGAAGGAAAGCTCGTCAACTTGTAAGGTTTGAAGGAGAGTTCGTTGAATATCGCAGGATTTCACATTACAACTTGTGTATAATTCTTATAATATTTTATTTTTGAAGTTATGTCTGTTGTCTTGAAGTATGTTAAGCTCGGGACATATTATCATGTTTTTTGTTGTCGCTATTATTCAAAGTATTGTACCTTATCGAGAGATTAATGTTCGTCACATTCCGCCGCATGGGACAACATGGTCATGCTTCCGTTTTAGTTAAACTAGCAATAGGATTATGTATGACAACATAACCATTGTTTCAAGTTTAGCACTTCATTTTGTCAGCTGATAGTTTATAAGAAAAAGATTATGAATCGAACTTGACTTCATTTGATCTGCTTATGTATCGACTAAAAAGTAACTTAAATATTGATCTGTTGCAAGTAAAGGAGACACCATCATGATAGTAATAGAAAATTGTTCGAGAATACAAGGACATAATATAATTTGGATTCAAAAAGTATGATTTCAATAGGCATCGCTAGTCACACCAAGACGAACCATAAAAATAGAAATATTGGTCCATGGTCAAAACTACAGATATAAGAATCATAACACTAACTTAGGGCTAGCTGGTCAGATTTATTTGTTTGGATATCAAATGATTTGTTAGTTGATTCCTAAAAGTAAGCTCTTGGAGCTGCATAAAATACTCTACTTCAATACTTCAAAAACTAATAATTTCATTTGCAAGATCTCTGGATTCATCTTATGGATCCTCTTTTGGCATATTTCTGGATTCAGCTTTTGGATCCTCTTTTTTAAGCATATCTCCATTGAAATCGGCACCTAGGAAAAGCTCGATAACATCTGGAGAGTATTTTATATATTTTGTAGGAACAAACATGAACACAACATATTTAGAGTTTTATGTCTTCATAAAAAACGTATATAAGGATAGTAAAAACAGTACATTTTATCTTATATTCTTTGGAATATCTAGAAAATGAACAATTTGTGCTTGTTCTTTTGGTTGTAGATTCAGCTAAAATATGTAAACCTGATATGCCACTATATATATAAAGAGCTCAATCATGATATTAAGAATACTAATATTGGAAATTTCAAATACATGGTTTTAGGGATTTCAATATTTTGGATGTCCATAAACACTTTACTTTGAAGATCATGAAATACCATTTTTCAGAAACTAGCCATGTCACTAAATTAGTGGTGAAGACGGAGGCATCCTGAGTGAAAAGCATATAATGTATTTAACACACTACTGCTCAGCTGACTCAATCTCAATATTGTTTCATGGACACAGATGTCCATGTGTTCATATCCTTATCCGTATCATGCCTATAGACTCTGTACGCATATCAGTATCCAGTGTCGTACCAACATAGCCAACTATGTATGTACATATTCAAAAAAATGTTTGTATCATGCATCTGTATCCTACCTTCCTCATAAACAATAAAACTTCCTTGTTGATACATTTAGCTTGCGTGGTATTGATGTTGCTTTTAAAAAAGTATAAGCAACTTTTGAAAACAACCTTCAACATGTTTTGACAAGATCTCCAAAAGATGGAAGTTTCTTATAAACAAAATAAGTAGGTACGTAGTATTACCAAACAACCATTTATGCTATCTTACAAATGGCTAATTCTAAAGGAACTCCAAAACTTATTTGGGACTAGCCCAAATTTTTCCAAATATTTACAAGATCGCCACTTCTATTTGTTACTTGAGGCTAGCCCACAAACAACTATAAAATCCGACTTTTTCCCCTATTCCCCCTCCCTTGCTCTCTTCTCTCTCTCTCTCTCTCTCGCGTGCTCTTCTCTCCCAAAAATCCTAGATTGTGTGAAGATAAGTAAACCCTAGTCCAACTTTCTTCCCAACCTAGATTGTGTGAAGATTGTGGGTGAAAAGTGTAGTTATACTTTCATCGAACTCCACCGTTATTTGGTATGTCATCGAGTTAATATGATGATTATGTTTTCAAACATTATTTTCACATATAAATATTGAATTATATGTGTTTAATGTCGAAAAATGCATATCGAAGAACCCGGGTCATCAAATATACTAAATTCTCGTCCCGCTTCGTCCGAAGAACACATCGGGTATTCAGAAGCATTCTTGGTAAATAATTTGACATATTAATTTCGGGACTGTAGGAAGCAGGACTGTGGGCAATAAGCACAGTCCCCACAAAAAAAGGACTGTCAAACAGGTGACAGTCCACTTGTTAAACTAGACTGTCAAGAAATATGACAGTCCTGAAGAAACGTAGGACTGTCACAAGTCTTTCAATCCTACTTATTTTTTGGACTATCCAATTTTCCCGCAGTACTGATTTCCTGCAGTACTTTTTGCATTCAATTTAGTTTAGTTTTATTAACTTTAATTTCAATTGTAGGGGTTATCATCTTCCGAGATTGTGTTACTTCCTCCAATTGTCGTTGATATAGATAATTTATTTTCGACCGATATTTGCTTTGAATCAAACGAAGAAGCGTTACATTGGTGCTGAGAAGTTGGACGAGAAAACAATATAGTTATTATGATAACCAGATCGGTCTGAAATCAACCAAGATGAAAAACTTTACAGCTTGGATGTGAAAGAGATGGTTTGTTCAGATGTCATGGGAAGAAAGATATAGTTCTCCAAAGAAAAGTTTCAAACAAAAAAGTTGGTACGAGAAAATGTGGTTGTCTATTAAAGATCATTATTATAAATGTAGAAGATACGAAATGGATAGTCGAAGTCAAGAATGGAATCCACAATCATATTATTGCCGAAACACTTTTGGGTCATTCGTATGTCGGACGGTTGAACAATAATGAGAAGAAGATAGTCGAAGATTTATCCAGTTCTGGAGTTACACCGAGACAAATTTATTACGTTATACGACATGAAGATGAGAAGAACAAGTCAACAATGAAGTCAATTTACAACATCCTATCCAAATCGAACGACAATAGGACAAAATCAAGAATGGCGATGCAGGAAGTGCTGAAGTTGCTTGCCGATAATCATTATATTGAGTACCATAGAAGACATCCCTAGAGTAATGAAGTTCTTTTACTGTTTTAGGCTCATCCCGATTGTACACATTTGGCTAGGTCCTTTACCGACGTGTTAGTTCTTGATTGTACATACAAGACCAAGAAGTTCAAGATGAGCCTCTTTCATGTTGTTGGCTTTACCTCTATGGAAAAAATATTTTTAGTTGCTTTTTGCTTCATGAAGAGTGAGAAACTTGATGACTACACATATGCGTTGGAGAAACGTAAACACTTTATACCGGTCATGGAGAGTCGTCTGTTTTTGTTACCGACATAGAATATGCCCTAATTAATGCTATACCCATCGTGTTTCCTCAAGCGCATACACTACATTGCACTTGGCATGTCAATCGTAATATCCAATTCCAATGTAAGTTGAGGTTCGGGAAAGTAGATGGTAAACTTGACATGGACCATTTCGAAGAATTTTTCAATGATTGGAATTGTGTATGGAGAGCCTGTGCGAAAGAAAGATACGATGTCGCATGGTATTTGTTCAAGGAAAAGTACGGAAGACGAGGAAGCCGGCATGCATTTCTTACATCAAAGATATATAGCTATAACAACGCAATGAACATTTCGTCTTAGCATGGACGAATGTGGTGAAGTATTATGGCATGAAAACTACCAACTATGTCGAAGAAGCATACTCAATATTAAAACAGCATCTAAGGTCATCTCTCGGCAACTTTGTCTCGGTTTGTAAGCTATAAATTTAATGGTAGATCGGATGGTGAACAAAATTAAGGCATCATTTGAGATGAGCTTAAATATTGTCAAGCAGGAGCATATAGAAAGCTTCTTGGATACTTTAATGCATGTGATATCTTACAAGGTGTTGGCATTACTATTTGAGGAGATTGATAGGTCAAAGTTGTCGGGTTTGATCCCGAGGTTTACGGGTGTGCACATCGACATACGCTGGGCCTCCTTTGTGCACATGAGATTAATGAATATCGTCGTCAATATATTCATATTCCAGTAGGTGCTATTAATGAAAGTTGGAGGCAGTTGTCTATTATGCCCATGGGGAAGAGTGGCGATGATTTTTTCTCTTTGCCACAAGTGAAACTTCTCCATGCTAGGTTTTATGCCTCAATAGGAGCGAAGAGGAGTGCATTGAGCTTAAAATCTAATAAATTGCATGTCCGGTGACTACTAGAATGCATGAGCTGTCCATTGTTTCTAGTCCTAAAGGCAGACCTCAAACAAGAATGAGTAGTTCATAGAAGAGAATGATGGATTCAACTAAGAAAGATCCATCATCCTTTGAGAATGTTAAACAAACCTTAGAGCAAGCTCAGTCTGCAATGTTTGTAAGTATTGTGGCTGGTACAATACGGAAGAGGAAGCTTGCCATTCGAAGGGAAAAAAGCAGAAAACGGACATGCCAAGCGAAGATGCCGTGGATAGCCGTACACTGGGTTTGTAAATCGACAATTTTCAACCTGAGTTACAGAAGCTCTTCTTTTTGATTTATGAAGTTAGTTTTTTCTTTTAATTTGATATTTTGAGATCACAGAAGCCTTTTTCTCCTTTCTTCGAATGCTTTCCCTCTCTTCACTATAAAATGTTGAGGAATAAAGAGAAGGGCGGTTTCCCTTTTAATTTTGGGTCTCTGCCTCTCTCTTTTCCTTACTCTGATTTAAAGAATTGGAGGAAAATAGAATGACCCCCTTCCTGTTTATTTAAACTAAAATATTATTTTTGTTATTATTAAAAAGGTTGATGATTAGTTAGCTGGGTTTGCTGTTATGCTGTTAGAGATCAGTGGATTAAAGGTTTAGTTTTTGGGCTGAGGTTGATTTTTGGTCTTGGGCCTATTTCTACTATTATAATAAATTAATTATTTGGGCTCGGGTCACTCAGATGGACCTATAAATTATTTATTTGACTGATTTATAATTACATACATTATAGCTTTTGAGTATTAAAATGTTGGGCTTTTAGGCTATTATTGTAGCCAATGATAATTATTATTGCTATTAAAATTATTACAGTATTATTATCATCAATAGTATTATTTATTTGTGAATTCTATATATAATAATTTTTTGAGATATTATTAGTATTAATTTTTTTGACCAAAAAACCTATTTGACAAAACTGGATATTTAAGACTAGAGTGTTTTCTAAATTTTTAAAATAAATATCTAAAGTATTTTGATTTAATAAAATATATTGTTCAGATGTTACAAATTATTTTTTAGATAGTTATACGTATTTTAGTACACCTTTTCCTTAGAATCATAATTAACGACTATTTTATTCATTTCCTATTTTCTGATTTGATTATCGTGCCGAACTCTGATTTTGGGCTTCTATATACCAAACTAGGCTATTTGGACTATTCTAGACTCAATGAAACTGTATGTGCCACCGTTTGGGACCATCTTGTGGAGCATAGCATTTTACCCATCCCGTGTCGACATGTTTATGTCGTGCACGTCGACTCCAACTAATTGAGGCTAGTACATTCTCTGATAATTTCTGTTTATGGTATTTTCTATGTTTCATATATTTAGTGTAGATATCCTTGAACTCTCGACACGTTGGTTACACGGATTGATATTTTCGGATCCCGTCATGAGATGTTATTCCCGTACATCTGGTATACCTTATGAAAGTCTTGTTAATGTTCTTATGCATTGTATAGACACTGATTCCTGAGAGGATTAGCTACCTTCTCAAAGTGTCCTATGTCATAATAAACCATGGTTGGATCCACTGTACCAGTTGGGAGCGGGGCGTATTAGTGTAGATATGTGGTCAATACCCTCCTTGTGCATGTATTATTTCGTGTGAGTGTTAATCATACACCTCACGTATAATTAACCAGGCCGTAAAATCTTGTGCAAGTTCCCATGTTGGCCACATGTCAAAGCTGGTGCTCACTCACATAGATAGTACTGATTCCTGACTCTTGTACATGATATAACCTGTTTTACTATTCTTGCTCTTGTTTACAGTTTTACCATGCTATGCCACTTTCATGTACACTTTACTTATCTTCGTATATTCTCTCTATTTACTATTACATAGTCCATATCATTTACTGGAACTATTGTTGGAAATGTACTTCGCTCTAATCCTGACTGAATAACTATTTTTTAGGTAATGTTATGCCCCACACCCTGAAATTTATGATGACAGATCTCGATGTACTTAGATCGTGAGTTGACCGCTGGAGAGCTCTAGGCTATTATTTTTTCAGATTTATGTCTCATTATCGGATTTGTCTCCAATAAATTCTTGTTATATACGTACATTTGTAGACTTTACTTATTTCAGTGTTATTGATATCTTTCCTATTTTATATCTTTTTTAGCTATTTGTGATTTGAGTACATGGGTTATTGTGGATCATATAGATGTTGTAGATATTATTAGGTACTTGACAACGTTCTACTATCGATACTGCGATGTAGGCTGGATGTGGTACACGTACTCGTGCCCGCGGGTCGTAACATCCAAACATATCCAAAATGTATCCATCACATGTCCATATATCCAAATATACAAAATAAGATCACGTGTCCACTTAACCACACAAAAGACTAATTATCATGTCGGGCATTCGTACGCTGCTCCCTATTTTTCATGAAAGAAAAATTTAGAGAGTTGTCGATGCGCTCCATCTCGTTGTAGATTTCAACATAGTTATTACCTTTGCGTTGACGGAGACTTTTTGCCAAACCCTTCACTTTTTTAGCCTGCAAATAATACGACATAAATTAAGTCTACAAATTTAAAAATATTTCAAGGCTAGAAATTTGGTCCTCACCATCTTCAGCAGTGTAGCGTAGAGGACATTTTTGGCGGAAAGAGGTTCCAGAACTCCCACAATATTGGGCCTTGGCATGTGAGGGTTCAACAATATAGTATGTCCGACACCAGCATAGTACGCCATGTAATCGTCGCTGCAGTCTAACATCTTAACCACCGGTTGTCTTTCATATTCCCCAAGTACCTGTCGTTGATACCCGGAGTAGAAGTCTGTGACCTAGTCGAATTCGGTCGGGGTATAATTCAAGGGTTTTGTCCCTCCAAGAGCACTTACTAATTTCAATGTATGTATCGGTACCATTTCTATAAAGGCAAATTGACGAAGGACCCCATGAGGCATATAAGGCTCCTTGATATCATAGCAAGTTATCATACCAAGAAATAAAGCTATTAGTTGTATTGGGCGGCTACTCCCTCGTAATCCCGGTATGGATGCCAAAGTATCTGTAAGAAAAGTAAATTGTGCGTGCATAACTTAATTTAGTAAGTTAGTATCACCAAAAGAATCTAACAAGAAATATGGTTCCTTCTCACCTCTTCTGCCACCAAATTTTCAAGTGCATTGCGAATGGTGGCGAGTGTTTGTTAAAGTTAAGCACCAGCCATAGTTGGCCTCCATTGGCATATTCTAAGAAGGTGCTCGACATAGTCTCTATTCTTCTCAGCCCGCTTTAACATCTAAAAGTGCTGGTATATCCATGCATATATAATTATTAAAATAATAGTCAACAAATTAATAACATATATGAGATTAACCTTGAAGAAATTTCCTTATATGGAGTAGAGTCTAGAATCCTGTAATTGTCTTCATACCAACACTGGGTGCTGTACAAAGCTTGCGGTAAAGATATGCTAGTATACAACTTCCCCAAGATATCTCTTCTACGTCCTCGATGTCGAATAAATTCAAAAGATATCTCGCATGTGTTGAGGTTACGGACTAGTTCAAAATGCCGACCGATCTTAGAATGAAAAGATATGCACGAGCCAGCATGTCAACGTTATCATCATCGGCCTCCATGTCTCTAAAAGCCTCCTCCAAATATTTTAAAGGAAGTCCATAGGATTTCTTGAAGTCTGAAAGGGTTGTAAAACTCCTAGCATCAATCCCAAGAGAATCTGACACATACTCTATGATATTATCGTACCAATTAGGGTCTTTCTCATGGAAAAGTTCATTCGTCATGACCCGACCTGTAACATTAAGGTCCAATATTTGATGGACGTCATCAAATGTAATCGTTATCTCCCCAGTTGGGAGATGGAAAGAGTTGGTTTTTGTATGTCATCTCTCTACGAATGCTGATATAAAAGTACTGTCTATTGTCTTATTGGCATATCTGGTCAAATTTTGCAAGCCGATAGAAATAATCTTGTTCCTGATGGCTTCCTCTAATGTGTAAAACTGCAAGCTGCTGGACTTCTTCTCGTAGTTCACAATCCTAAGCATACGAGAGCTCATCTGTATGTTGGACAACATGATAAAAGTAGAATTAGGAAATATATAGTAGACTAAATTGAAGATTAAATTTTTATAATTTAATGTATATACCGAGTCCTTCCATATTTGAAATACAATATGGTTGTCAAACGACAACAACATTGGGCAACCTTCTGGACAAACCGGGAGCGGCCTCGTCGGCTGCTAAGAAGGCCCAGAACCATCATCTGTACGAGTTTGGCTAGTAGGCTCCTCTTCATCGAAAGAGGAAGTAGACAAAGGACTAGTAGGAGCTGCTTCCTTCTACCGAGGCTGGAGAGTCGGTGTCTTCGTCCAAGACAAGCGAGCCAGTGCAGTCACTTATCTTTCTGGCTAGGGTTCGGCGATTCTGAGTGGTCTCTCAACCGGACGAGCCACATTGTGTTCCTTGCGTGCCAACATGGTGGGTCATTTTCTTTTGCTAGCGGCCACAGGACTGGAAAAAAATTAATTTATGATAGAGGGATAAACATGTAGGACTGTAAAGACTGTCAAAAAATTCTAAAGTCCCACAAAATAGGTAGGACTGTGGGACTGACTGCATCCCTTCCTATAGTTCAGGACTATAGGACTAACTGCAGTCCTTCATATAGTTCAGGACTGTGGGATTGCCTACTGTCCTTCCTATAGTTCAAGAATATAGGAAGTCCCTACATTCCTTATTATAAAAAAGGATTTTAGATTTTTCCTACAGATGTCGTGTTCATGGCCGAATATAGGCTAAAATGGTCAAAACATTGATTCTAGGGTTCAAATAGATTTCTCGGGTTCGAAAGAAAGATACATGAACCCTAAATTAGTTCTAACCTATTTTATCTAACTACTTTGAGCATTACCAAAGATTCAATAAAATTAAAATGAAAATATAGCAAAATATTTCAAAATATACCTAGATTGTGATGAAGGGTTGGGTTTTGGTGCCATTGCTTGGAATTGGAGGAATAGAGAAGGGATTTAAGGTTTAGGAATTTAGAATTGGAAGAATGGAGAAGAGAATTAGGGTTTAGGGTTTAAGAATGTAGAAGAGAGAGAATGGAAAGGACTAAACGAAGTGTTATTTATGGGTTTAGGGAAAGAGGGGTGGGCAACCCAAAGTAAAATTGGGCCTGTCCTGAGTAAATGTTCCACCAAACTGGACTGTCCTGTAGTAAGGGCTAGAACTAAGTAAGTTTTGGGATGCTTTTAGAATTAGCCTTACAAAAAATGAGCAAAAGAAGCCCTAATAACCTGTACCGTATCCCAGCCGTAGATTATTTGAAAAACAATTAGGGGTATAAGCACAAGTTGTCTCCCTGACTTGATTTAGTGGGTCCAATATCATTTGTCAACGAAGGCTCAAAGTGTCAGCGTATTTGTTACAACAAAAAAGGGCTCAAATGATCTACAGTTCATGACGGGAACCAACCCAATAAACTTTACCCGGTAACATGATTAAATACCAACAAAAAATAGCACAATATGGTAGATAAACAAGACAAACACGATTTTTGTTTCTACCAAAAATGTCTTTGAGGAAAGTGGCCAAACTCGACCCATTATACATTGAGGATGTAAAGAAACTAGAAACACGATACAAGATGCTTCTCCACCTAAAAGTAAAATCCGGTAGGGGGAGCAAAAATACAACAGTGGACTCACTCTGCTCTATACTCCTATGAGACTCGTCTTATAGTATCGATATTTTTATACGGATACGTATTTATACTATATTTGCATTCTCTTTGATTTTAGAGAACCGAAAAAACTTGATTTTGGAGACTTTTCTGTAAAATCAGCATACCACTGGCATACCGGTCTACACCGATGGTATACCAATCGGGTAGAATATCTACTTTATAGATATTTGTAGATATTTTTGATTCGAGATATTTTCATATAGATATTTTCATGAATAGTATTTAGATATTTTGATGAATAGTGATAATACATTCTATTATCCATTGGTTTCATGGTTTTCTTCTGAACGGTCGAGATTGATCTTGATCGAGTCATGGATCGCGATTGGACGGTCACGATTAATTATTTCTCCTCACTATATATGTGATTACGTTTCTTTTCGATTTTCCCTTTTACTTTCTCTCTCTACTCTTCATTCCTTCTCGTTTCCACTCCGTATTCTTAAGAGCTTGGACCTTGGTCACGAGTCCTCAGAGTGTGATTTCTGAACCCCTCTTGGTGGTGGATTTGAATAGTTAGGCTGGGAGCTTTCTTAGGCAAGTACATCTTGCCGAACTACTGGACGTATTATGGTTTTCTTATGGTTTTTGCTTTATTACTGTCTTAATAGTCCAACATTTTCAAGTACTTGTTTTACTAAATATGTTTCTCCTATGATTATCTTCAGTTTGCCTGTCTCAAAATTTTGTTTGACCTAGGCTTTCGTTATCTTGCTATGTCCAGTTATTTTTCTAGTAGAAAACTCCGTATCGGGAACGATACCAGAGTACTTGCCATGAGAATTAGTATATTTGTTGTACACGACCTTACTCTATATTGTTGTCATGGGTATTCTAATTTTAGCAACTTTTGGGTTGAGATTTGGTTTTCAGAACTTGTTTTAAGCCTTTAGTATTGTGTCTCGGCTAAAATCAACATACCACCGTTATACCGGTGTGTAAAGACGAAAATATCAGTTTATGAGTCCTCTTTTTGGTTGAAAAATGCTATGACACTTTTTGGTATACCGACGGTGTACCGATCCATACTGCCGGTATACCGGTATGACAGATAGAATTTAAAAAAGAGTTTTTTGCCTATAAAAACCGACATACCGATGGTTTACCATTGTGTACCGTCGGAATTCCTATCCTATACCCAAGTTGATTATTTCTTGATTTTGACTTGATTTCTAATTTCTTTTGTTTATTGTTTTACTGTCTTGTCTTGTCCAGTCTACTATATTTCCTTGTCATACTTGGTTGGATCGGTACTTAATCTTGTCTTGTCTTGATATTGTGGCATGTCATAGCGCACTTCTGTCTCGATACTTGTCTTATCTTGTCTTATCCTGATAGTGGTCTGTCATGGCGTACTTTTGATTCCTGTACATATCTAGCTTCCTGATAGTGGCCTACCATGGCGTACTCATGATTTCAGTACATGTCCAGATTGATTTATTTGCACATCTTAGCGCACTCCTGTCCTGATATTGTCATGCCTTGTGTGGCTTGTTAATGTGTACTTTTTTTCTTACCTTGTCCAGTCTCGCATGTCTCATGTCTAGGATAGATTCTGCGGAATGTCACACCCAAAATTCTGAATGAAAATGTTAGGAACTATACAGCTAGCTTGATTATTTAGATCATTGGGAGGTAAGAATTTCCCAGTTACTTGCATGTCTGTTTGTTTCGGCCCTATTCCTGTACATTGGATTTGGAGCTATCTGTCATGATGAGCACACTTCCAGCACACCGTCAAGTGTTGCACTACATTAGGACACACGTATCTTACTATGGTGTGTCTGCTATACTTATTTTCTTTTGGCCTAGATAAGTCGGGTAGTCTGTATGGCGGGTAACTAGATTAGATTTCTCAACATGCATATGTTAGTAATTGGGATTGCGATAACCCTAGTTAGCTAATGTATCAAGTCGTATTTATTGCTTGGCCATGATTGATGGATGGAGTCCATTCATGTCTTGTCTAGTCTAGTCTTGCTCTAATTTATCTTCTTTCAGTACTTAGATTCCTACTATTCCTGTGCATGCTATTATTCCTGCTACATACTTGGCTTCACTACTTGTCTTATATGTTCGGCTTCATTACATGCTCAGTTTCGCTCACATGTTATTTCTGATTATTTCTTCCATGTTTTTAGTTTTCTTTCATATTCCTGTGGTACCTTTATATTATTCTTACCCTTTTTTACTGCTTTACATTAGTATTATTATGATTTGCATGCTACAGTTTGGCTTCCTTTGTGGTACTTGCTATCTGGGGCCTGACCCCACTGGTTTTGTTTGGCCAGATCTGGTAGAGATATCCAAGGATCTTTTGTACCTTCACTCGATGGTGATTGTGCGGAGCACCAGAGTACCTGAGTGGGTTTCCTATTTTACGCCCACTAGTTATTTACATATTTCTTTTGAGGCTTTTCGCCACCGAGCACTTGTTTAGCTCGTGTTTGAACTTGACATTTAACCTACGGGTTTTGACATGATATGCGTATTCTAGACTATAGCTAGAGCCTATCATGTATGACTATTACTCTTGCTAGTTCGTCATTCTGTATTACTAGCTTTATGATCATTGACATAAGATAGTTTGGAACGCTTTACTGTTTTATATTCCATATGATCATACTTCTTGTACATTATTTACTGCATGTGATTGAGGTACCTACGATTCTTGACCTTGGATTGCCTGTTGGATTGTAATAGCGACCCCTATCTATACAACTTATATATTTTTCTGGAGTACTAAAGTACTTTGGTATACATAGCTGGCCTGATCCATCCTTACTTGCTAGTATTCTGGTTCTGGGCATGACAACTCCAAAAGATGATATATATATATATATATATATATATATATATATATATATATATATATATATATATATATATATATATATAGTGCATGTGCAGACCTCAACCAAACATGTTAAATTCCTGTCATTGCACCAAAATACTAGTTCTAATAAGGGTTAGGTTATATATTTCTATTATTCTAGCACCCCATAGGTCGAAGCCCATTTTCATCATAAAGCTAATTTATTTATCATATTTCTCTATATAGTCTTCTTTAAATGCATGTCAAATGATTCAAACATGGGTTGCTCTCCTACCATGTTGTTTATTAGAGTTTGGAAAATAAGAAAATAATAAAAAAGACACCAATAGATTAGGGTATTTTCATCGATAAAAATAAGAGACATGGCCTATATAGGCTTATTGCAATCTAAATTACAAAGAAAATTATCTTACAATATTACAATCCTAATTATAAAAAAAAACCTATCATATAATTGTTACAATAAAAAAATTTAAATTCTAAACATTACCTTACAATCAAAATTGAGGTTTTGTCCATGATGACTTGGTTAATAATCATGGGCCTTATTTTCATAAAGGCGATACTCAACTTTTGCATTTGATCGACCTTGTTATTGCAAACCTGATCACCAACCTTGTTGTGGCAAACCTGATACTCAACTTCTGCATTTCATATGGCTACAACTCGTTGTATCTTGCTTCTCCGTGACATAAAATCACCTCTAAGTATGATGTAATATACTAAAGTAGATCGCTAATATCTTGATAACTAGACAAGTTCGTATCTTTGAAGCCTTCTAATTTCATGTGACTAGGCTAATCTTGGACATCTTTGAAGCCTTCCATATCCTTGTACTGCTTTGGTGAATTTCTCCAATAAAATGGATAAATACCACTTTTGGTTACCGAATGTTTCAACTATTTAAGTTTTAGTCACTCTCCATATATATGTTTGGGCATGGAGTGACTAAAAGTAGAACTTTTGAAACATTGGGTGAAAAAGTGGTATTTTCCCAAATAAAACTATAGGATATTGCTTTAAGCTATATGGTGATATCTTCAATCTATATACTTTTCCTCTTAACTGCCCTTAAGCAAATTTGGAAGGAATTGACATATACAAAAAAGTAAAATTAAAAATTAAAAAATTAAAAATAAAAAGTAAAAAAATAAATACATAACAGAAAAAAAAAGAAAAAAAAAGTAGAAAAATAGAAAATAGAAAATTCAGAACTATTACTTTCTTATTTAATTACTTTATCAGCTAATACTTTTAGTATTTGGTTTACATGACTATTACTTTCTTAATTAATTACTTTATTAGCTAATTCTTTTAGTTTTGGTTTACAAATATTAGTCGTTAGCTAGCACAAGAATAATTAAAATACATTTACAATTATTAAATTTGTACGACTTAATACCATGGCCATATATTTTGGCATATGTTCACTTTAATATGCCATATATTTTGGCCATATTCACTTTAATACCATGGCCACATATTTGGTCATAAATTCGATTTAACACATAACCAATCTTTAGAATAGCAATATGTCTTAGGATTGTGAAAATGCACTAGTATTTATCTAAAGAGAGGGGGTGTAAAATTGGAGGCATTTATGTATTTTAGGCTGCCTATTACAATCCTTTGCAGTGTTTTGCAACCTATGTTGACAGACACGGATAAGACATAATACAATAAGGATATAGTGACACAGACACGACACCTAGTTCGACATATCCTATGTATTTTGGAGTATATAGTCTGTTAGGTACGTGTTCAACACTACGACACCTAGATTTTTGGAGTATACCATGCTTCCTAGTTTAAGACTAATTGAAACATTCAGTATAACAAGTGGACCGGTGTAGTAAGTGGTTTGTTCTGAGCCTTTGGACCATTTTGAGTGGCTCGACTGCTAGTAACTAGATTATAAACTACTTTCTGTCACTAAGACCAATTTTGACACTTTTACAAAAAAAAATGAACTTTATTTTAGTTAAATTCTTTATGCAACGAACTTTTAGTGCAAAACCTATTCTAGCTAGTTAGGGTCTGCTTGCTAATTGTGCGGTAACCGTTATGAGATATTTTTAGAGTATCGTTATGAGTGGTTACAAGGTGTAAACTCCCAAATTTATAAATTTTATTTTTGTCTTAAATAATATTTTGTGGCATTTTTTGTTTTTAAAACGACAGTTATTGCATATTATAAGCCTTGATCATGGTTAAGATAGAATATGCATATTGATTAGGAAGCATGACATGGTTAGTATAGCTAGTATGGTCATGTTCCATGATTAGCGTATTAAGCATGGAATGAATGGTATAGTCATATCCATGTCATATATATGGAATTAATACTGGTATATAAATATTTTCACATAAATTATTTTTATTAAAAGATTTTCCTAATTAATTTAACCAATTTGTGTATATATATTATGCGTAAATTTAGTATATAGTGATGTATGGAATATATTATTAAAGAATAATTTAAAATAAAGGTGTACATAAAATATATATAATTTGTTCCCTGAAGGGAACAGTAACCTTAACTCACGCGAAAACAGCCCCGACCCCTTCCCTTTTCATATATTAAGTGGAAAAAACATAAAAAAATGCTAAACACTAAACCGCGTCATCCCATCCGTGGCAGTCGCAGCCACGCACGTTGTCGGACTGCCGGTCGGCCACCATAGCCGCGGCCGAGCACAACAGCAGCAACCGGACCGTCACAACTTTGTGACGACGTGTCTTCCTTCACGTTCGTCCATTTTACGAACGGATGACGCAATGCATAGACAACCTAACCCTCTTCAAAACCCATCAAGTTGATTTTTATAATTCATGATACGCGACAAAATTGAGATCCACTTAAAAGCCTTGTAGACAAACTAAACAAGATCAAAACCATATTTTTATTTTTTTATTTTAGTTTATTAGTTATCGAGAAAAATTAGGTTGAATGTTGAGAAAAAATATTTTCAAAAAATTAAAATTGTCCGATACAAAGTCCGTCCTGACAAACCAGACGACTTGATCGCGAACTGATTGCATCGCGTGCAGACTTCATGGACGTGTGAGATTTGATGAAATTAGAATTGGTTGCGTGTACACGACAAATTCGATCCGTATCCGTCGAAAATCACCATATCGGGGTTTTTGCAAAATTTCCAACTATTTTGTGTATGCTCATCAAATCACTACGAAACTTGCACCATAGGATTCACAGCATTATGTTAGTCCTGTGATCCAATTTTGGGCTGATTATGAGGTAGTTGACCGGATCGCCGATTTGTGGGCCCTACTACATGTATTTTTATGATAGCTCATCGGAATCTAAATTTGGATATACCGTTGAGTTTGTATCATCAAACTGGACTTGTAGATATATAATTTAATGACTTTAGAGACCCTTATGTTTGGCATGTTTTTTAGTACAAAGCGGTTCCAACAACAGACCATTTTTTTGCCCAAAATTACCATTTTGCCACTGTATCCAAATTGGACTTATAGGTAGGCTATCCTAACTGACTCGACCATTCTAGGCACATTAGTGATGTCTGTTTCATTATCTAACAATATCTGTTATATTTCCCTTTTATGTATCATCATTAAATTGTAACTAATTTATATTATGTCTGTATTTCAGAATCCGTGTGTTGAAACTGGGACCATTTGATTCCAGTTATCTCAATTGCTGAAATTGACAAACTGACTGTATGGATTGCCAAAATAAGATTGTTAACCTTATGGTTGATCATCTTGTCTCGATTTGTGTGTTGTAGATTTCGTTGTATGAATTACAAGATACAAACTTGATATTTTAAACCTAAAATTTGTGACTCATATTATTAACAAATAAAAAATGATTATAAAGACTAGTATAACCTAGTTCTAGATGGTATGATTAATAAGTGGCTTAGGTAACTTAGGTAATACACGACTTAGACGGCCCAAGTTCTCACTATAGGAGTTGTTAGTCACATTTGTATTTTAGTGTATAATTCATATTTGTTTCTTATTTGGGTTGATAGATGTTTGTATGGAGTATGATTCATGGATATTATTGGCCCATTCGGTCTCAATCAACTTGATTTTAATAATTAACTAAACCATGTCTCGATATGGTACACTATGACGCATATGAAGATTCAACAATGCTATGGTGCTTGAAGATTGTACTTGTGGTCAATTATGTAATTTTCTATTTTATTGAGTCTAGGACCTGTGTACATCGAGTCGCACTTGATACCCGAAGTCCACTCATAATCCAACAAGTCCACTCAAATAGCCGCCAAACCCATCTACAAAAAGCTCAATCCATTCAAACCAAAATCATTATAAAACAAACCAATAGTCCATACCTATTCTGGCAACCAAACTCGGAACGAACTCTGGCCAAACTCGAACAGAACTCGGTTCTGACAATCCTAAAAAAATCCAGACAGCTATGGAATCCCTGATATTATGGTTTCCAACGTTCGAAATTATTTAAATATACACCCGAATTTTGTCCGAACTCTGCTAATAAAAATCCTATAAATAGACATGGATTTTTACATTCTTACTCACTCATCTATTCTCATATTTAATATCCTATAGAGTGGTCTCTAAGCTTTAACCTTCTCATCTCCAAGATCAACTCCCTCAGCCTTCTAGTTCCAAGTATGATCTCGATTATAAGTCTGAAAAAAGTTATAAAATCTTGGTCTATAAAAGCTTCTCTTCTACTCTGAAGTCGATGAGCCCTTCGGATAAAAGCTCGTGGTTGTAAAGTAGTTGTGCCTTCGGATAAAATCACAATGTGTAAGGAGCTGCAAGCGCTTCAGATTCAAAGCTTGTGTTTTACTATTGTGACTATAGTGGATTCAACTCCGAGCAAGAGTTCTCAGGCCTGGACTAGTCCTCTTAGAGGAAAACCAGGATAAAATCTTGGTGTTTCTGTCGGTTACACTCTGCATTCACTTAAAATATTTTTATTTGGATAGATATTTTTGCTGCACTATTCACCCCCTCTAGAGTTGCCAAACGGTACTTAAATTGGTGCCAGAGCTAGATATTTTACTACCGGACTAACATCCTAAAGTTATCTATTCAATCTGTCCACACCAATAATGGTGAAGAATAGTCTACAAATAGGCCACCCATATTTGACATTACTAACTACACATCCTGAAAGACACATATGAGCATTTACTTGAAGTCTTTTGATTTCGACATATGGTATGTAGTAATAGATGGGTATCACAAGCCACCTAGAATAGTCGTAGATTACAACCTTACTGAGAAAACCCATGATAAATACACAGACACAGAAAAAATATGTCAGTCTTGATGCTAAAGCTATTAACGCATTATTTTGTGCTTTAGACAAAACTGAATTCAACAAGGTCTCTACTTCTGCCACTTCACATGAAGTATGAAAAGTTTTTCAGGTCACTCATGAAGGAACCACGCAAGTAAAGGAATCAAAGATTAGTCATCTAATACAAGAATATGAAGCATTCAAGATGAAGTAGAATAAGATAGTAACTCAAATGTTCACACAGTTTCTAGACATCGTCAACCATCTATCCTCTCTTGGCAAGGAATAAAGAAATCACGAGAAGATCCGAAAGGTACTCAGAGGACTAACCAAGAATTGGAATCCCAAGGCTACAATAGTAATTGATGGTAATGATCTGACAATAATAACCCTCGAGACGCTCATGGGGAAGCTAATGACTCACGAGTTAGATCTCAAGGAATTTGAAGAGCCCGCACCAAACGAAAAAATGATTACACTCAAGGCATATCACAAGAAAGCCTCCAACTATGACTTTGATGACGATGATTCTCAAGAAGATGACGTTGTCCTGATGAAAAACTTCAGGAAATTTTTAAAATTTGAGAGATCAAAAAGAATGAGTCTAACGACAACAGTGATGAAGAGCCAATGTGCTATAACTGCAAGAAGTTCGGCCACATAAAGAGGGAATGCCTAATGATAAGGAAAGGAAGTCGACGTGATCGTCCATCTAGAAGAATCATCAGGAAAGCAAGCTAACACAAGCATCTGGCATAAGGCAAAATAAGTGAGTCTAAAGAAGAAGAAAAGACTCAAGATTCTACAAACCTTTGCTTCATGGCACTAACTGATCAGGTATCAAATAAAACTAACTATGATGATTTTATTTTTGATGAATTAGGTGATGCCTTCAGTGGTCTATTATAAGAATATAAAAAGCTCATTAGTAAGTTCAAGCATGCCAAGAAAGATATTCAATCTTATCAGACTGAGATTGAAAAACTTACTTCCCTACTAGGAGAAGTTAAGGATACGTCTTCTTATAATAATCAAGACGAGATATACAAACTTAAGCTTAGCCTTTATGAGGCTCTTGACTGCACTGACAAGAGATATTAAGAGAATACTAAACTCAAGGAGGAACTCGAATCGCAGAAGAAAAAGTATTTTGTAGCTGCTCTTAGAATAGATGATTTAACTACTAAGTATGGTAAAATGTGTGCTACCTCTAAATGATTAGAGGCTAGATTGGGTAAAATGGTTGAACAACCTATTATCCAATCTAACACGAGTTACCTAGCCAAGCAAGTGAGCACGCACAATGTAATGCCTGTGGTTCGTATTACGTATTTTGGGATACGTATACGTATTTTATTCTTGTATTGCCTGATTCCTTGTTTAGATCTCGGCTTGGTTTAACTCTCGATTTGGGTTAGCTTGGTTCGGCCGGCGCAATGCTTGGTTCATCATGGGCCAAGGGTGGAACACCTTAGCCTATGCTTCTCCTTCATTTCCACCACAACCCCCCCTCTTTATTATCCCCATCAACCTTCTCTCTCCTCCATAATTCTCATTTACTTCTCTTGACATGAGTAACCTGACATGACCTGATAGTGGCCCGTCGTGGCGCACTCCTGACTAGTACACTTGACCTGATAACCTGACATGTTATACCTTGATAAGCTGTTGCGACAGCTACCTGACATGATATGACCTGTATAATAACCTGGACACCGTGGGCGATTGTGCTTGTATAAATAATCCAGTCTTGTCTTGCATCATGTCTAGGAGGGGACTCCTGAGTACCACGGTCAGGAGTACCTATTGAAATAAACTAAGGGCTAATAACTAGATTAATACATTAGTCATAAAGAGATTTCCCAGCTACAGGCAATCCCGTTACCTGGGCACGCCTTGGGATCTGTAGCCTGCCGTCGAGTAGGGCATATTTTCAGCACACTGTCATGTGTTGCACCCTTCAAGCTACCTAAGGGTACATTCGTTTCCTGGACGATGTACCCACCTGAATTCAACTCTAATATTTTAACCCGGGGAACCTGGATGGTCTGTAGGGCTTGTGGCTGTAGAACAATCTCACTGCATTTTGTTAGTAATTAGGCTTATGACAACCCTAGTTAGTTAAAGTATCAAGCCGTAATTCTTGCTTGGCCGTGAAGTGATTGGATGGAGTCTAACCAGTCTAGTCTTGTCCTGATCCTGTTCCAGATTACTGCATGACCAGAACGCTTGTATTTATTTTACCGATAAATGGTAAAAATTCCAAGTTCTGTTCAGACGAAGGGTTACAACCCCGGTCCTTGTTTGGTTTACGGGTTGTAACCTGGTTATCTGAATAGTTCCATAGTTATCTCGTCGTATATCATCCTGGTGTATTTTCTTTATTTTCAGTTCTTACTTTATTTATATCTTGTGCTGATTGCTGGTTTTGGTTCTTAAGTGAAGCCTCCTTTGTGGTACTTGCTCTTTCTGGGGTCTGACCCAGCTGGTTTTGTGTGGCCAGATTTCGGAGCAGCTCCAGAGGATCTACCGACCTTCCAGCCAGATGGTGGCCACTAGACGGAACCCTGGCAACGAGTGGGTTATTTTTGTCTCTCCCACTCTATTGTAAAAATATTCTTTTGAGGCGTTTAGCCGACGAGCACCTGTTTAGCTCGATTGCACTTTACTTTCTGTCTGCCTACGGGCTGTAACATGATTAACAGATCCTAGGGTTGATCATGTATGACTAAACTCTTGCTAGTCCTGACATTTTGTAACGACTAGCTTCATGATCAACTGAATATATAATGTTTGGGACGCCTTACTATTGTATATTTAATGATCATACATCTTGTGACTTTTACTTACTTGCTTGTGATTGAGACACTAGGCTTGTTGATGACCTTATGAGACTGTTGGCTTGTAGGTAAACCCTCATATATCTAGACAGCCGTGACCGTATAGCGAGATGGGTTCCATTTCATATACGTAGCTGGCTATGTCTTCCCCCGCTCTCCAGTATTCTGGATCTGGGGCGTGACATGGTTTAAGTGGTGGCCCATGCAGGTCTTGTAAATCAAGATATGTGAGGGTTTACCGAATAGATGTCTCAATCAATATTCGTCCTTGATCTCTTCTCGTATCTTCTGAATCCCTGGATTCCTGTCCTGATCGTATGCTTGTATCGTTGATCTGTCCTGGTCCTTCCTTATTGTTCCCTATGTCGTCTTCTTCAGCGGCATTGTTCGTGGTCCTACCGACCAGCAAGGCGGAGCACCTCCTGCGGACCAGCAGCAACCTGGAGATCAAGCCCAGCATTCCGGAGTAGCCTCCAGAGTCGTGCCTTCTGACGGAGAACCACCAGTCCAGCCAGTTCAGCCTGTCGAGCCTGATAATGGAACTTTGGTAGGTCTCGTCAGGACCTTGATAGCTTTCCAAGATCGTTGTGGAGATGCATTGCAATAGGCAGTGGCGGATGCTTTGACCAGAGGCGGTCATCCAGGGAACAGCACGGCCAACAGCTTCAAGCGCTTGAACCCTCCATTCTTTGACGGTAGTGAAGATGCTATCGCAGCAGATGCATGGCTTCAGGACACAGAGGTGGTTCTAGAAGCAGCCAAGACTCCAGAGAATGAGAAGGTAGCCGTGGTGCGCCTGCAGTTGTTAGATCTTGCCCGCAGCTGGTGGGCAGCGCAGGCCGTTGGATTAGCAGCACCTATTGCTTGGGCAGTGTTCAGGAAGAGATTCCAGACCAAGTATTTCGATGCCGTGGCTCGGTATGATCTGCAGACGAGGTTTACCAATCTGAAGCAAGAAGACAGGACGATCGACGGATATGCGGCCGAGTTTTCTAGACTCAGTCGGTTTGCTCCCACCTTGGTGGCAACCGAGTATGATAGAGCCCAGCGGTTCCAGCAGGGACTTCACCTGGAGATCTTGTTGGCAGTTGAGCAATTTGAGCATCAGACTTTTGATGCAGTCTTGAGAGCAGCCCGGAGGCATGAGTATACCTCCTAGAGGATTGTGGATAGGACCGGAGGTCAGAAGAGATCTCACGGCCAGATGAATCAGTCTTCAGCACCGGCCCCGGCAGCCAGGGCTTTGACTATTGGAGCTCCGAGGCGAGCGGCCTCAGTAACGTCGGTTCAGCATTCCACTCTGACGTACCCTCAGCAGCAGAAGCAGAAGCAGTCTTCTGCAGTGGGATGTTCTCATTGTGGGAAGCCAGGCCATGTGGTGGCAGATTATCGCAGGGCACAGGGATTGTGTCTGGCTTGTGGAGCACCAGACCATAGGGTTGGATCCTGCCCAAATAGGGGTGGTTCATCATCGTCCAACCTTTCTAGCTCTTCGGTGAGAGGGCCAGCACCGGTCCAGCAACAGCAGCAGTACCCATTGCCGAGGCCCTTGCCGCCTCAGACCCAAGTGTTCCAGCAGCAGAACCCCCAGCAGTATGTTCAAGCCCAAGCCCAGAGTCAGAACAGACAGCGAGGATTTCAGCAGAGGGGACCAGCACCCGGAGGGCACGATCAGGCTATGGTAATGACCGTAGAGGAAGGATTGGCACCAAGAGAGGTAGTGGCAGGTACTATTCTCGTCAACTCATTTCCAGCTTCAGCTTTATTTAATTCTGGTGCATCGCATTCTTTTATGTCTGCACGGTTTACGACACGGGTAGGATTGGAGCCCGAGTCATTATCAGTAAGGCTCAATATACTTACTGGTAACGGACTTGTGGGAGTAGATAGAGTATTTTCCTCGTGTCGGATCGTAGTTAGCGGTAGAGAATTCCCCGCTAGATTGATAGAGTTTCCGATGGCCGATTATGATGTGGTCTTAGGGATGGATTGGTTGAGGAACCAGTATGCTAGGATAGACTGCCACCTTGGCAGGGTTGTTTTTAGCATTCCAGGCGAGCCAGAGTTTTCTTTCTCTCGAGGTGAGGTTGAGTCATCTCCTCCAGTATTGCGGATGGCAGTAGCAGCAGTTCAGTTGCCCAGGATAGTGGATGAGTTCCCAGATGTTTTTCCAGAAGAGCTTCCAGGTATGCCTCCGGAGCGGGAGATCGAGTTCACTATAGACTTGATTCCCGGAACAGCCCCAGTGTCAGAAAGAGTCTACAGGATGACGCCGTCAGAATTGGAGATATTGTATAAGATGATTGAAGAGCTTAGAACCAAGGGATTCATTCGTGCTAGTGGATCGCCTTGGGGAGCCCGGATGCTTCTTGTGAAAAAGAAGGATGGTACGTCCAGGTTATGTGTTGATTATCGTACCTTAAACTCAGTAACAATCAAGAACAGATACCCTCTTCCGAGGATAGATGACTTGTTTGATCAACTCAAAGGGGCATCAATATTCTCGAAGATTGATTTGCGCTCAGGTTATCATCAGATCAGAGTCAGAGAGCAGGATATCCCGAAGACAGCTTTTAGATCGAGATATGGGCATTGGGAGTTCCTTGTTATGCCTTTTGGAGCAACCAATGCGCCGACAGTATTCATGGACCTCATGAATCGCATCTTCATGCCTTACTTGGATCAGTTTGTGATTGTGTTCTTGGATGACATCCTGGTCTACAGTAAGAGTGAGACGGAGCATGAGCAGCATCTCCGTATAGTTCTTCAGATCCTTAGAAAGCACCAGTTATATGCCAAGTTCAGTAAATGCGAGTTCTGGCTCGATCGCATTTCATACTTGGGTCATATCATCACTCGAGGAGGAGTAGAAGTGGATCCCCAGAAGATTGTGGCTATTGAGTCATGGCCAGTGCCCAGCACAGTTGCAGAGGTTCGTAGTTTTCTTGGATTGGCCGGCTACTACCGGCGGTTTGTTTCAGATTTTGCTCAAATTTCAGTACCATTGACCCAGTTGACCCGCAAGGATGCGCAGTTTGCTTGGACAGCAGAGTGTCAGAGTTCTTTTGAGCAGTTGAAGCGAGGCCTGATAACAGCTCCTATTCTCACGCTTCCAGATGGAACTGGAGGATTCTCAGGGTACTGTGATGCTTCAGGCAGAGATTTAGGATGTGTTCTGATGCAACATGAGAAGGTGATAGCTTATGCATCACGACAACTTCGTGATCATGAGAGGAATTATCCAACCCATGACTTGGAGCTGGCAGCAGTAGTGTTTGCACTTAAGTTATGGAGGCACTATTTGTATGGAGATAGGGTAGAGATTTTCACCGATCACAAGAGCCTGAAGTATGTTTTTACCCAGAAGGATCTTAACATGCGTCAGAGAAGGTGGCTGGAGCTTCTTGTGGATTATGATGTCAACCTGCAGTATCACCCTGGGAAGGCTAATGTCGTAGCGGATGCATTGAGCAGGAGAGCCGGAGCTTATTTTCTAACAGCACAACCAGAGCTGTTAGCAGATCTTCAGAAAATGGGTATAGAAGTTATTATCCCTTCCAGTGTGGCATTGATGGCCAGTATGCAAGTTCAGTCCACTATAGTCGAGAGGATCCGGAAGGCGCAGTCGGCAGATTCCAAGCTTCAGCGACTCAGAGCCGAGTGTGAGGCAGGACGAAGACCAGAGTTATGTATTCATGAGGATGGTACACTTCGACATGGTAAACGTCTTTGTGTACCCAGCGGAGATATCCGGCAAGAGATCATGTCAGAAGCGCACAGTTCGCAGTATTCCATCCATCTCGGCAGTACGAAGATGTACCATGATATCCGGCAGCATTTCTGGTGGAATGGTATGAAGCGGGAGATAGCTCGGTTTGTCTCTCGGTGTTTGGTTTGCCAACAAGTTAAAGCCGAACATCAGAGACCGGCTGGACTTCTTCAGCCCTTGTCGATTCCAGAATAGAAGTGGGAGCATGTGGCCATCGATTTTGTGACTGGACTACCTAGGTCCCCAGCTGGTAGAGATGCTATCTGGGTTATAGTTGATCGGCTCACGAAAGTGGCTCACTTTCTTCCATTCAGAGTCGGTCAGTCGACGGCTCAGTTAGCAGAGATGTTCCTCAGACAGATTGTCAGATTGCACGGTGTGCCAGCCAGTATCACCTCGGACCGAAATTCAAGATTTACGTCGCACTTTTGGCATAGCTTGCAAGAGAGCTTGGAAACTCACCTCCAGTTCAGTTCAGCATATCATCCGCAGACAGATGGCCAGTCGGAGCACACGATCCAGACTCTTGAAGACATGTTGCGGTCTTGCACACTTGACTTCGGTGGTTCATGGGAAGATCACTTGCACCTGGTGGAATTCTCGTACAACAACAGTTTCCAGGCCAGTATCCAGATGGCACCGTTCGAGGCACTGTATGGTAGGAAGTGCAGATCCCCGCTAGCCTGGGATGAAGTTGGAGAGAGACAGATGCTTGGTCCAGAAATGATTGCCCAGACAGTTGAGGTGGTCAGGAGAGTCCGAGATCATCTTCGAGTTGCCCAAGATCGCCAGCGCCATTGGGCCGATTCTCATCGGCGCCCTCTCGAGTTTTCGATCGGCGATCATGTATTCCTGAGGATTTCGCCTAACCGTGGCATCATTCGTTTCGGCGTACGGGGCAAGCTTAGTCCTAGGTATATAGGACCGTTTGACATTTTGGAGCGAGTAGGAGATGTATCCTATCGTCTCGCTCTTCCACCGTCGCTAAGCGAGGTGTATGACGTGTTCCATATATCCCAATTATGACGGTATATCCCAGACCCGAGCCACATCCTGGATCATTCGGAATTGGTTGTTGGTACCAACCTTTCGTATGAGGAGAGGCCCATGTCTATATTGGACCGGAGAGAGAAGATCCTCAAGAACAAGACTATCAAGTTAGTCCAAGTTGCTTGGGGTCATCACTCTTTGGGGGAGTCAACGTGGGAGCGTGAAGATGATATCCGATCGCGATATCCCGACTTGTTTGACTCGTGAGGTATAATGTCTTTCTTATGCCTCCTGCCTTCGATTCCTTACTTGTATGATTGATTGATTGCCTAGTATAGCTTGCTTGTTATTAATGTAGCTTGTCATTGCTCCTCTAGCCTCTTGATTAAATTCCGAAGACGGAATTCTTTTAAGGTGGGTAGAGTTATAATGCATGTGGTTCGTATTACGTATTTTGGGATACGTATACGTATTTTATTCTTGTATTGCCTGATTCCTTGTTTAGCTCTCGGCTTGGTTTAACTCTCGGTTTGGGTTAGCTTGGTTCGGTCGGCCCAATGCTTGGTTCATCATGGGCCAAGGGTGGAACACCTTAGCCTATGCTTCTCCTTCATTTCTACCACAACCTCCCCTCTTTATTATCCCAATCAACCTTCTCTCTCCTCCATAATTCTCATTTACTTCTTCTTCCTCCACCATTACTCTTCTCCACCAACCAAGAACGCCATAGGCAAGTGCAACTTGCTTCCACAAGAGAACCCCTTTTGATGGTTTCATTAGCTTCTCCTCATGATTCTAAACCACATTAGAACTTGTCCTTTTCCATTTTGAGGCTTTAATTCTTGTAGATCTAGAGTCTTGCTATTTTCAGATTTTTGGTGGTTTTGATCTATCAAACTTCCTTGTTTTCAAGTTTTGATGGTTCCATGTTGTAGAGTTTTTCATTCTACTCAATTTTGACCTTTGGAAAGTTGGATTCGGACTTGTTTTGACCAAGATATGGACTGTTGAAGCTTAGATTCAACTTTAGAGTTCTTGCTGTTCTTGCCATTTCGAGAAGACAGTGAACAGTGAGCTAGCTTTTTAGCTTACGCCACTGAGCTGTACGCTGCTCTCTAGTGAGCGTACGCTAGTCTAGGTACGCTGCTCTTTAGCGAGCGTACGCTAGCCTTGGTACGCTGCTCTTTAGCGAGCGTACGCTAGCCTTGGTACGCTGCTCTTTAGCGAGCGTACGCTAGCCTTGGTACGCTGCTCTTTAGCGAGCGTACGCTAGCCTTGATACGCTGCCTGTTGGCAGCGTGTCTTTTGCATACGCTAGCTCAAGAGTACGCAGTCTTGAGCGTACGCTAGCTTGAGCGTACGCTGACCTGTAGCTTGAGCGTGCCCTTGTGTACGTTGACCCTTGCGTACGCTTCCCATTGGAAGTGTATGGACCCTTTGGTACGCTAGCTTGAGCGTACGCTGACCTGTAGCTTGAGCGTATGCGTGCCTTGGTACGCTAGCTTAAGCGAGCAAGGTGTACGCTGGCCTGAGCATAGTTTGACCAGAGCGTATGGCCTTTGGCTGACTTGGTCTCATGTCAGCGTGTCAGATTTGGTTTTATTTTCCTTAAGCTTGGCTCTTTTATAGCCCTGTATATTGATATTTTATTAGATATTTTACGTCCATTTTATATCCTTACGCCTTTTGTCCTGAACTTGATAATTGCGAATTTACTTGATATGTTTGGAATTGACAATTGAGCATGACCTGATAGTGACCCATAGTGGTACACTCCTGACATGAGTAACCTGACATGACCTGATAGTGGCCCGTCGTGACACACTCCTGACTAGTACACTTGACCTAATAACCTGACATGTTATACCTTGATAAGCTGTTGCGACAGCTACCTGACATGACATGACCTGTATAATAACCTGGACACCGTAGACGATTGTGCTTGTATAAATAATCCAGTCTTGTCTTGCAACATGTCTAGGAGAGGACTCCTGAGTACCACGGTCAGGAGTACCTATTGAAATAAACTAAGGGCTAATAACTAGATTAATACATTAGTTATAAAGAGATTTCCCAGCTACAGGCAATCCCGTTACCTGGGCACGCCTTGGGATCTGTAGCCTGCCGTCGAGTAGGGCACATTTCCAGCACACTGTCATGTGTTGCACCCTTCAAGCTACCTAAGGGTACATTCGTTTCCTGGACGATGTACCCACCTGAATTCAACTCTAATCTTTTAACCCGAGGAACCTGGATGGTCTGCAGGGCTTGTGGCTGTGGAACAATCTCACTGCATTTTGTTAGTAATTAGGCTTGTGACAACCCTAGTTAGTTAAAGTATCAAGCCGTAATTCTTACTTGGCCGTGAAGTGATTGGATGGAGTCTAACCAGTCTAGTCTTGCCCTGATCCTGTTCCAGATTACTGCATGACCAGAATGCTTGTATTTATTTTACCGATAAATGGTGAGAATTCCAAGTTCTGTTCAAACGAAGGGTTACAACCCCGGTCCTTGTTTGGTTTACGGGTTGTAACCTGGTTATCTGAATAGTTCTATGGTTATCTCGTCGTATATCATCCTGGTGTATTTTCTTTATTTCCAGTTCTTACTTTATTTATATCTTGTGCTGATTGCTGGTTTTGGTTCTTAAGTGAAGCCTCCTTTGTGGCACTTGCTCTTTCTGGGGTCTGACCCAGCTAGTTTTGTGTGGCCAGATTTCGGAGCAGCTCCAGAGGATCTACCGACCTTCCAGCCAGATGGTGGCCACTAGACGGAACCCTGGCAACGAGTGGGTTATTTTTGTCTCTCTCACTCTATTGTAAAAATATTCTTTTGAGGCGTTTAGCCGACGAGCACCTGTTTAGCTCGATTGCACTTTACTTTCTGTCTGCCTACGGGCTGTAACATGATTAACAGATCCTAGGGTTGATCATGTATGACTAAACTCTTGCTAGTCCTGACATTTTGTAACGACTAGCTTCATGATCAACTGAATATGTAATGTTTGGGACGCCTTACTATTGTATATTTAATGATCATACATCTTGTGACTTTTACTTACTTGCTTGTGATTGAGACACTAGGCTTGTTCATGACCTTAAGAGACTGTTGGCTTGTAGATAAACCCTCATGTATCTAGACAGCCGTGACCGTATAGCGAGATGGATTCCATTTCAAATACGTAGCTGGCTATGTCTGCCCCCGCTCTCCAGTATTCTGGATCTGGGGCGTGACACACAATAAGACTTATCCAAGAAAGGATAATAGATCTTATCATCATGCATACAAAACACACCAATCCAAATCTCATTACTATGCATGTAAATCACAACAGACCGTGCTACACAATCACGCATTCTACTATAGATATCTTCGCAAATCACAAAATACGACTTTACAAAAGCAAACCTATCATCCTGCACCTAGAACCAACAACCTTGCCATATGTCACTACTGTGCAAAAGAAAAGGGCATACTTCTAGATTCTGTAGAACTACAAAGTTGGTAGATACAAATATTTATGCATGGGTACTAAAAACTAATACAATAGGAGCTACAAGAAAATGGGTACCAAAGATTATATCTACAACTTGTTTTGTAGGTGGAACCTCATTCTCATGATAGAAGCAAGTGGATTTTCGTTAGCTGCTGCTCACGACATATGATCGGTGATGCCAACTTATTTGCATCGCTATCGATAAAGAAGGAAGGATATGTTTCCTTCAGTAACATCCTTAAGGGCTATATCATTGGTAATAATAATATAGGTATTCCTCCTTATCCTATCATAAAGGATGTCTGTCTAGTTAGGAAATTAAAACATAATCTACTCAGCATAAGTCATCTTGCTGATCACGGTTATGGCATTAACTTCGTAAAAAGCAAATGTTCCATATATGAAAGGACTACCAACAATATTATATTTGAAAAAATAAGAGAAGATAATATTTATATCTTTTATCTGTCAAAAGATACTAACCACGCAGGAAGGTGCCTATATGCCAACAAGAATGACAATTGGCTATGGCACATGCAACTAGGACAAACGAATATGGACACCATCTCTTGACTATCCACAAAGAAACTGGCCTACCAGATATTTCTTTCAAGAATGATATGGTATGTTCTGACTGTAAGAAGAACAAGGCTACCAAATCCTCCTTTAACTCAATAAACCCGTAAGTACTTCTAGACCCCCTTCAGCTTCTGTATATAGACTTATTTGGACCTAGCAGGGTCGCCAGTCTTGACGGTAAGTTTTATGTATATGTCATTGTGGATGATTTTTCTAGATACACATGGGTTTTCTTTCTTGAAAACAAAAATGAAGCATTTCTGAGTTTGTCGATTTTTGTAAAAAGGTATAAAACGAAAAGGGTTTCAAGATTACTCGCATCCGAAGTGATCCTGGAGACGAATTTGAAAATAGTGATTTCAAAAGCTTTTGCAAAGAAAATAATTTTTTGTATTAACTTTTCTGTCCTAGAACACCTCAGCAAAACGGTATTATGGAGCGAAAGAACAGAACTCTTGGCAATATGGATATAGTCATGTTAAATCAGTAAAATCTTCCAAAATATTTTTGGACTGAAGCTGTAAATACAACATGCCATGTTTTGAATAATGTTCTTATTCGACCTATATTGAAGAAGATACCCTATGAGCTTTGGTTTGATAGAATTCCAAATATAAGTTATTTTAAAGTTTTTGGCTGTAAGTGCTTTATTTTAATATTAAAGATAATCTAGGAAAATTTGACTTCAAGGCCGATGAAGGTAATTTACTAGGTTATGCAGCCAAAAGCAAAGGCTATCGAATTTTTAACAATCAATCGCTAACCATTAAAGAGTCAACCAACGTCATGTTTGATGAGCTCAACCAAAAACTACCACACGAAAGAGACGACGATGATGCATCTCAAGCAAATGACAAACCCAAGGATATAAGCACATCAACTCATCCAGACGATCTTTCTAAGAGCATGAGATTCTCTTCAGATCATCCAAAGGAATTGGTAATAGGTGATGTATCCAAAGGTGTAAGTACACGCTCTTCTAATAAAGATATCATTGCTAACCATGCTTTCATCTCTAAGATAGAACCTAAGAATGTAGGAGAGGCTTCTACAGATAAATTTTGGATTTCTGCTATGCAAAAGGAACTCAACCAATTTGATCATAAACAAGTTTGGGAACTCGTTCCTAAACCAAATAATTATCTGATCATTGACACCAAATGGATGTTCCAAAATAAAGTAGATGAGAATGGTTCATTCATACGTAACAAGGCACGTCTCGTAGCTCAAAGCTATAACCAAAAGGAAGGTATTGACTATGATGAGTATGCTCCAGTTGCTCGACTAGAATCCATTCGAATATTGTTTTATGCTTTTAGTAGCTTTTACAATTTTAAATTATTTTAATGGATGTTAAAAGTGCTTTTCTAAATGGTTTTATCAAAGAAGAAGTTTTTGTTTAAGTAACCCCCTAGTTTTGAAGATTTCAAACATCCCGACTACGTATTCAAGCTAACGAAGGCACTATATGGACTCAAACAAGCCCCACCTGCTTGGTACGAGCGCATAAGTTCTTTTCTACTTGAAAACAGTTTTTTAAAAGGAAAAGTTGATACTACCCTTTTATAAGAAGAAAAAACTTTTGCTAATTCTATGCTTTTAGTACAAATTTAGGTTGATGATATTATATTTGGATCTACTAATAAGATGTGATGTAACAAGTTTTCTAAGTGTATACAGCAAGAATTTGAAATGAATATGTTGGGAGAACTCAACTTCTTTCTCGGCTTACAAATCAAGCAAACTTCACATGAAACATTCATTAATTAAGCTAATTACACAAAGGAGTTGCTCAAGAAGTTTGACATGGATAATGCCAAACCAATCGGAACTCCAATGACAACGTAAACGAATCTTGACCTGGATAAAAGCGGCAAACCTATAGATATACGTAAGTATCGAGGTATGATTGGTAGTTTGCTATATCTAACTGCTAGTCATCCATATATCATGTTTTCTGTATGCCTATGTACTAGATATTAGGCTAATCGTAAGGAATCATATATGTGCGCCGTTAAGCGTATCCTCCGATACCTCAAAGGTACTTTAATGACCGGTTTATGGTATCCCAAAACCAAATTCTTTGATCTTATTGGTTATTCGGATGCTGATTTTGTTGGATGCAAGGTCGATCAAAAAATTACTAGTGGCACATGTTATTTTCTAGAAAAGTCTCTAGTCTCTTAGTTTAATAAGAAGCAAAATTCTGTCATACTTTCAACAACAGAGGCTGAGTACATCATTGTAGGACATTGTTGTGCACAAATTTTGTGGACGAAACAAATCCTAGAAGACTTTGATCTACACTACAGGAATATTCCTACATTTTATGCTAACCCTAGCACCATTAATCTCACAAAGAATCCAATATGCCACTCACGTACTAAGCACATAGAAGTTAGACATTATTTCTTAAGGGATCATCAACAACACGGGGACATATGTTTACAATTTGTTGACACTGAGTATTAGTTAGCAAATATCTTTACTAAATCTCTAGCTGAAGGCCGTTTCAACTTTATCCGTCAAGAATTAGGCCTTCTTGATTAAGATAAAATGTAAGACTATGCACTGCATTAAATTTTTACATCAATCTAAATTGCTCAATGTTATGACTATTTTGGATACAAGCCAAAAGGGTCCTTTTTTCACAAAGGCATAAAAGCCTAAGCAATATGGTGTCAAGTGTCTGTGGACCGCTAGTCGGGATCCCGTCCCTAGACCTACTCTGAGATTGTCTGAACTTACAGTACCTTATGACTTGATAAAACCCATTTGACACTTATGGATCATATGCTTTATCTAAACCTAGAAAACTAATGCCTGAATAAAGTTGACATTAGAAATTATTCTTCATATGTCAACCGACCACGGGCCGAACTCAGTTGATAACCAAACTCGGACCGAACTCGATTATGTATATATCTGCATCTTTTGAGATTTGGCCGACCCTACTTAATCATAGGTTTATTGCTACTATATATTCATGTCTTTTCATGAATCTCGAATAGACTCACAAAAATTCTTCAATCAAGCCTTCAAAATCCTAGTTTTTTGTCAAACCCTAACTTGGTGGTTTGCCTATTTTGAAGAAATCTTTATTCTCTTCCATCTTCTTCCATCTCAAGGTAACCCTAATGGATCCCAAAAAAACTATCTTTTGGACACCTTTTCTCTTCCATGATGCCCAATATCGACGAATTTGATAGATTTTTATTTCGATCTCGTGAGTATTCTAGTAAATGGTTCAATGACTTCTCTCATAGACCTATTTATTTCGGGCACCACATTGATTTTTTGAAATACAATGATATTTTACCTCTATTTTAAAATCTTCAACTTTAAGAACTAGTTGCAACTCGCACTCGTATCTTTAAAAATTCTATACGCATGTTTTACTACCACTTAGCTTTTGACAATGACAAAATTTTCTCAAGAGTACATGGCGTTAACAATGAATTTGATGCAACTGACTTGGACGACATCCTATGCATTTCCGCTGAAGGTGAACACTTAGTTAGCATTACGCAAGTTCAATTTACCGACAAAATAACTTTGAAATTTCTTGAAAACCTCCTTTGTGCCTGAACACAATTATTCACCTGGAAGATTTCATGCTCGCTATCTTAGTTCCTATTTTTATATTATATTTTCTACATTTCTACCTAAAAGATTCGACTTTGATGATGTCTTTTATCTAGAAATGTCAGCTTTATATCACATGCATTACTCCATACCACTTAATCCCACAAACTATCATGTTTCAAATGGTAACTTATCGCAAGTAAGGCGTTCACTACTCTACATCATGTATTTATCGCTTATATTTAATTTCTTCGACATACCTTATAACAGTTATCCATTCACTGATGACCCTATACCTCTGAATCTAGTTTGACGACATGAGCCAACCTTACTTCTATCTTATAATTCATCCTCCAACTCTAACACTCATGTTACTGGATCAACACCTTCTACTTTTGAACCACCTACTACTGTAGACTCCATCCTTAGCCTATTGTATGACCGCTTTGATAAGGAAGATGATCGTTTTAAAGATTTTGATTTTTATTAGACCCTTCAGACACAAGCCAACGGCAACACTTTGGTTGACATTCAATACACTCTATCTCAACATCCTGTCAGACCATTTGCAATTGTTTGTGGTCCGACTCATCCTGGCTATCTCATTGATGACGACTATATCCAGCGATATATGGATCCCATTGATGCTTTCTATAATCCTAATTAAGTTATTGATCCTACCACTGAAGGTGATGACTGATGGATCTTACTGCTTAATAAAAATTGACTAGATAGCTCTACTACTCTTTATTTCATTGCACTTTTTTATTATTGTATTTTAGCATTTGCACTTAGTAGAAGGATCAATAAAAGCAACTGTTACCTATTCCTTTTGCATTTACAGTCATTTATTATTTGTGTTATTTCTCTCTCTTGTTTACTTGTCAAACATATAACTCTGCGCCTTAAGGGGGATGTGAGCACCCTAAATTTTGGGCTGATTTTTTTTATTTTTATTTTATTTTTCTGATTGTTTAGTTTCAATAAATAAATTATTCTGTTATTTATCTTTAAGTGTACTTTCCCGTGCCATTGATATTTGGAGTGTCAGGGATGTTCAACTCTGGAAACCTTCTTCATGAGTTTTGAAGTGGACATGATTGCCTTCATGACGGTATATAGTGTCCCATCCAAACTTGTTCCCTTGTACTCTTTTTGCTTCGCACAACTTTCGGTCGATTTAGACCATTTGATTATTAATTATTTTTGCCACTCTTTTCCTTGATCATTTTTAGCACGTTACCGTGACTTTTAATTTGAGAGCACAAGACCAGTTATTTTCTTGAAACCAACTCATCATGTATGATCTACTCGAGACACTCTTCACCCTTGACCTTCGTGTCCCACTCAGACACACCATTTTGTGCTCTATTTGCTTCGCACAACTTTCCTGACACGTGACCCGATTTTATTTTACCCCACGGTGTCACATTCATTTTCCAACTTAATTTGTGGGTACCCTGTTGACCAAAACCTGTCAGCCCCAAATATGGACATGGCCCACATTGAGCCTACTACCCGCATGACACTTGTGTCCCATTTATTGGAATCCCCATGTGCTATTTATTTGCCCATGATTATCAACATATATTTTTTATTCCATTATTTTGCCATGTCCGATTTTGATCCAACCCGGCTTGACTGAAACCAGTCCAAGCTCCATGTTACTCTCCATCATGACACCCCCATTTTTGCTTGCCCAAAAAATAATATTCAATACCTAGTTTTCCACTTCAAATATTGAGTGTAAATTCTATTGATTTTAATTCCTTGGAGTGACTTAATTTTAGCTATTTAATTCTAGCCATTTGATTTCCCCTAATAAATCCTATCAATTCAATTTCCTACATGACAAATTCCCACACACACTTCTAACTTTGGCCGGCCCTAACATCGAGGAAAGAGTTTTCTCTCTACTTTATCCTCTCTCATTATTTCTTCACTTTAATTCTCACCACTCTCTCTCTCTCTCTTCTCTCTCAAACTCAAAACACACACAGCAGCCATGTAGCCGAGCCCGACCTCCCCCCACCTAGGCCGAGCTCGGCCCAGCTCGCCGCCGGCCACCCTGGTCGGCAGGCCACCCACTCTACCAGCCTCCTCCTCCTTCTACTTCCATTTCATCACCACCATCATATCACCATTTCATCACCACCATCATATAACCGAACCACCACCTCCTTAGCCGCCGCACCACCACCTCTATCCTGTCGTGGCCACGCTGCCCTTGCCGTACCTCCGCCGCGCAGCCTCGTACGCAGCCTCGCGAGCAGCCCCGCGCGCAGCGGGGACAGCAGCCGGCCGGGAGCCGCAGGCCGCGCACACACGGACGGTGCAGCACCGTCGCCGGCCGCACTCCGGCGTGGCCGACACCCTCCACGGGTGTACCCCACTCCGGCGAGCTCTCCCCTGGCGTCCACCGTCCTCCGGGACGCGCCGTCGAGACGATTTGTGCGTTTCGCACGAAGTTCCGTCGTGACGCGCGCGGAATCAAGTCCATTTGGCGCTCCGTCGCAGCGACTTCGCACACGTTTTCCTGAGAATCCAACCGTTGGATCGGCGATTTCTTCGCTCCGTCACAATCTCGGTATATCCAGCTTCACCCCTGTAAATTTTTATTCGTTAATTTTATCATTTGATACATCAAAACCGGCCACCAAGTTGACCGTTTAAATTGTCAGCTTGTACCTCCTCCACCGCAGCTCCGTTTGGCGTGCTACTAGTTCTTGTACGAAGCTGGTATAACCCTCTTGTTATCCCTCCAGTTTCATTTCATTGTGAGCTTGTTTGATTGGTTGAATTCGACGCCAAAGTTGGTCGTCCGAATTCGTAATTTCCAACTTGTAAAATTCCATTTTTGAACACGGGACTCCAGATTTCATTTCTGACACCACCAGTAGACTCGTGGCATCGTTCTGGCATGTTTTCATATAAAATTTGTTAGATTTGGAGGACGTGGGCCCTGACATGTTTTTCGGTGCAAAGTGGGTTCCACAGTCCGGGTCAACGGGACTTTTTGACGCCGGCTCATCGGAATCCAATTCCGGATATACCGTTGAGTTTGTATCGTTATTCTGGACTCGTTGACATATAATTTGCTAGGTTTTGGTGGACATTGGATCCGGCACGCATTTTGGTGCAAGTCGAATACCAATATCCAGGCCAACGGGTCATTTTGAGATCGGCTCATCGGAATCCAATTCCTGATATACCGTTGAGTTCGTATTGTCATTCTGGACTCGTTGACATGTAGTTTGCTGAGTTTTGAGAACTTTGGCTCCGGCACGCATTTCCGTACAAACCGGAATTCCAAGTTCTGGTCAACGGACCAAATTGAGATCGGGTCAACGGAATCCAATTCTGGAGATACCGTTGGGTTCGTATCGTCATTCTGGTTTCGTGGACATATAATTTGCTATATTTTATAGACATGTTTTCTTGCACATTTTTCGGTGTAAAACGGCTCCGACACGGATACCGTTTTTGACCCGAAATTACCTTTTTGCCCTTGTGTCCAAATTGGACCGATGGGTAGGCTATCCTAGCTAATTTGACCATTTTGGACACGTTGGCGATGTTTATTTCATCGTCCGACCATGTTTATTGATAATTTCTCTAAGTTTAACCTTTTTATAATTTATTAATAATTAATTCTTATAATGTTCGTATTTCGGGATTAGTACAACGAAACTGAGCTCAGTCAATTCCAGTGACCTCATATCGCTAAAATTGACAAGATGGACATGTGGATCACTATAATAAGATTATCAACTTTACCGTTGATCTTCTTATCTCGATTTGTGTGTCGTAAGTTTCGACGTACGAATAACGAAGTACACTTTATATCTTTAACAATTAGACTAGAATGGACCCTGTTTGACCAGAGTTGACCAGTTGACCCAAAGTCAATTGTAAGTCAACACTTGACCTAGTTTGACTAGATCATTGACCGAAGTTGACCTAGAGTTGTTTTGACTTAGAAGAACCTAGGATAAAATAGATTGCTTGTAGAGATTTATTTATTACAACTTGAACACCTTGTAACCTGTGTTGCTTTAAATAGGACTCTGTGGCTTCAGTTGGACCCCCTATACTTATCAGCTGTTCAGGTTATCAGGCGAGTACATTCTCTGATCATTTCATATCCTGCTTAGAATTATTTCCTGTATTAAATTACTTTACTTGTACTGTCACGTTGGTCACACGGATTAGTACTATATGGATCCCTTCTTGAGATGTTATCCTTAGGGAGCATCGGGTACTACATGTTCTGTGTGTTTCACTTACATGGCGTATCACTATGCTTCATTGGTTCTTTGATCACTTGTGACATATACTCTTATGATCACAGAGTCTCCTAGAATCCCTTATCCCATTTACTGGGTATCCTAGAATCTTCTAGAATCCCCATTTATGGGACATCCATGTATCACCCTTCGGGGGCCTTTGCATGGAATCATAACATAACCTGGTTGGATCCTTGTGTATTGATTGGGGGTACGGGGGAGTAGATGTAGACATGTGAATAATACCCAAGTAGTATCTTATCAGAATCTTTTCCATAGTGTCTTATCAGAATCTTCTATGCCATTTACATGTCTATATTGTACTCTGACTCACTAGCCACTGTTAGTCTCTATTTATAGTAGATATTTCTATTACAGCTCTCTCTCTCTGTTTACATACAGCATTTCTTTCAGTACCTGTATCTTACTTTAATGCATGATTATATTTTCTAACCTGCTATGAACTGTTGAGATGTACTGTGCTTGCTCCTGTCCTGACTGGACCTGTTGATAAATTTTACAGATAGCTTGGAGGCTGCCTACTAGCCTAGAGGAGACACAATAGACTTCGTATAGATAGCTAGGGTTTCTTACTTTATTTCAGTTGTCTTGAGTTGTATTTATTTTATGGATTACTGTATTTGGAGCTTTGAGATGCATTTCTGGGTTGTGTATCTTAGACACTTAGACTTCTATCTGATGTATCTCTTTTGGATTTCATGTTTTATCTATCTTCCATTATGCTCTACCTTAGATGTGATTGAGTTTACTTTCTGCTATGTCACCCCCATTCGGGGAGTATAAACTGCTTAGCCTTATACTGTTAGATGCATGAGACCTAGGACAGCGTTCTACCGTCGACACTGCGATGTAGGCTGGGCGTTGTTACGTTCTCATGCCCTAACTCTAGGGTGCGGGTCGTGACACGTTTTTAGTGGTGGCCCATGCAGGTCGAGTTTATGTAGTGGTATTCGAACTAGAGTACCACTACAGCCTGCAGTAGGATTAGGATATATATTTTGAAGGTACTCAATCACAGTTAGGATCCTCTGAGAGATTCCTAGGACGACCCTTGAGAATCTTATTTTAACTTCGAATTGAAAACTCCCTTCCCTTGATTTGATTTATCTTTACTTTCTGTTGTTGAATTTGATTTTGATGGATTATTGTTGAATTTGAGTTTGTATTTATTGATTTTGATGGAAGATTGTTGAATTTTGAATCTTGATGTTAGCTGTAGTATCCGAGTTTGTATTTATATGATTTGAAGGATTTTTGTTCATTTTTGAATCTTGATGTTCGTGATAAATTTGATTTTTGGGTATTCATTGTTGACTTAATAAATTTTTTGTCAATATGAAATTATATGGGCTAGGTCATCTATGTTATGGAATCTAGTCTTCTATAGTCACATTAGCCAGCATGGTGAGGACATATAGTCTGATTTTGGATTTATTTCTCGGGTGTGGAAATTTAAGGTTTTCGCAGCCAAGCTAGCGGCATCGCAAAAATGTTAAATACCATGATTCTAGAGGTATGTGCCTAAGTCGAGGACTCTGTGATTATCGTAGCCTTGCTTACTAGTATGACGAGGATTTAGAGTACCATGATTTTGGATAGACGCATATGATTATCAAATTGTACTTTAAATGTTTTCGAACATGTTTTCTCTACTTTTGTTCCAGTCCTTCAAAAAAAAATTATTATTTGTTTGTTTTGTTTTGTTTCTTATTATTTAACTTAGGAGCAGGTTTAGCTGTTTTTATTACTATGAATTTCTTCTTAATACAATGAATCGATGATTTTGCTAGACCTTACCTTGATTGATATTTTAGCTCTGGGTTTCAAAATGGGTTCCTCTTTTAAACAGATAAGCAGAACAGATTCTATTATCATTTCTTTTCCTGTCAATATTTTTATTCCCATCAATCCTTGTCTTATATAACTGTCCTGATTACATCAACTCTCTGTCTCGTATCTAATTCTTTCATGTAGACTTTAAACCCTTGAATCTTCATATCATTTTACCTGAGAAATGTTGAGGAAGTGACGTAAATCATCTAGTGCGAAAACGACGTAATTGGTTATCATAGGATGATTTTGTAGGAATCAGAATGTTGGATGTCGAATATGAAAAATTTGAGAGGGAGATCATGGTAAAGGTTTAGAATGGAATCGAGTGATAAATGTTATCAATTTAGAAACAATCCCAGGAAATTTTGGTTATGAGTAATTTATGGATGCGTTCAAAAAAAAACTAATGAGGATATCAGAGGTCAACCTAGTTTTGAGAACTTAGAAAATCTTGGTTATTGATTCTTGGGAATTATTACAAGGCTATGTAGAAATTTAGAGATGGAAAGAAGAATTTAATTGTATTCGATGATTATGCGAAATTGAACTAGATATTGTAAGAGGGTGACTAGAGACAGAGAGAACACAAGAATTATACGTTATAGGAATTATTTTAGATGATTGGGAGAAATTGTAGAATTCAAAAGGATAATATTCGAAGGTGAACGTTGAAAAAAATATGAAGGTTGATTTATAAACAAGAATAAATTGTACGACATAGTGGTATTAGAATTGAGAGAATACGAGACTTGACTTTAACGAGTACAAGGATTTCATAAACTGGATTTAGAGGTTTCGGATCTAATTTAGAACGAGGTGAAGGAATTTGAAATTTTGATTAAATGAATAAGTGTTGACCCTTAAATAAGACGGGTATGTTTCGTGGAAAATACTTTAGAAGTTAGAAATTTTGTCTATGGTGATCATGGTAAAAGTTTAGATGACTGAAGGTTATAAAATTTCGATGATAGTCATATGAAGGTTGATTTTCATATTGGAACTTGTGAAAAAAATAAAAATAAATATGATCTGGCAAATGATAAACTGATAGTATTAGAGAGAGATGATTTACTGACTTCGTATGAGATCTTTCTTGTTTTTCTCTAGAAGGGGTTTTTCAATATCATTGAATCCTAGTTTCCTTAATCACGACCAAATCGACTTCGATTATCTTTTCTTATCATATTAATATCTTGGGTTGTACTCAATTGAATTAAATTTGATTGTGACCTGAATCTCCATCCTTATATGCTCGTCCTCAGACCTTGTTGAACCTGTCCTCCATATTGCCCAAATCTTGATTTCCCCAATTTGGTCAACTTAGATCGTATCGAGACTAAATATTCTTAATATATATTGTGATTGGATTTCCATGCAAGTGACTTTCATTCTTTAACTTTTGATTTTAATTTTTCTGAACCCTTTATAGATAATTGGTAGTTACCTTTCTTTATTTTTATGATAAGTACCAGTTTTCACATAGGATGGTAGGCTGTCTTACAATTTTGATGATTTGTTATTCTGTGTCTTTTCCGGTTTAACACCCTAGACTGCTTGTGTGATTTGATACCCTATGACCGTTTTGGTTTAGCATGACTAGTATACCTAGATGAGACTTTCACTACCACCGTATGCCATGACCCTGTATGTCGTCCTTTTAATCACTTGATTTGTTTGAGTTCTGGGACCTTGATTGTGGGGGTTTGACCTAGAAGGAGTATGAATAATTTTAATTTCGAGGGCGAAATTTTTATAAGATGGGTAGGATGTGAGCACCCTGAATTTCGGTCTGATTTTTTTTTCTGATTGTTTAGTTTCAATAAATAAATTATTCTGTTATTTATCTTTAAGTGTACTTTCCCGTGCCATTGATATTTGGAGTGTCAGGGATGTTCAACTCTGGAAACCTTTTTCATGAGTTTTGAAGTGGACATGATTGCCTTCATGATGGTATATAGTGTCCCATCCAAACTTGTTCCCTTGTACTCTTTTTGCTTCGCACAACTTCCGGTCGATTTAGACCATTTGATTATTAATTATTTTTCCCACTCTTTTCCTTGATCATTTTTAGCACGTTACCGTGACTTTTAATTTGAGAGCACAAGACCAGTTATTTTCTTGAAACCAACTCATCATGCATGATCTACTCGAGACACTCTTCACCCTTGACCTTCGTGTCCCACTCAGACACATCATTTTGTGCTCCATTTGCTTCGTACAACTTTCCTGACACGTGACCCGATTTTATTTCACCCCACGGTGTCACATTCATTTTCCAACTTAATTTGTGGGTACCCTGTCGACCAAAACCTGTCAGCCCCAAATATGGACATGGCCCACATTGAGCCTACTACCCGCATGACACTTGTGTCCTATTTATTGGAATCCCCATGTGCTACTAATTTGCCCATGATTATCAACACATATTTTTTATTCCATTATTTCGCCATGTCCGGTTTTGATCCAACCCGGCTTGACCGAAACCAGTCCAAGCTCCATGTTACTCTCCATCATGACATCCCCATTTTTGCTTGCCCAAAAATAATATTCAATACCTAGTTTTCCACTTCAAATATTGAGTGTAAATTCTATTGATTTTAATTCCTTGGAGTGACCTAATTTTAGCTATTTAATTCTAGCCATTTGATTTCCCCTAATAAATCCTATCCATTCAATTTCCTACATGACAAATTCCTACACACACTTCTAACCTTGGCCGGCCTTAACATTGAGGAAAGAGTTTTCTCTCTCTACTTTAACCTCTCTCATTATTTCTTCACTTTAATTCTCACCACTCTCTCTCTCTCTTCCCTCTCAAACTCAAAACACACACAGCAGCCATGTGGCCGAGCCCGACCTCCCCCCACCTAGGCCGAGCTCGGCCCAGCTCGCCGCCGGCCACCCTGGTCGGCTGGCAACCCAATCCACCAGCCTCCTCCTCCTTCTACTTCCATTTTATCACCACCATCATATCACCATTTCATCACCACCATCATACAACCGAACAACCACCTCCTTAGCCTCCGCACCACCACCTCCATCCCGCCGTGGCCACGCTGCCCTCGCCACACCTCCGCCGCGCAGCCTCGCGCGCAGCCCCGCACGCAGCGTGGACAGCAGCCGGCCGGGAGCCGCAGGCCGCGCGCGCACGGGCGGTGCAGCGTCGCCACCGACCGTACTCCGGCATGGCCGACCCCCTCCACGGGTGCACCCCACTCCGGTGAGCTCTCCCCTGGCGGCCACCGTCCTCCGGGATGCGTCGTCGAGATGATTCGTGCGTTTCGCACGAAGTTCCGTCGTGACGCGCGCGGAATCAAGTCCATTTGGCGCTCCGTCGCAGCGACTTCGTGCGCATTTTCTCTGGAATCCGACCGTTAGATCGGAAATTTCTTCACTCCTCATAATCTCGGTATATCCACCTTCACCCGTGTCAATTTTCATCCTTTAATTTTATCATTTGATACATCAAAACCGGCCAACAAGTTGACCGTTTAAATTGTATTAATTTTGGACAGTTTCGCGGGGTCAACTTCGTCAGCTTGTACCTCTTCCACCATAGCTCCGTTTGGCATGCTACCAGTTCCTGTGCGAAGCTGGTATAACCCTCTTGCTACCCCTCCAGTTTTGTTTCATTGTGAGCTTGTTTGATTGGTTGAATTCGACGCCAAAGTTGGTCGTCCGAATTCATAATTTCCAACTTGTAAAATTCTATTTTTGAACACGGGACTCCAGATTTTATTTCTGACACCACCAGTAGACTCGTGGCGTCGTTCTGGCATGTTTTCATATAAAATTTGTTAGATTTGGAGGACGTAGGACCTGGCACGTTTTTCGATGCAAAGTGGGTCCCACAGTCCGGGTCAACGGGACTTTTTGATGCCGGCTCATCGGAATCCAATTCTGGATATACCATTGAGTTCGTATCGTCATTTTGGACTCGTTGACATATAATTTGCTAGGTTTTGGTGGACATTGGATCCTGCACGCATTTCAGTGCAATTCGGATACCAATATCCAGGCCAACGGGTCATTTTGAGACCGGCTCATCGGAATCCAATTCCGGATATACCGTTGAGTTCGTATTGTCATTCTGGACTCATTGACATATAGTTTGCTGAGTTTTGAGAACTTTGGCTCCGGCACGCATTTCCGTGCAAACCGAAATTCCAAGTTCTGGTCAACGGACCAAATTGAGATCGGGTCAACGAAATCCAATTCTGGAGATACCATTGGGTTCGTATCGTCATTCTGGTTTCGTGGACATATAATTTGCTATATTTTATAGACTTGTTTTCTTGCACGTTTTTCGGTGCAAAATAGCTCCGACACGGATACCATTTTTGACCCGAAATTACCTTTTTGCCCTTGTGTCCAAATTGGACCGATGGGTAGGCTATCCTAGCTAATTTGACCATTCTGGACACGTTGGCGATGTTTATTTCATCGTCCGACAATGTTTATTGATAATTTCTCTGAGTTTAACCTTTTTATAATTTATTAATAATTAATTCTTATAATGTTCGTATTTCGGGATTAGTACAACGAAACTGAGCTCAGTCAATTCCAGTGATCTCACATCGCTGAAATTGACAAGATGGATACGTGGATCACTATAATAAGATTATCAACTTTACCGTTGATCTTCTTATCTCGATTTGCGTGTCGTAAGTTTCGACGTACGAATAACGAAGTACACTTTATATCTTTAACAATTAGACTAGAATGGACCATGTTTGACCAGAGTTGACCAGTTGACCCAAAGTCAGCTGTAAGTCAACACTTGACCTAGTTTGACTAGATCATTGACCGGAGTTGACCTAGAGTTGTTTTGACTAAGAAGAACCTAGGATAAAATAGATTGCTTGTAGAGATTTATTTATTACAACTTGAACACCTTGTAACCTGTGTTGCTTTAAATAGGACTCTGTGGCTTCAGTTGGACCCCCTATACTTATCAGCTGTTCAGGTTATCAGGCGAGTACATTCTCTGATTATTTCATATCCTTCTTAGAATTATTTCCTGCATTAAATTACTTTACTTGTACTGTCACGTTGGTCACACGGATTGGTACTATATGGATCCCTTCTTGAGATGTTATCCTTAGGGAGCATCGGGTACTACATGTTCGGTGTGTTTCACTTACATGGCGTATCACTATGCTTCATTGGTTCTTTGATCACTTGTGACATATACTTTTATGATCACAGAGTCTTCTAGAATCTCCTATCCCATTTACTGGGTATCCTAGAATCTCCAAGAATCCCCATTTATGGGACATCCATGTATCACCCTTCGGGGGCCTTTGCATGGAATCATATTATAACCTGGTTGGATCCTTGTGTATTGATTGGGGGTACGGGGGAGTAGAAGTAGACATGTGAATAATACCCAAGTAGTTTCTTATCAGAATCTTTTCTATAGTGTCTTATCAGAATCTCCTATGCCATTTACATGTCTATATTGTACTCTGACTCACTAGCCACTGTTAGTCTCTATTTATAGCAGATATTTCTATTACAGCTCTCTCTCTGTTTACATACAACATTTCTTTCAGTACCTGTATCTTACTTTTCTGCATGATTATATTTTCTAACCTGCTATGAACTGTTGAGATGTACTGTGCTCGCTCATGTCCTGACTGTACCTGTTGATAAATTTTACAGATAGCGTGGAGGTTGCCTGCTAGCCTAGAGGAGACACAGTAGAGGTCGTATAGATAGCTAGGGTTTTCTTACTTTATTTAAGTTGTCTTGAGTTGTATTTATTTTATGGATTACTGTATTTGGAGCTTTGAGATGCATTTCTGGGTTGTGTATCTTAGACACTTAGACTTCTATCTGATGTATCTCTTTTGGATTTCATGTTTTATCTATCTTCCATTATGCTCTACCTTAGATGTGATTGAGTTTACTTTCTGCTATGTCACCCCCATTCGGGGAGTATAAACTGCTTAGCCTTATACTGTTAGATGCATGAGACCTAGGACAGCGTTCTACCGCCGACACTGCGGCGTAGGCTGGGCATTGTTACGTTCTCGTGCCCTAACTCTAGGGTGCGGGTCGTGACAGGAGAGCACGCCATTTCGATCAAATGATAAAGGGGGAGAAAATGACCACAAATTTGACGCTTATCACATTGTTATCACTCCACAAATCATGGGAGAACTTTGCTAGTCATGTTATTCGAAGAAGATTTGTCATGTCATTCATAGTTTGTCAATTATCAAAATAGGGGAAGGAGAATTGTTGGCCCATTTTGTCCCAATCAACTTGATTTTGATAGTTAACTAAACCATGTCTCGATATGATGCAATATGACTCATGAATATTCAACGATGCTTCGGTGCTTGAAGGTTGTACTTGTGGTCAATCATGTAATTTTCTATTTTATTGAGTCTAGGACCTGTGTACATCGAGTCACACTTGATACCAAAAGTCAACTCATATAGATCCAACAAGTCTACTCAAATAGCCTCTAAACCCATCTACAAAAAGCCTAATCCATTCAAACCAAAATTATTCCAAAACAAACCAAAGTTTATACCTGTAACGCCTCAGTCCAAAAATATGTAGGACCAGGTATACGAATACATGCCAGCAGCACATCACCAATGGGCCAAATCTCATAACAAGTCCATTAGTAGATGCTAAAGCTGTAAATCATGATAATAAACCCCTAACAACAACACAACACAACTCACAAATCACAGGGTACAATGCTAAATCTCATCCATTCAAAATAATCAAGACCCAAGATATCTAAGTCCAAAATAACAATAATGATGTCAACTGTCTGGCAGTAACGATAGGTACCAAATATATAGGGAAAATAAACTGTCACAATAGTAAAGAGAAATGAAATAAGTAATCAACTACAAGTCAGTTGAACCGAAAAGAAATAAAGTAGCACTATTTAAAATAGAGAATGACATGTCTCAAGAGAAATTATCTGGTAGTATCTCGTCCTTCTGTACCGGTACGTCTCCGATCTCGATTTCAGAAACAAATACCTCTGGGTAGCCCTCCTCTCCGTCTAACCCTGGGGAATATCAAGGTCCTCAGGGGACATAACAAGGTACATAATATACATGCCAAGTAACAGTAGAGAGAATATCTATAAAACGAAAGGTAACTACCATAACCATCTAAGTACAAATATGCATTTGAGGACAATCCTAATACCAGACCCAGCCGTACTGGCAATCACTGTCACGCCCCAGAACCAGAATACTGGCAAGTAAGGATGGACAAGGCCAGCTACGTAATACCAAAGCATGCCGGTACTCTAAAATTTCGTATAAGCTGTCAAGACACGGGGGTTACTTCTACAAACCAACAGTCGATCCTAGGTCAAACAATCCTAGGTATCTCAATCACAGGCAATTATACAAGTGCAAGAAGTATGATCATCAGACAAACAATAGTAAAGCGTCCCAAACCATTTATACATGGATGATCATAAAGCTAGTCATACCAAAATTGTCACGCCCCAGAACCAGAATACTGGAGAGCGGGGGCGTACATAGCCAGCTACGTATATTGAAATGGAATCCACCTCGCTATACGGTCACGGCTGTCTAGATATGAGGGTTTACTACAAGCCAACAGTCTCTTAAGGTCAAGCCTATTGTCTCGATCTTAAGCAAGTAATATAGTTACAAGATGTTAGACAACCAAATATACAATAAAAGGCGTCCCAAATATTACATATTCAGCTGATCATGAAGCTAGTCATACAAAATACGAGGACTAGCAAGAGTTAAGTCATACATGATCAACCCTAGAATTTGTTAATCATGTTACAGCCCGTAGGCAGACAGTAAGTAAATATGCATCGAGCTAACAGGTGCTCGTCGGCTAAACGCCTCAAAAGAATAATTTTACAATATAGTGGATGAAACAAAATGGAAAACCCACTCGTAGCCCGGGTTCCTTCTAGTCGCAACCATTGGGCTGGAAGTTCGGTAGATCCTCGGGTGCTGCTCCGAAATCTGGCCACATAAAACCAGCTGGGTCAAACCCCAGAAAGAGCAAGTGCCACAAAAGAGGCCACAAAATAAGAACAAAAGCCAGCATATCAGAACATAAGGAATAAAAGAAAAGTACAAGTAATAAGAGTACAATAAGACAATAAACGACTAGGGACGTGGAACCATTCCGGGAGCCAGGTTACAACCCGTAAACCAAACAAGGACCGGAGTTGTAACCCTGCGCTGGCCGAGGAGTTAGCGCAGTCCGGCTTTGCGCTAAACAGCACTGGCCGAGGGTCATCTTCTCCACCAAGCCGAGAGGAAGACCCTAAGAACACCAAAATTCCAAACTTTATAACATAGCCAAAACAAAACCAAATTTGGATTTTCAAAGTTCTAACTTGTGTAAAATTGAATTCTCTTCCACATGGAAGCCTCAAAACAAGAAAAAATCTAAGTTTAATAGATCAAAAACAAGAAAATCCAAAAATGGTTAAAACTTAGATCTAGAAAAATGGAAGCTCCAAATCACAAAGTGCCAAGTTTTAATGATGTTCACCATGGCCTAATCTAGCTAATGGACAAATAAAATGGGGTTCTTATTTGGTGGCAAGGTGAACTTGCCTATGGTGTTGGTGGTCGAAGGAAGAAGAAGATGAAGAAATTAATGGAAGTTATGAGGAGAGAAAAAGTTAGGTGGAGTTTTAATGAGGGACGGTATGTTATGTTGAGGGTGGAGGTTAGCTAAGTGTGGTCCAATGCATACTAAACCAAACCAAACCAATTCTTTCTCCACAAAATAAAATCACGCCAGGTCCAAAAACCCATTTTACGAGAAAACCAAAATCCGCAAGTTAAACCAAAACATAATTACAGCCAGAATCTGAGAAAATAAAATACAGGTCCGAAATACATATACGCCTAATTGAAATACGTATTCCGAAATAAGGGCGCTACAACTCTACCCACCTTAAAAGAATTTTGTCCTCGAAATTTAGATCAAGATGCTTAGAGATGTAAGAGCCCGTTATACTATCCACAAATAAGCTACACTAAGCAAACAATCAAACAATCACGCATGTAAGCAAGGGATGGAAGGTATAAGGCATAAGGAAGACATTATACCTTACGAGTCAAACAAGTCGGGATATCGCGATCGGATGTCGTCCTCACGCTCCCACGTTGACTCACCTAGAGAGTGATGACCCCAAGCAACACGGACTAAGCTAATAGTCTTGTTCTTGAGTATCTTTTCTCTCCAGTCCAATATGGACACGGGCCTTTCCTCATACGAATGGTTGGTACCAACTACCAATTTCGAATGGTCCAGGATATGGCTCGGGTCCAGGAATGTATCGTCGTAATTGGGACACATGGAATACATCATGCACCTCACTTAGCAACGGTGTAAGAGCGAGACGTTAGGATACATCTCCTACTCGCTCCAGGATATCGAACAGCCCTATATACCTAGGACTAAGCTTTTTCTGCACGCCAAAGCGTATGACGCCGCGGTTAGGCGAGATCCTAAGGAATACATGGTCGCCGATAGCAAACTCTAAGGGACGTCGATGAGCATCGGCCCAATGGCGCTGGCAATCTTGGGCCACTCGAAGGTGATCTCTGATCCTTCTGACCACTTCAACTGTCTGGACAATCATTTCTGGACCAAGCATCTGCCTCTCTCCGATGTCGTCCCATGCTAGTGGGGATCTGTACTTCCTACCATACAGCGCCTCGAATGGAGCCATCTGAATATTGGCCTGGAAACTGTTGTTATAGAAGAATTCTACCAGGTGCAGGTGATCCTCCCATGAACCACCAAAGTCAATGGTACAAGATCTCAACATATCTTCAAGAGTCTGGATTGTACGCTTTGACTGACCATCTGTCTGCAGGTGATAAGCTGAGCTAAACTGAAGGTGAGTTCCCAAACTCTCTTGCAGGCTACGCCAAAAGTGTGATGTGAATCTTGAATCCCTGTCCGAGGTGATACTGACGGGCACACCGTAAAGCCTGACAATCTGCCAGAGGTACATTTCTGCCAGCTGAGCCGTCGACTGACCAACTCTGAACGGAAGAAAGTAAGCCACCTTCGTGAGCCTGTCAACTATAACCCAAATAGCATCTCGACCAACTGGGGATCTAGGCAATCCAGTCATAAAATCTATGGTCACATGCTCCCACTTCCATTCTGGAATCGGCAAGGGATGAAGAAGTCCAGCGGGCCTCTGATGTTCAGCTTTAATCTACTGGCAAACCAAACACCGAGAGACAAACTGGGCTATCTCCCTCTTCATGCCATTCCACCAAAAGTGCCGACGAATGTCACGGTACATCTTCGTGCCACCGGGATGAATAGAATACTGTGAACTGTGAGCTTCTTCCATGACCTCCTGTTTGATATCTCCACTGGGTACACAAAGACGAGTGCCGTGCCGAAGTGTACCATTTTCATGAATGCACAACTCTAGCCTTCTTTCTACCTCACACTCTGCTCTGAGTCACTGAATCTTGGAATCTGTAGACTGCGCCATCCGGATCCTCTCAACTATACTGGACTGAACCTGTAGACTGGCCATCAACGCCACGTTGGTAGGAAGAACCACTTCAATTCCCATCTTCTGAAGATCTGCCAATAACTCTGGTTGTGCTGTTAGGAAAAAACTTCGGCTCTCCGGCTCAATGCATCTGCTACAACGTTGGCCTTTCCTGGATGATACTGCAAGTCCACATCGTAGTCCACCAGTAGCTCAAGCCATCTTCTCTGCCATATGTTAAGGTCCTTCTGGGTGAAAACATACTTCAGGCTCTTGTGATCAGTAAATATCTCCGCTCTGTCTCCATACAAGTAGTGCCTCCACAACTTAAGTGCAAACACTACTGCTGCCAGTTCCAAGTCCTGGGTCGGGTAATTCCTCTCATGATCACAAAGTTGACGTGATGCATAAGCTATTACCTTCCCGTGCTGCATCAGAACACATCCCAATCCTCTGCCTGAGGCGTCGCAATAAACCGAGAATCCTCCGGTCCCATCTGAAAGCGTGAGAATAGGAGCTGTTATCAAACCTCACTTCAACTTCTCAAATGATTCCTGGCACTCTGCTGTCCAAGCAAACTGCACATCCTTGCGGGTCAACTGGGTCATCGGCGCCGAAATCCTTGCAAAATCTGAAACAAATCGCCGGTAGTAGCCGGCCAATCCAAGGAAGCTGCGAACCTCTGCCATTGAACTAGCTACTGGCCATGTCTCGATAGCCACAATCTTCTGGGGATCTACTTCCACTGCTCCTCGGGTAATGATATGACCCAAGTACGAAATACGATTGAGCCAGAACTCGCATTTACTGAACTTGGCGTACAACTGGTGCTCCCTAAGCGTCTGAAGGACGATTCTGAGATGCTGCTCATGCTCTGCTACGCTCTTACTGTAGACTAGGATGTCATCTAGAAACACGATCACGAACTGATCCAAGCAAGGCATGAAAATACGATTCATGTGGTCCATGAATACGGCTGGCGCATTGGTCGCTCCGAATGGCATAACAAGGAACTCCCAATGTCCATATCTTGATCAGAATGCTGTCTTCGGGATGTCCTGCTCTCTGACTCTGATCTGGTGGTATCCTGACCGCAAGTCTATCTTCGAGAACACTGAAGTCCCTTTGAGTTGATCAAACAAGTCATTTATCCTCTGGAGAGGTATCTGTTCTTGATTGTCACTGAGTTCAGGGTACGATAATCTACACATAATCTGGACGAACCATCCTTCTTCTTCACAAGAAGTATCGGGGCTCCCCAAGGCGATCCACTTGTACGGATGAATCCCTTGGTCCTGAGTTCTTCAATCATCTTGTACAAGATCTCACTCTGAAGGTGCCATCCTGTAGACTCGCTCTGATACTGGTGCTGTCCCGGGGATCAAGTCTATAGTGAACTCAATCTCTCTCTCTCTGGCGACATTCCTGGAAGTTCCTCTGGGAAGACATCTGGAAACTCATCAACTATCCGGGGTAGCTGTACTGGTGCTACTGCCATCCGTAATACTGGGGAAGATGACTCCACTGCGCCCCTGGAATATGAAAACTCTGGCTCGCCTAGAATACTAAAGACAACCCTGCCAACATGGCAGTCTATCCTAGCATAATGGTTCCTCAACCAATCCATGCCTAAGACTACATCATAGTCTGCCATAGGGAACTCTATAAATCTAGAGGGGAACTCTCTACCGCTAACTACGATCCGACACGAGGAAAACACTCGATCTACTCCCATAAGACCATTACCAGTAATTATATTGAGCCTCACTGATAATGACTCGGGCTCCAATCCTATTCGTATCGTAAATCGTGCAGACATGAATGAATGCAATGCACCAGAATCAAATAATACCGATGCTGGAGAGGAGTTGACGAGAATAGTACCTGCCACTACCTCACCTGGTATAACTTCTTCTTCCATAGTCATCATCATTGTCTGACCTTGTCCTCTGGCTGCGGGTTCCCTCTGCTGGAATCCTCTCTGCCTACTCTGCACTTGGGCTTGGGTATACTGCTGCTGGTTCTGCAGCTGAAATGCCTGGGCCTGAGGCAACAATGGCCTCGGGTACTGCTGCTGCTGCATAGGCGCTGGTCCCCTAATCGACGGACTGCTTAGGTTGGAAGAGGACGAACTACCCTTATTCCGGCAGGCTTCTATCTTGTGATCTGCCGCTCCACAAGCCAGGCACAATCCCTGTGCCCTGCGACAATCTGCCACCACGTGCCCTGGCTTCCCGCAATGAGAACATCCCATCGCGGAAGTCTGCTTCTGCTTCTGCTGCTGCGGGTACGTCGGGGTTGAATGCTGAACCGATGTTACTGAGGCCGTCCACCTCGGAGTTCCAATGGTCAAACCCCTTGCTGCCGGGCTGGAGCTGATGATTGGTGCATCTGACTGTGGAACCGCTTCCAACCTCCGGTCCTATCCACGATCCTCTGGGAGGTGTACTCATGCCTCCTAGCTGCCCTCAATACTGTATCGAACGTCTGGTGCTCGAACTGCTCAACTGCCAACAAGATCTCCAAATGCAGCCCTTGCTGAAACCGCTGGGCCCTATCAAACTCGGTTGCCACCAAGGTGGGGGCAAACCTACTGAGTCAAGAAAACTCAGATGCATAACCGTCGACCATTTTGCTTCCTTGCTTCTAGTTGGTAAATCTCGTCTGCAGGTCGTTCCGAGCTACAGCATCAAAATACTTCGTCTGTAATCTTTCTCTAAACACCGCCCAAGTAATCGGCACCGCTAATCCCACAGCCTGCGCCGCCCACCAACTGCGAGCTAAGTCTAGCAACTGCAGGTGTACCACCGCCACCTTCTCATTCTCAGGTGTCCTAGCTGCTTCCAGAACTACCTCGGTATCCTGAAGCCAAGCGTCCGTGGCAATCGCATCCTCGCTGCCGTCGAAGAATGGAGGATTCAGGCGTTTGAAGCTGTTGGCCGCGCTGTTCCCTAGATGACCGCCTCAGGTCAAAGCATCTGCTACTGCCTGGTGCAGGGCGTCGCCCTAACGATCCTGGGAAGCTATCAAGATCCTGATGAGACCTACCAAGGTGCCATCATCAGGCTCTGCAGGCTGGACGGGCTGAATTGGTGGTTCTCCTCCGGTAGGCACGACCCTGGAGGCCACTCCAGAATGCTGGGCTTGATCTCCAGGTTGCGGCTGGTCCACAGGAGTTGCTCCGTCTTGCTGATCGGCAGGTCCAAGAACAATGCCGCTGAAGAAGACGACATAGGAAACAATAAGGAAGGACCAGGACAGATCAACGATACAAGCATGTGATCAGGTCAAGATTCTCAGGGATTTGAAGATACGAGCAGAGATCAAGGGCAAATACTGATTGAGAAATCTATTAGCTAAACCCTCACATTCTTGAATGCCAAGACCTGCATGGGCCACCACTTAAACCATGTCACGCCCAGAACCAGAATACTGGAGAACGGGGGCGTACATAGCCAGCTACATATATTGAAATGGAATCCACCTTGCTATACGGTCACGGTTGTCTAGATATGAGGGTTTACTACAAGCCAACGGTCTCTTAAGGTCAAGCCTATTGTCTCGATCTCAAGCAAGTAATATAGTTATAAGATGTTAGACCACCAAATATACAATAAAAGGCGTCCCAAATATTAAATATTCAGCTGATCATGAAGCTAGTCATACAAAATGCGAGGACTAGCAAGAGTTAAGTCATACATGATCAACCCTAGGATTTGTTAATCATGTTACAGCCCGTAGGCAGACAGTAAGTAAATATGCATCGAGCTAACAGGTGCTCGTCGGCTAAACGCCTCAAAAGAATAATTTTATAATGTAGTGGGTAAAACAAAATAGAAAACCCACTCATAGCCCGGGTTCCTTCTAGTCGCCACCATTGGACTGGAAGTTCGGTAGATCCTCGGGTGCTGCTCCAAAATCTGGCCACACAAAACCAGCTGGGTCAAACCCCAGAAAGAGCAAGTGCCACAAAGGAGGCCACGAAATAAGAACAAAAGCCAGCATATCAGAACATAAGGAATAAAAGAAAAGTACAAGTAATAAGAGTACAACAAGACAATAAACGACTAGGGACGTGTAACCATTCCGGGAGCCAGGTTACAACCCGTAAACCAAACAAGGACCGGGGTTGTAACCCTTCGCCTGATTAGCACTATGTCTCTACCCATTTATTGTTAAAGATAAATAAAACAATCATGTACAGGAGTACCAGGTACAGGGTCTAGACGAGACTTAAACTAGACTGGACACCATCTATTCACAAGCGGCCAAGCAAATACTACGGCTTACTACTTAACTAACTAGGGTTGTCACAAGCCTAATTACTAACAAGATGCAAATGAGAAATTCCCAGTCCCAAGCCCTGCAGACTATCCAGTTATCCTTCCGTGGGTTGAGAGTATGGTTGGGTACATCGCCAAGGAGACGATATACCCTTAGGTGACTTAGAGGGTGCAACACATGACAATGTGATGGAAATGTGCCCTACTCGTTGGCAGGCTACAAGTTCGTTTAAAGTGCCCAGATAACGAGATCGCCTGTGACTGAAAATTCTCTATGAACTATAGTTTGATCTAGTAATTAGCCTAATCCATATTCAGTTTGAATCCCTGACCGTGGTAACCAGGGAGTCACGTCCTAGAAATGATGTAAGACAAGACAAGACAAGTGGATTGCACGAAGCAACAAGAATGAATACCCACGGAGTCAGAGTTGGTTATACGAGTCAAGTAGCTATCGCAACATCATCAAGTCAAGTCAAGTTACAAGTTACAAGCTACAACAATTCAGGAGTGCGCCGCCACGGGCCACTATCAAGTTATCCAGTTGCAAAGATTAATCATGGATCACAGGTTACAAGTTAAGAGTGCACCCCATCGGGTCACTATCAAGAAGATCAGAAGGCACTAGGATCATAAATCACAGAACTCACGAAAAGCGTACTAGTCATAAGCAAATCACCAAAAACTGTGCCAGGTCGTGTTGGGTCAAGACAGTCGTGTTATGTGAAACAAGATCTCAAAACTCCAATCCACAAAAGAGAAGCCAAGCCTAAGAAAATAAAACCAAATCACCATGGACAAACAGGTTGCGCAGGAGATCAGATTGCACTATGGGAATGGACTGCGCAGGGGAATAGACTGCACTGAGGTTGGGTTACGCTAGGTTCGGCTTGCGCTGGGTCGGGGTGCGCTGGGAGCGAGCTGCGTAGGATGTGAGCTGCGCTAGAATGGGTTGCACTGAGGAGCGAACTGCGCTGGGATCAAGCGCACTGGGAATCGAGCTGCGCTGCGGCCAATTGCGCCAATGGAAGGAGGGCGCTGGAGCTAAAGAGCGCCAGCGGAAGTTAGCCCATTCCTAAAAAATGCTGGCCGAGGAGTTAGCGCAACCCGGTTTTGCGCTAAACAGCGCTGGCCGAGGGTCATCTTCTCCACCAAGCCGAGAGGAAGACCCCAAGAACACCAAAATTCCAAACTTCATAACTTAGCCAAAACAAAACCAAATTTGGATTTTCAAAGTTCTAACTTGTGTAAAATTGAATTCTCTTCCACATGGAAGCCTCAAAACAAGCAAAAATCTAAGTTTAATAGATCAAAACCAAGAAAATCCAAAAATGGTTAAAACATAGATGTAGAAAAATGGAAGCTCCAAATCACAAAATGCCAAGTTCTAATGATGTTCACCTTGGCCTAATCTAGCTAATGGACAAATAAAATGGAGTTTTTATTTGGTGGCAAGGTGCACTTGCCTATGGTGTTGGTGGAGGAAGGAAGAAGAAGATGAAAAAATTAATGGAAGTTATGAGGAGAGAGGAAGTTAGGTAGGATTTTAATAAGGGAGGGTATGTTATGTTGAGGGTGGAGGTTAGCTAAGTGTAGTCCAATGCATACTAAACCAAACCAAACCAATTCCTTCTCCACAAAATAAAACCACGCCAGGTCCAAAAACCTATTTTACGAGAAAACCAAAATCCGTAAGTTAAACCAAAACATAATTACAAGCCAGAATCTGAGAAAATAAAATACAGGTTCGAAATACATATACGCCTAATTGAAATACGTATTTCGAAATACGGGTGCTACAAAAATAGAGAAGTAGCAAGAGTAATAGTCATACATGATAAACTCTAGCTATAGTCTAGAATACGCACATCATATTTTGGCCCGTAGGCTAAATGTCAAGAACGAAAACACGAGCTAAACATGTGCTCGAAGGCTAAATGCCACAAAAGAATAATGTACATAACCAGTGGAAGAATAAAATAAGAAACCTACTCGGGTACTCTGGTGCTCTGGATGGTCACCGTCGAGTAGATGGTCGGAAGATCCTCTAGGCTTCTCTATCAGATCTGGCCAAACAAAACCAGTATGGTCAGACCCACAATAGGAAGTACCACAAAGGAAGCCAAGCTATGAACTAAAACCAGCAATCACTAACATCAACAATTAGTGATACAAATGAGTAAGAGCAGATCAAGACTCGTGCACTACCAATACACTTATTCCGAACATAGGAAGATAATAAGTAAGCATCATAGAGCATAAAGTAATTGTCATACGATATAATGTAAAGTATAGACATGTTAAGTAAACAGAAACTTAAGAATATATAAAAGCAATTGAACATGTGAACTTATGAAATAACCGGGTCATAAGAGCATGGTGATCCAGCATAGGGAGTCATGTATAGCTTGTGAGATAATTGAACATGTGGGCATGTAAGAATTATATAGAAAGACAATGATAAGTGGACTTAGGAACTAATTCGAAAGTCAAGTTACAACCCTTAAACCAAACAAGGACCGGGGTTGTAACCCTTCTCCTGAACAGAACTTAGTCTATAATTATTGTGCAGCATAAGGATCATGTAGAACATGTGAGTACTAAATAGGACGACAAATGATAGGATAACTTGGGAACCATTCCGGAAGCCAAGTCACAACCCGTAAACCAAACAAGGACCGGAGTTGTAACATTTCTCCTGAATAGAACTTTGTCTCCGACCATTTATCGATAAAAGTAAAGCATAAACCATAGTGTACTAAAATAAACATACGGACACTGCCTAGATGAAACTAGACTGGACTGGACTGACTCTATCCATCAATCACGGCCAAGCAATGAGTACGGCTTGATACTTTAGCTAACTAGGGTTATCAAAAGTCTAGTTACTAACAAGATGCAACGAGGTATTCCTACGGCCACAAGCCTGCAGACTATCCAGGTTATCCAGACGCAAGGTTCATGTTAAGAGTTATTATGACTCGTTAGGTGACTTGAGTGCAATATATAACAGTGTGCATAGTAATTATTTCATGAAATGCCCCACATGACAGTGAGCGGGAAATGTGCCCTACTCGTCGGTAGGCTACAAGTCCATCAGAGAAGGCGCCCAGATAACGGGATTGCTTGTAGCCGGAATACCTCCCTATATGAACTACTTGATCAATCTAGTCATTAATCCTAGCCAGATTCAGTATGAATCCCTGACCGTAGAAAATTAGGAATTCATGACCTAGACATGATATAATACAGAACATGTAGCTTGTACAAACACACTCAAGAGAAATACCTACGGTGTCCAAATCATTTATTACTTGTAAGCCAATAAAGCCATCGCAACAGCATTCATGGTTCATGTCATGTTATATTACTTGTCTGGAGTGTACCACGACGGGTCACTATCATGTTAAGAGTACTTGTTAGGGGTACACCACGACGGGCCACAATCACGTTAAACAAAGGAGTGACATGTGACTTGGGTGCACCGCAACGGGTCACTATCGTGTTAAACAAAAAAAGAAGACATAAATCATAAGTCCACCAAAATGGGCCACTATCTAGTTAGGCAAATCATAGGTGTAAGATAGCATGTAGAAAGATCTTGACGAAAGGCTTATCATAACATATGAGAAGGAATAGAGATATTAACTACTTGGCATAAAACAATAGTTGAATCTGTGCTAATGTTTGAGTGTATAAGCGTACACAAATTATTCTCTAATCCTGCAAAATTTTCTAACCTTGATAAGAAATTGTCATGCTATTTAAGATAGGTCGTCGTAATTTAGGCCGAGTACAGAAAGCATGCTAAGAAAATTAAATACATTTTTTCGCGGAATTAAACTATCAAATCACATAAAAATCTCTAGTTAAAGTGAGACAAGAAGGTTCTTGAAGCCAAGACAAAGATCTAAAACTTTCATGTTTTGAGATTTGCCAGACTCTGGCTACAAAATAATTTAAACGGGAAAAATAGTAAAAATAGTAAAACGGCTACGGCACCGGCGCATGGGAATTCTGTGCCGTACCGACGCGTAAGAATCATCGCCCCAAACAGCCAAGTCAGTCGTACTAAGATCGTGTCAAAGCCCAAGGAACCAGCAGGAAGACACGAAATATACCAATAAACAAAAGGGGTCATGATAGGTCGAGAGGGGTGCAACCTAGACAGATTAGAAAACATGAAAGTGTATGACTAAGTACATGAGGTCATGTGCCCACACAAGGGGTTATGCGTGCACATGGAGGCTATGAGCACACATGGAGGCTATAAGCACCCATGAAGACTATGAGTACCCATGAAGACTATGAGCACCCAAGAAGACTATGAGTACCCATAAAGGCTATGAGCACCCATGAAGGCTATGAGTACCCATGAAGGCTATGAGCACCCATGACGGCTATGAGTACCCATGAAATGTTATGCGCCCACATAAACATTATGAGTCTAAGGGATGTTATGCGCCCAAAGGAGACTATGCGCCCAAAGGGAACACTAAACGCCCAAAGGAGACTATGCCCACAAAGGAGCACTATGCGCACAAAGGAAACTATGCGCACAAAGGAATGCTATGCGCACAAAGGAAACTATGCGCACAAAGGAACACTATGCACACAAAGGAAACTATGCGCACAAAGGAACACTATGCGCACAAAGGAAACTATGCACACAAAGGAGCACTATGCGCACAAAGGAGCACTATGCGTACAAAGGAAACTATGCACACAAAGGAGCACTATGCGCATAAAGGAGCACTATGCGCACAAAGGAAACGATGCGCACAAAGGGGCACTATGCGCACAAAGGAAGCTATGCTCCCAAAGGCTTATGCGCCCACACTATTTATGGGCGCATAGCATGCACAAAAATGAAAGGGTTATGCGTCCACAGTAGTTTGCACTCAAGAGTGTGCAAACACTGTTCTTCTTCCCCACTTGGCCGAGGATGAACTCCAAGGAACCCAAGAACTTCAAATGTCCATAACTTGGTCAAAATAACTCCAAATTAGGACTTTCAAAGGTCAAAATGGGGTAGAACAAAATTCTCTACAACATGGAACAATCAAAACTTAAAAATAATGAAGTTTGATAGATCAAAACCCAAGAAATCCAAAAATGATATAAACTTAGATCTACAAGAAGTTATCCTCCAAAATCCAAAGTACCAAGAACTAAAATGTTTTAGAATGTAGCAATAAAGAGAATGGAACAATTAAAATCACATTTGTCCAACATTTGGCAAGATGTACTTGCCTTAGGTTGGAGAAGAAAATGGAAGGAAGAAGAAAATGAAAAGTGAATGAAGGAGAGAGAGAGGGGTGGGTTTTTATACAAAATCATTTTTCATGTAAAACTAACCCAAACCAAACAAAGCAAGCTAGGTTGAAGCAAACCAAATTAAACCAAGTCAAGGTAAATTTATACCTTAGAAAAATTTTAAAATATTTCAAAAACCAAGAATTACGAAATACGGTCCAAAATATGTACCCGTATATAAACACCGATACAGTGAGACAGCATCTCACAATCACCCATAACACGATGTTGTGATACCGATGGACGAACGAGTAAACAAAGTCATAGCTCTTCTACAGAGACCATGACCATGAGTAAAATAACCAAGTCCCAAATATGGAAGCATGATCACGAGTCTAGACGGCCAAATATTTTGGTAGAATCCTCCCCTACCCATGCTCTAAATATCCAGTCAAGTCACGTATGAATCATATACCACTAATAAGTCACATGAGCTATTACTACATGCTATCATAGAGTCCCTATCTACGAATATTTCATGTCAGACTATGTATCATATCATCATCATCCATCGTATCCGTGTCATGTGGTCCATCGTGTCAATAAACATGACATAATGTACGCAATGCCTATTGTCTAATATACATTGTCAATAAAATGACATCGACACCTGAATATGATACGGACGCTGAATATCGACCAATCCTATGTCATGACAATAATGAATGAGAATAATACAACAATAAAAAAGAAAAGACAGTAAACCGTAACATTGGCAAGGTACACTTGCCTGTAACCTCTATTTGTGTGTACGTTTGACCCACTCCAACATCCTCGCTACTCCTGCCAAGTGCACCTGTAGTAACTATACGATTATATATAACTCTAATGATTTTCCATATATGGACTTTCCATCTATGAGCCATAATAATATCTATAGTCATAATGTCTATACTACACAATATAACTTACAAAGTACCAAATCTTCCTATAAAAGTATTTTAGTACTAACATAAAAAAGTAATTTAGTTTCTAGAAAATACTTATAAATATTTTATATCATTATCAGTATTACTTTATTGGTAAAAACTCAAGCAGAATAGCCCTATGTTGATACTACATCGTTAATTCCACGTTTGGCCTGCTAATTGAGTCCCGAAACAATAAATATTTAAAAATAGTTCATTTTGGAAAAATTACAGAAAATAGTTAAAATAATATTTTTATCATCAAACCTTACACAACAAGTATTTTAGTAAAGGTATATGAAGTATCAAATCTTTTGGATACGAGGAACATATTGTTTTTGGTGTTTTGGTGTTACATCAAATGTCAAGATTTTTAATAAAAACTAAATGAAACCGGAATGCAGTAAAAAAATATGAGTTGGAAATATCTAGAAGTCTAGTTTCTTATAAAAATAAGGAATAATCGAATCGGCTCGAAAGTAGGTAAAAATTAACTCGCTACAAATCTAGTCTAATTTGCACACATTTTCGTAGAATGGACGTCCCAGCCAACCCGTTTGGAACTATGTGGTTGGCCAATTGGATATTAAAATAGACATAGATATCTTTTTATTAGTTTTAATTTCATGAAAATATGAGGTCTGGAAGCACATGAAACCCTAGATGCAAAATAACGTACCTGCTGGAATAAATTTTTACTTGGATTTTAGACTTTGGATGACTTGTAGGGAACTTTTGGTATACTAGAAGAGGTTTTGAACATTTTTGGGGTTGATATAATTGTAGAGAGTCGCATTAGCTTCACAAAAAATATTCGTGGAGCGTCATTGGAGGTCGAGAAGGGGTCGAAACTGTCGTTATGCCATAAGGTGCTGCAGCTGAATTAAGCTGGGAGGGGGTTTCAATTTTTGCATTGGAAGGGAGAGGGGCTGTGGTTTTTTGAAGGTTAAAATATAAGAATATAAGATTTTATATGTTAGGTTCATATTGCTTTGGTTTGGGTTGATTTGGTTAAGGTTTGGGCCTCCAATCTCCAAGTATGGCAAGGTGGGTCAAGTGGATTTCCATATTTGGAAGGGTTGATTTGTTGAGTCTAAGATGAAAGAATTTGTGGCACATGGCTGCAATTAATTTGAATTAAATTAATCTAATATGGTTCCACTATGGATTGGCAACCTATGATGGTCCCCACTAAGTTGGTTGACTAGGGTTAAGTCCCAAAAATAATTCTAATTGATTCTAACACCGAAATTACAGTATATGGATCTTATGTGCCATTTAAAAATAATTAGCAAATGGAAACTCAATTGAGTGGTACACCATTAGCATGTGCGTAGTAGGCTCAAAATGGATCAAAACCATATATTGAGTCATATGATTTGGTTAGGAGTTGGACCTTATTTGTTATTTCAAAAACTAGTTAAATTTTACGGTAGAGACTAAAATGACTATTTTATCCCCAAAGTTACACATAAAAAAAATAGCACAAGAGAACATGTTTGGATGGGACATGATATGTCAAAATGAAGGTAGGTTGCCCCGAGGATTTAGATTTTAGAAAATGATAGTTGTTGTGCTTTAAAAATCAACGCTACGGTAAAGTACTACTATAGTCATATAAAAATAAAATATTGTCTAATATATAAAAATTATATAAAACAAAAAATCCCCAAAAATTAGGGTGATTACAATACCTATTCTAGCAAACGAACTCGGACCGAATTCTGCCTGAACTCAAACCAAACTCAGTCTTGACAATCTTGAAAAATCTAGACAGTAATGCAATCCCTGATTTTGGTTCCCAATGTTTGAAAAATTCAAATATACACCCGAATTCTATCCAAACTCTGCCCACAAAAATCCTACAAATAGGCATAGATTTTTATAATCTTACTCACTTATCTCTTCTCGTCTTTCATATCCAATAGAGTGATCTCTCACTACCAAAATAAGTCATTTTAGCGACGCCCAAAAACGTTACTAAAATGTAAGAGAACGTCGCTAATCTCGACTAGCATCATTTTTAGCGACGAATTTGTTATGTCGTGTATTCCCAGGTCGCTAACACACAAAATGTCGTTGGTTGTCGTTGTAGCGACATTTTCTAGAGACGAAAGCATGTCGCTACTATTCTTGTAGATAGCGACGTTCAGCGACATGGTGTTGCTAATTTGCGATGTCAGTATTCGTTGCTAAACATTGCAAATTATTCAGTACTTAGCGACGTAGATAGAGCTACAAAGATGATGACATGGTAAACTTTGTCAACTGTCACTACCACATTCCAAGTTTGAGGGTATTTTTGTCATTTTAAATTTATTTGAAATTAACATATTTATTGGAATTGTGTGGTTTTAATATTGATTTAATTAGTTGACATGTGTTATGATTAGCCCTGACCGAGACTGAACCTAGCCCAGATTAGTCTTAGTTAGTCATGGTTAGTCTTAGCTAGCCATGGTTAGTTAGAGCTAACTAGGATGTATAAGTTAGACTAGTGTGTAAACCTAGAATTTATTTGGACCCTTGATTTGACTTGATGATAGGACAACCATAGATGATCCCCAAAACCCTAGCCCTAGATTTTTGGACCGACCACCTAGGGATTCCCCCCTCCCTATTTAATGTCTCTCAAAGTTCTCTTGCCTCTTTTGTATATCCTTCCATTTTCAAAGAGCAAAGGTTTGGTTCTTCCCTCAACCCTTCATATTTTGATCATTTCTCATCCTTTTTCATTCAAATCTTTTGCATTGCAACCTGATTATTGTCCTCTTACTGTTGGTGGAGGTGAATCTCAGTTTTGGTTTCCATTGGAGTATTGAGCTAGTAAGGAGGGATCCTCATTTTAGGTGTTTTCTTGAGGAAGAACAACCTATAGGTAACACTCTTTTAACCCATTATATTTCTGATTTCTTTGCATATTTTTATAGCCCTAGGTGTCCCCTAGCTGTAGGTATTGGTTTCGTATTGAGTCGTGTCTATTTCGTGTCTGTATCGGACACGTATCTGCCTATGTGTTGATGTTTTCGATGAAATTCCACAGAGGGATTTTCATCACTGTTTTTAAATTGTATTTGAATGGAAATTTGTGTTTTAAGGTTGCTTATTACTTTCTTTTCGACTGAGCATGATTCGTGTCCTATTTAGTATCGTTATGGGTCGTAGACACGGCTACGCGCGTGCGGTCAGCAGTGTTCTGCTGCTCGTACGTTCGTATGCCTTGTCTAGGACACTTGGACACATGTGGTTAGACACGGAGGTAGAGGCAGTATCTGACATGACACCCGCAAAGCCTCGTGTCTAATGGTTTTGTGTCGAGTGTGATGTTTGGAGTGCACGGGTTCACTGTTGTCAAGCCCAGTATGTTGGGTTGGTTCATGTGAGTTTTCTGGACACTTGTGTCCGGTTTTTTGACACGTGAAGGTTTGCGAGACACGTGCACATATGCATGGATGATTACCAACCTTAATTTGTGTGTTACTTGATTTATTTGGTATTCGAAATAGGGAATCCCTATTTTTCTGATACATGTAGGCTGCCAGTTAGATTCTGAATATTAATGTATTATTAACCTGTGTTGTGATTAATATGTGTTAAATTAGATGTTAACATTGTTGTACATGTTAGCTATATCTAGGGTTCTTGATGAGGAGTTTCGATTTGGTTTGTTTCGAATCCACATTTTTCAGTAAACTGTAATGTATTGAACAGAACATATAGGCACTGTTTGTGAACTGAAATTTAACAGGGAACTAAGATTGATGTTTACACACACACCCATTTATGCATTTCATTGTTCCTGAAACCTATGGTCTAAACCTGAGATTGTACATCTAAACACACTGTCACATGTCTTCTCGAGACTGGTATCAGTGTTCACTCACACTGTTTTGTAAAACTGGAACTTAGGTATTGCTTTTAGCCTATTGTTAACCTTCATTGATCAGTGCATATTACTAATAGCTGAACCCTTTATATATCTGAACAGTAATGACCTATACACATTACCTACATGCCTATACACTCCTATACTTAATACTGAGACACACATTACACGAATTGACACACCCTAAACCCTGAAATATGAGAACATGAAGACTATTACACTACTTTCCTAAGTATACACACAGGACACTGTTTTCACTCACTACAAATCTGAGAATGATATACCCATATATGTATATACTGATTTCAGTCCACGTACACACACATTCACACCACAATTTATGAAATTTGAAGAACACATGAATAGGCAATGTTTGCACACACTATACACTACCTACATGCCATGTTTCTTGAGACACATTACACAAAATGACACACAATCATGTACACATATTTCACACTAGATTGTCACTCACTCACCCATGTCTACATTAAGACACACACGCACATATGCATGCTCTTCCCTCTCTAACTCTCTATGTGTGTGTGTATATATATATTATATAACTTAATGTGATAATGTAATGTAGTATAAATATTACATTGCCTATATATAGGGTATGTATATAGACACATGGAAATTGTTTGTGTGTGGCCTATTTGTGTATATGTCTCATGGCCAGGTAGTATAGCCTATAGTACAAGGAGTGTGTATTCATAGGAGTGTTGGGTTAAATTAGTCTAGGTGTGACTTGTGTATGGTATGTGAATGCTAGGGTAGACAAGGTTAGGCCTAGTGAGACTTGATTGGGTCTAGGTTGACCTAGTTGACCTAGCATTGACTAGTTAGTTGACTGAAGTTGACCAGGGTTGACTTTAGTCTAGAATTGACCCAACATCATATAGAATGCATCATAGTAGCTTATTTTACTAGTTTGGATATGTTGTGACTTGTACTGTTCTGATTAGGAATCAGACACCACTCCTCAGGCAGTATTTCATTCAGACATTCAGGATATCAGGCGAGTACATTCTCTGACCGTTTCATACTTGCTAGGACTATATTCTTGCTCTAGATTACTTTACTTGATGCTGTCATGTTGTTAACACGGATTGGTAATATATGGATCCTTTTATGAGACGTTATCCCCCTCGGGAGCATCGATTACATTATGTCATGTGTGTTTCACTTTCATCATGTATTCCTGTGCTTTCACCATTCATGTGCACTCTCGTGATTCATGTATTATCATGTTCACGGAGCCCCCATGTTTACATTCATATGCACCCATTTATGGGCTCCCATGTGATATCATATGCAATAACATAACCTGTCTGGATCCTTGTGTATTGATTGGGGTACAGAAGAGTATAAATGGTCATGTGAACAATTCCAAAGTAGTTTAGTCATGTGCAAACTTTTATGTTTATTATCAAGCCGTTCACATGTCTAGCTTGTACACTAAATCACTAGTTCACTGTAGATCTTTACTTATAGTAGATATTTCATTACAGTCTTTTCTTTTACTAATGTATACTATTCAGTGTTTCATGTATCTTACTATATTTCCTATATTATATTCCTGTCATGATATGAACTGCATGAGATATATTATGCTCGCTCTAGTCCTGACTGGACCTGTTGAAATATTATAGATGACTTTGAGGAGTTGTGTCCCACTTATTACGGAGCAGGCCTAGATGACATATGTGAGCTGGACCCTCAGGAGGACCCAGTACTTGCAGATGATATTACCCCTATAGACTAGGCTAGTTAGCTAGACTAGTATCTATTTATCATTCTATCTACTGGATACACTTTTATTTATTTGGAGATTTGTATTCTGGATTTGTGGAGTTGTTTATCTTAGACATTAGCTATCTCTCTATCTTGTATTTATCATCTGTGGATCCTGTGATTTCATCTATTCTATCTTATCGTATTTTCTTTCTTAGTTGTGATTGAGTTGTACTTTATTATGTCACCTCTATTCGGAGTGTATATATTGTACAGGTACCTTATAACTGTTAGATGTATGTGACCTAGGGCAGCGTTCTACCGTCGATACTGCGGCGTAGGCTGGACGTAACCACTTCTCGTGCCCCTACACTGGGTGTGGGTCGTGACATCAACGTTTAGCGACTATTTGCGACGTTACCGGTACATGCTAGCGACGTTTCAATACACGATTAGCGACGTTATCAAACATTGCTAGTTGTTGCTAAACGTCTCTAAACTACAAAAAGAAAAGAAAAAATAGAATCATGTTTTTTTGTTTTCCATCCAAAATCTACATGTAGTTTAAATCACAGTTTATAAATAATAGCCCGAAGCAACCCTCCGTAGAATTCTCTAGATTCGCCGACCCCTTCGGTGGAATACTCACACCGATAAAAAATATAGAGTTACAATAATATAGTCGGGTAGAGACAAATCTACTACCAAACAGCTATAAAAAGAGTTTATGTCAAATAAAGACCGAGATGGGGTTTGACTGAGGAGGGGGCCGACAGGAGAGGGGAGGAAGATCGAAGGCACCGGAGAGCAGCCGCATCGTAGAAGAGGAGCCACATCTGGGGTCACGGGGGCGAAGAAGTCGAGGGGTCACCGGGACGGGTGGGCCGCCAGGGGGATAGGAGGTCGCCGGGGGTCAGGTGTTCATCGGGCGCTCAGGATCGGGGTTTCGTCGGAGGAGGGTGGCCGGGCAGGAACGAATTTTCTTATGAACGAAATAATAAAACTCGAACTAGCGCCATAACCCTATATTAAGTAATTAAGCGATGTCGCAAACCGACGTCGCTAAATGTCGCTGCATTTTAATAATTGCGACTTATTATGATTGGAGTCGCTAAACGTCGATGTTATTAAAAATATAGCAACATTTACTGACTACTCCGCGACTTTAACTTTTATGAAACTAAAGGTAGTTGCTGAGCGATGCTAAATGTCCCAATTAGTGACGTATTATGATGTTTTACGTGTTCGTCGCTAATATGAAAAATAATTGCGACGTTTGCTTTCGAAGTCGCTAATTTGACTTATTTTTGTAGTGTTTGAGCTTTCACCTTCTCTTCTCCAAGATCAAGTCCTTCAGCCTTCTAGTTCCAATTGCGATTTCGGTTAAAAGTCTGAAAAAGAGTTGTAAATGTTTGGTCTATACAAGCTTCTTTTCTGCTCTGAAGTCGACGAGCCCTCTAGATAAAAGCTCGTAGTTGTGAAGTTGTTTGCCTTCGGATAAAAGCACAAGGTGTAAGGAGCTACAAGCACTTCGGAGTCAAAGCTTGTGTTTCACTATTGTGACAATAGTGGATTCAACTCCGAGCAAGAGTTCTCAGACTTGGACTAGTCCTCTCAAAGGAAAACCATGATAAAATCTTGGTGTTTGCGTTTGCTCTCTGAACTTTGCTAATTTTAATATTTGTCTTAAATACACAATATTATTTTGTTGGTTGCAATATGCCTTCATTTAGAATATTTTTTATTAGATAAATACTTTTGCTGCACTTTACTCATCTCCCCTCTAGAGTTGCCTAACGGTCCTTCAGATAGTTATGTTAGACTTTGGTACCGAAGTCTCATCACGGATTGGCAAACTCCAGGCAAGTAATGTAAAACCCCTAAATTTCTACTATTTTTTTATTAAATTTGGTACTGATTTAAAATTTTGTATTGTACGTTGCGTAGTCGTATTGTACGTCGCGCACGAAATTTTATTTTTCATAATTGCCCGACGAGTGCGGATATGTGCGAGCGTACATATTTTTAGAAAAACATTTTCTTATTTTTATAGTTCCAAGATAATATTTATAATAATTATTTTTAGCTATCAAAATTTCTAAATATAAGAGTTATTTATGAAAAGCCTTCTTATAAAATGGTATACTAGAAAAGTATATATTTATAAATATTATTTGTGCATACATATATATTTCGTAATTATTTATTAGTTTATTTTTAAATAATAAGGTAATTTTTGAAATTTATATTATTAGTATTTTTGGAAAACATATTTTGAATTTAATGTGGCAATTTAAATCTTGATTTGAATTTATAGATTTATTTAAATAGTTAAATATTTGAAATTTGATTTATCCCATTTGATTTTAAACAAAAAATTTAATTAGATTTAAATTGGATTTGTATTTGGATTTGGATTTGATTAATTTTAAACTAAATTACAAATTATCTATTTTTGGGGTTTAAACTACTCCTAATTCTTATCCAATTGGGAATTCTCACATCATATAAATATGCAGGTACTCATCCATATATTTCTATTCTCCAAAATTCTACAACCAAAATGTGTTGTGCATCGGGTCCGTGTTCCCCGTCCGAATTCTTATTCCATCTTTACAAGTACATTATTTATCTCCATCTCCGTGTCGGACACAACCCGACACTATTTTCCCAAATAATCCTTAAGCTCTAACCCTAACCCAGTACCCCAACCTCATCTTTCCCTCTACCCCTCCTCCTGGCCACAGGACAATAGCCATTGCCGTGATAACCTAAGTCAACACAGTCACCGTCATAAAAACTATCTCACCCCATCGTCATCCCAGCCTTCCCGGCCATCATCACGAACCCGGCTCCTCCACCATCTCTCCGCAACCTCACCGACTGGATTCTGCCAGGCCACCGTCCTTTCGACCAGTACCACCCCCTGAACCGGCGGCACCACCTCGTCTCCAAACACCCGTGCCAAGTCCCAACACCACCGCACCTCCGTGCGACCACCCACGCCTAGCCATCACCGACTGCCTCCACCCGTGGCAGCCACCACTGTTAATACCACCAGAACCCTTTTCGACCATGGCCATACTGCAAATCACTACCACCGTTCTCCACCATTACCGCCCACCACTCCGGCAACACACCCGTCCCCACCAACACAACCACTGACAGACCAAAACCCCCAAAAGAAAACCTACACCTGGCCCCCACCGCAAAGTCCGGCCGCCTCCTTGTGCCGCGACCGCCGCCGATGACCGCCGCCTCCACTACCTTAGCCGACCCTCCTCCCTCCGACGCCGCCCGCCGATGAGCCCGGCCGCGCGCCCATCTCCCCTTTCCTCTCCACCGCCTCTTCCTCTCCCTCTCTCTCGCCCGTCCCTCTCACTCTCTCGATCTCTTCCCCTCTCTAGTCTCTTCTGTTGTTTTTTTTCATTACTTTTTAGTTTCTTTGGTTGGCCTCCTCGAAAGAGGAGAACCAACTACAGTACTTTTATCATTTAATTTTATTTTTATTTTTATTATTTATTTATTTTATTTTACTTTTAATTCTTTATTTTTTTACTTGTTTTTTAACTGAAATAATTTATATATTATTATTAGGATTATTAATATTATTATTGATTATTATTACTATTTTTGTTTTGATAATATTACAAACAATAGTTTTTCCATTTTTAATATTACAAACAATAATTTATATATTATTATTAGGATTATTAATATTATTATTGATTATTATTACTATTTTTGTTTTGATAATATTACAAACAATAGTTTTTTCCATTTTTATTATATTTATTATTACATAAGAACATTTATGTAATATTTTCCAAAACCATATTTGTAACTACAAGTATTGGACTTTGAACATCATTAAGGCTTGAATGATATATTAACAGTATTTATATATATAAGATTTATAAATTATTTTTATTTTCCAAGTATTTATCTAAAATCATATTTTACTAGGAAGTAGCTTTCGAGTTATAAAATAATTTCTAGTAATTTTCAAGTATGTATTTGTCTAACATATTTTTGGATAAAAATATATATAGTTTTAAGTATCATAAGTATTTTCTAAAATAGTATATGTATTATTATTCCTCAAATTTCTTCGGTTATAAATCCTTGTCCTTGACTAAATTTTCTTTTATCCTATTTTCTCCCAATTTCGTACTACCTTATGTCCACCCTAACTAGTTTGACCCTTCTGGACCCACTAGAACTGTCCGTGCCACCATCAGAGGTAGCTTTGTATAGTTGTTGCACCGAAGTCGCAGTTCGTGCTACATTGAGCATTACAGTACACCCGGCGTCCTACCGGGCAAGACACCTTACCATTTGTTGTTTATTTAATTTAGCTCATATTTTATGCATTATTTATTTTCTTTATGCAAAATAAACTGTGATACATGGCATAACCTGTTAGAACTTACTGTTCAGTTATATTTTCTGCTATGTATTAGTTTTCTTACACATTAAACCTAGATTTAAGGGACCACCTTGTGTGTTGCATTCATTGGCCTTGACATGTTGTACCACGAAGTTGTGAGTCGCATGTAGAACACGGACATGTGTGACTGGCTGGCCACCGGTACGTATAAGCCGTGCGATAGGAATAACCGCTAATAGAGATTGCATGCTAGTTTGACTTAGCGGTTATAGTGGTTTTGTGTTATGGATACAACACAATAGGCATTGGACGGGGAGGACAATTCCTTAGCGTATAGGCTTCGATGCACTTTACCTAGTGACCTGGATTCTCCGCTGGAGATACGGGGCTGATGACCCATGATTACTGACGGCCACTGACGTTCTGCGAAACGTTATGCTCTTATTGATTGGGCCTCTAGTGCCCCAAGGGGGGACCATGTCGATCCTATTTAGCCAGGGCCCATGCGTAGGAAGGATTGTTCTTAACTACATCTCACTTAGAACGGTTAGGTACCTTTATCCGTCAGGTACGAGTACTTTTGGTTTGGGTACTTTTATCTGATCGTGGCTTGGAACAATAACTTGTCGCAGATTAGTTCGTCACATCTTGTCATTGTTTGGTTGTAGGTGTGACTTACTACTTTGTTGAGAAGGTATTGAACCTTGTTAGGGTCGGGATACCATATTGGATTCATAGCATGGAAAGATACATCACCGTGAATTAGTTTACCATCTCCTGTCCTTGTTTGGTTGGAGGAATGGTAAGCTAGTTCAATAGGTGTGTATTGGACCATGTTATAATTCAATTGGCTTATTTATTTGAGCAATATTTAGTCAGTTTATATGGCATAATATTATGTGTCTTTTTATGTCCCTCTGAGGACCTGGTTATCTCTCCAGGTGTGTGCTCTTGTCTTTCGCAGGTGTTCTAGCTCTAGCCGTGATCCTCGCTATTTCTTCGAGGATGATTGCATTTGGATCGTCTTCGCTTCGCTCGCCAAAATTATTTCTTTTCTCATGCATTTTCCTTACTTGTTGGTAGTGGATTTGTCTCTGCCCAACATATTATATCAAGATAATTCATTACCATTATATGATATCTTTTATTCATTTATTTTTGTGTGGATGAGATTAGTTATGGTTCTCCTGTATTTTACAGCTTACGTATTCATACGAGGTTTCCATATATTGGAGTATACTTCGTATGAATACAGCTGGCATGTCTACGTTCCTAGTCCAACATATTTTGGGACTGGGGCGTGACATGTTTCTGTGGTGGCCCATGCAGGTCAAGATAAATTGTTTGGTTACTTTACCGTACCAAGCAAGCCTGCAAATAGGATTAGAAGTCTAGGATCTCATCCTCATACTTGACCTCCTTCCTCGATTCCATATTCGAACTACAGTTCGACTCATCGATTGCATCTTGCTTGATTCCTCCTATCATTATTCTTATCTTCCCTTCGTGTTTGCTAAAGATTGACCATACTAGTTAGATGTCCCAAACACCCTTAGCTTAATTCTTTAAGTTGGGTAGAATATCCCACGACCTGACACACCCTTGACCATTAAGGGAATATAAATAGTATTATCTAGACCATAGAGTCTAGAGGAATTTAACCCATTTGGTCAACCAAGCCTTGGTCAATAAAAACTGTAGAATGATGGTATAGGAATAAACAAGACTTAGATCCTTATGATTCTTAGACAATTCATATTTGTTTTTATTCATCTACCATCGTGCCTATATTTTTACTATCAAAACTAATGATGTTAATGTAGCCTAGTTTTTGCAAGCTAAATTCTTTATCAAGCTTGTTCATGACATATGTTATTGGATGCATCCACTAACGTATTGTCTACTCAGAACCGGTGCATGATGGTCTGATCAACCTAGTCTACTTTGGTTCGCTTTTATCTATCGTTCTACGTGGATGGGGACATAGCTAAACTTGCCCTCTAGAGTCCCATCCGCGACTGTCTTGATCACCATGAACATTATCACCATGACCATTATCACTTGATGTTGCTATGTCTTCATCCTAAACTCCTCGTCCTCATTCTCAGCCCTATATTTTCTACCATGACCTCAAATCGCTTATTTCCGGAATAAGCCTAATTCGCTCTCTTAAATCATGACCCTCATTCATTACCCGTGACCATACCATATTAGTTTTCAAAGATCTAGATCGCAATTTCTTACGGCATAATTTTGTTATCGATTGTTCCCCATAGATACCCCCTTGTGTCTTCTCACCCCCTACTAATTCTTAATTTCGAGAACGAAATTCTTTTAAGTTGGGTAGGATGTAAAACCCCTAAATTTCTACTATTTTTTATTAAATTTGGTACTAATTTAAAATTTTGTATTGTACGTCGCGTAGTCGTATTGTACGTCGCGTACGAAAATTTATTTTTCGTAATTGTCCGACGAGTGCGACTATGTGAGAGCGTACATATTTTTATAAAAACATTTTCTTATTTTTATAGTTTCAAGATAATATATATAATAATTATTTTAGCTATCAAAATTTCTAAATATAAGAGTTATTTATGAAAAGCCTTCTTATAAAATGGTATACTAGAAAAGTATATATTTATAAATATTATTTGTGCATACATATATATTTCGTAATTATTTATTAGTTTATTTTTAAATAATAAGTAATTTTTGAAATTTATATTATTAGTATTTTTGGAAAACATATTTTGAATTTATTGTGGCAATTTAAATCTTGATTTGAATTTATGGATTTATTTAAATAGTTAAATATTTGAAATTTGATTTATCCCATTTGATTTTAAACTAAAAATTTAATTAGATTTAAATTGGATTTGTATTTGGATTTGGATTTGATTGATTTTAAACTAAATTACGAATTATCTATTTTTGGGGTTTAAACTACTCATAATTCTTTTCCAATTGGGAATTCCCACATCCTATAAATATGCAGGTATTCATCCATATATTTCTATTCTCCAAAATTCCACAACCAAAATGTGTTGTGCATCGTGTCCGCGTTCCCCGTCCGAATTCTTATTCCATATTTACAAGTACATTATTTATCTCCATCTCCGTGTCGGACACAACCCGACACCATTTTCTTAAATAATCCTTAAGCTCTAACCCTAGCCCAGTGCGCCGACCTCATCTTTCCTCTACCCCTCCTCCTGGCCACAGGACAACAGCCATTGCCGTGATCACCCAAGTCAACACCGTCACCGTCACAAAAACCATCTCGCCCCATCGTCATCCCAGCCTTCCCGACCATCATCACGAACCCCGCTCCTCCACCATCTCCCCGCAGCCTCACCGACTGGATTCTGCCAGGCCACCGTCCTTTCGACCAGCACCACCCCCTGAACCGGCGGCACCACCTCATCTCCAAACACCCGTGCCAAGTCCCAACACCACCGCACCTCCGTACGACCACCACGCCTGGCCATCACCGACTGCCTCCACCCGTGGCAGCCACCACTGTTAACACCACCAGAACCCTTTTTGACCATGGCCACACTGCAAATCACCACCACCGTTCTCCACCATCACCGCCCACCACTCCGGCAACACACCCGTCCCCATCAACACAACCACCGACAGACCAAAGAAAACCCATACCTGGTCCCCACCGCGAAGTCCAGTCGCCTCCTTGTGCCGCGACCGCCGCCGATGACCGCCGCCTCCACTGCCTTAGCCGACCCTCCTCCCTCCGGCGCCGCCCGCCGATGAGCCCGGCCGCGTGCCCATCTCCCCTTTCCTCTCTACCCGCCTCTTCCTCTCCCTCTCTCTCGCCCGTCCCTCTCACTCTCTCGATCTCTCTCTCTCTCTCTCTTCCCCTCTCTAGTCTCTTCTGTTGTTTTGTTTTTTTTATTACTTTTTAGTTTATTTGGTTGGCCTCCTCGAAAGAGGAGAACCAACTACAGTACTTTTATCATTTTATTTTATTTTTATTTTTATTATTTATTTATTTTATTTTACTTTTAATTCTTTTTTTATATATTTTTTTAACTAAAATAATTTATATATTATTATTAGGATTATTAATATTATTATTTATTATTATTACTATTTTTGTTTTGATAATATTATAAACAATAGTTTTTCCATTTTTATTATATTTATTATTACATAAGAACATTTATATAATATTTTCCAAAACCATATTTATAACTACAAGTATAGGACTTTGAACATCATTAAGGCTTGTATGATATAGTAATAGTATTTATATATATAAGATTTATAAATTATTTTTATTTTCCAAGTATTTATCTAAAATCGTAATTTATTAGTAAGTAGCTTTCGAGTTATAAAATAATTACTAGTAATTTTCAAGTATGTATTTGCCTAACATATTTTCGGGTAAAAATATATATAGTTTTAAGTATCATAAGTATTTTCTAAAATAGTATATGTATTATTATTATTCCTCAAATTCCTTCGGTTATAAATCCTTGTCCATGACTAAATTTTCTTTTATCCTATTCCCTCCCAATTTCGTACTACCTTATGTCCACCCTAACTAGTTTGACCCTTCTGGACCCACTGGAACTGTCCGTGCCACCATCAGAGGTCACTTTGCATAGTTGTTGCACCGAAGTCGCAGTTCGTGCTACATTGAGCATTGCAGTACACCCGGCGTCCTACCAGGCAAGACACCTTGCCATTTGCTGTTTATTTATTTTAGCTCATATTTTATGTATTATTTATTTTCTTTATGCAAAATAAACTATGATACATGGCATAACTTGTTAGAAGTTACTGTTCAGTTATATTTCCTGCTATGTATTAGTTTTCTTACACATCAAACCTAGATTTAAGGGACCACCTTGTGTGTTGTATTCATTGGCCTTGACACGTTGTACCACGAAGTTGTGAGTCGCATATAGAACACGGACATGCGTGACTGGCTGGCCACCGGTACGTATAAGCCGTGCGATAGGAATAACCGCTAATAGAGATTGTATGCTAGTTTGACTTAGCGGTTATAGTGATTTTGTGTTGTGGATACAACACAGTAGGCATTGGGCGGGGAGGACAATTCCTTAGCGTATGGGCTTCGATGCACTTTCCCTTGTGACCCGGATTCTCCGCTGGAGATACGGGGCTGATGACCCATGATTACTGACGGCCACTAACGTTCTGCGAAATGTTATGCTCTTATTGATTGGGCCTCTAGTGCCCCAAGGGGGGACCATGCCGATCCTATTTAGCCAGGGCCCATGCGTAGGAAGGATTGTTCTTAACTACATTTCACTTAGAACGGTTAGGCACCTTTATCCGTTAGGTACTAGTACTTTTGGTTTGGGTACTTGTATCTGACCGTGGCTTGGAACAATAACTTGTCGCGGATTAGTTCGTCACATCTTGTCCTTGTTTGGTTGTAGGTGTGACTTACTACTTCGATGAGAAGGTATTGAACCTTGTTGGGGCCCGGATACCATATTGGATTCATAGCATGAAAAGATACGTCACCGTGAATTAGTTTACCATCTTCTGTCCTTGTTTGGTTAGAGGGATGGTAAGCTAGTTCAATAGGTGTGTATTGGACCATGTTATAATTCAATTGACTTAATTATTTGAGCAATATTTATTCAGTTTATATGGCATGATATTATGTGTCTTGTTACGTCCCTCTGAGGACCTAGTTATCTCTCCAGGTGTGTGCTCTTGTCTTTCGTAGGTGTTCTAGCTCTAGCCGTGAACCTCGCTATTTCTTCGAGGATGATTGCACTTGGATCATCTTCGCTTCGCTCGCCAAAATTATTTATTTTCTCATGTATTTTCCTTTACTTGTTGGTAGTGGATTTATCTCCGCCCAGCATATTGTATCAAGACAATTCATTACCATTATATGATATCTTTTATTCATTTATTTTTGTGTGGATGAGATTAGTTATGGTTCTCCTGCATTTTACAGCTTATGTATTCATACGAGGTTTCCATATATTGGAGTATACTTCGCATGAATACAGCTGGCATGTCCACGTTCCTAGTCCTACGTATTTTGTGACTGGGGCGTAACAAGTATACCTTTCCTATTTGATTTACAGTATTTACATGCTTTGTTTTTCCTGTTCATTACCTGAATATTGTCCTAATTATACATGATCCTAATTCATTTATTCCTGATTAGTCATGTTAACACGTGAGATGAGGTATACGGGTGAGTGTTGCATTGCATGTTAGGTGACCTTACATGATTTTGATTAGACTTGTTCCTTGTTACAAGACTAACATGAGGTGTCGTGGATGCGAGACGGACAATAACATTTAGGAGGAGAGGACGATTACTACTTGCTTGGGCCAAGCTATGCACTTACATTATATATATATATATATATATATATATATATATATATATATATATATTCGGAGAGGAGTCATGTTTCTGGTGTTACAGCCTCTCTTAGTTACTGTTGAGACTCTTGACTGAAGCTAATGATATATGTATCTAGATCCAGATGTCATTTATTTTGGAAGGCCCACGCTTGCGAACGTCGTCCTCAAATTATATTTTATATAGGTTGGTTAGACTGGCTAGTGTGTCAATGTATCTCATGTTCATCGCATTTCATGGTATTTACTGTGTTTTATTTTGGCATGTATATTTTGTAACTTGTTACGTCCCTCTGAGGACCTCCAGGTTATTGCTAAGATCTGACATAGGTGTATTAGGATTTATTTCATCAGGATCTTCAGGTTTTGTTAGTTGATGACATCTTATCTATTCTTCCTTAGTTATTTCCTTTCTAGGTTCATAGTATAGTAAGTGTTTTGAATGCTATTATGATTACATGGACATCTGTTTTGATCTACACAGGTTATACACATTTGAACCGAACTGGAGTCTGATTAAATACGTAGCTAGCCTTTATCACATGGCCTGGTCCTACGTACTTTGGGACTGGGGCATGACATGAGGGGTCCAGTTTTTTGTGGTTTTAAGTAGCTCATTTTAAACTAGTCCAACCCATGCTTGGTAATTTTTTAATGAACGGTTTTGAAAGTTTTTTACAAGAATAAAATTGTCTATATGCCCATATAAGCAAAAGCACTCCTAAAGTTTTATTTTTGATATCAAAGTCTGATTGATGCATGATTCTTGAAATATCTTTATGGGTGTGCATCATACAATGTTCGACTTCATCAAAAACAAATAGAATCTGCCGACGGATATATTAAGTAAAATACAGTGGTGGAGGAGTTATACTGGTTCCGAGCACGGAACTACCACCTGGCCCACGTCTCTTTCGAGGTAGAAATCCATATTTGATCAAAACAATATAAACACATGATATAATAGAAATGCTTGGATGAAAGTAAGAGAGGAAGATTTAAAAAACTTATAGAAAAAGTAGTTGTATTTTCTAAGATGTAGAAGAGAAACAAGTATTTTAATGAGAAATTGTGAGTTTTACTTGACTTGTTTTATCATAATTCAAGGTGCACCTCATTTGAAAAGAAATTTTTTGAATTGCAACTCACTTGTTTTACTATAATACATGAAACCCTTTATGAAAACCGTCAGATACCCTTACCTGGACACTCTTGAGACCATAACTCCATTATCTTCCATGTATCACATTCAGATGTGCATAGATAGATGCCAAGTAGGAATAATTTATTATGGGTATTGGGTCTCAAAAGTATCCATGTCGGGGGTTAAAGGAGTCAACTTTATTGCTTTATGAGGGTTTCATGTATTATAGTAAAACAAGTGGGATGCAGCACAAATTTTCTCTTTTGGGATGTTGTCAATACCACTTTTTCAAATAGGTATAATTTTGTTATTTCATATTATTTAATTTTGTGCATATTTAATTATTAATATTGTTTTAGTTATTATGGTTAGTAGCTAGCCTATTAGTTAGACTTGTGTTATTGAACCAATTAGTCTAGACACTAGATTTAGAGTCCAACAATTAGCATGACATGATTCATAGACTAACTCATTGGACTAGGCCCAATTAGACTAATTTAATCATGCCATAAAATAAAATTAGGATTAGACTAAATACCAAAATAGGATTAGAACCTATCATGCATTAATTAGCCCAAATGACAAACTTTTAGGGGCATGATAGACATTTTGTTTAGCATAATATGCCCTGTATGGCCGGCCACCTCTAGATAGAGAGACTCGTTCTCTCATTTCATTCCATTGCATCAATTCTTCCCAATTTGGTGTTCTTCCCCAAATTGACCCATCCTTCTACCAATTCCTCCCAAATTCCACTCAATTTCTCATACATGCCTCTCATTCTCCTCTCTTGGAAACCTAGGAGCCTGGACACAATGAGCACTAGAAGAGGAGTCCATTTGCGAGGAGCTACGTGTCCGAATCGTATACATTTGGCTTTTTAGTAGGAATTCATCTCCTAATAGGTATACATCTCATTTTTTCCTATTTAATTAGACTCTATTTGTTTTAATTGACCCGTAGGAATTCACCCATGGACTAGGACTACCCATAGGAAGAAGATTTAGACTCTAATGACTCTCTATGTGAAAGTTATATTGGGTTTTATGCCAATTTTGGGAGAACTCCGAGAATGATGCACCAAGTATTTGTCATTGGATTTTGTAGATCTAATTTGATTACAATTTCTTGTGTGTGTCTAGATCCGTGTCCACAATTGGATACGAGTAGGCCGTATATGATACGTTAGGACACAAAGACATTTTAGGGATTTTTTCCTCTAACACTTGTGGTACACATGTACAATTACACATGACACTTGACACTAGCTTCAAATTGTACTATTTATGTTGATAAATGTATTTTAGACTTGCCATGTGACTTGGTAGGATTCGGGCAAGGTTTGGTATAGGTATATTGGTCGTATCATAAGCGTATCGTAGAATACTGTGATACGGGGGTGATGCACACCAAGTGTTTGTGTTGTGTCCATGTGTAAGTATATGGCTACACCCATGTAGGTGCGTGTGCCACATATAGACATATGCGTGTGTTGTAGTGTGAGAGCCTATGCTTGTGTGTGTGTCAATTTCATACCTATTTGTAGTTATGTAAGTATGGATTAATAGGGGGTATATGTTGCACATATGTGTGTGAAAGTGTATAGTGGACACACACACTTGTGTCTTGTGTATAAGTTGATTGTGTGTGTGTGTGTGTGTGTGTGTGTGTGTGTGTGTGTGTGTGTGTGTGTGTGTGTGTAGTTGGATAGGTAGTTGTATTGATAGAAAACTAGATAGAGAGTTAAAGAGATAAATAGATTAGTAGAGAGGGAAAGAAATTTGCACAATAGGTATTGTGTGCTACTGCCTTTAGTAGTAGAAGGTAGACAAGAACAGGGGGAACAGGCCCTGCCTTTGGGCTAGAAGCACACCTGTGCATCTGTGCACATTGTGTACTGAACAGTTAGGGCTCCTATGCACATGACATGTTAACAGCAGCATAGGAAACTTTGCTGCACTAGGCAGCAGGAGGAAAGAGGCAAATGTAGCAGCAGCAAAGCAGTTGCTCTTACTTGGACATTAGTAGTTGTTACGACCCACACCCAAAATTTGGACGTGGGTCGTGGGCACGCCCAGCCTATGCCGCAGTATCGGCGGTAGAACGATGTATAATATCAATATGATGATCGATCCACGCAATATATTCAACTCCACTTGGGAGGATAATAAAGTATAATCAAACCCAATACTTAATCACAGCTCTAAACATGAAATCGTACAATGGAACATAAAGGAAAATAATAGTCTTTCATTTAAATAAATAACTAAATTCCAGAAATTAACTACATGGTCCAAATGTTAAATAGTCAACTAAATCGGGAGACAAATCCGTCAAATGCCAATTCAGCTAAACTGGGCAATTTCTGGAATTCAGCAAGCTATATCTCTATTGGATCCACTCATGGGTTCTTTTGCGGTCCATAATAGGTAGGACACATGTCCTTGGCCTTATTGTCTGAAAAATTTTATCCAGTCAGGATGAAAAGAATACATCTCTAACAGCAGTCCCAATAATTGATAAAGTCTATAAAATAGTAATAGTAATGAAACATGATGAACAGATAAGCATAGTATCATAGAACAGAACATATAGTGAAACAGGTAAGCATGACAATAATGACAAGTCGGTAATTAAGAATCAATAATAAACAACTAAAATAAGAACTAACAATGTATAAAATGGAATCGAAAAGACTGCACCTATCCAAAGTTGAAATACCACTTTCGACATGTAAATATCTAGGGATAAATATGGCAGCCCGTACGTGAAGTGTACGAGTGCTATCGTTCCAGTTTGGACCTGAGGGAGTTGCTTCTTATTTGGGAATGTTCACATGTCTACTAAGGTATTTTCCCGTCCAACTAGTATCAATGGATCATGCAAATCAAGATACAAGACTAGTGATGCCAGTAAGAGGGATGATGCCTGTAGGCCAGTCCAGTAGGAAAATAATGTATTCAAACGAATCCATAAAGTATTACTCCGTGAACCATCGTGTTGAGAACCAAAACAAGGAATCAATGTAAAACAGTATTATAACATGAATCATAGAAAGAATCAAGTATGGAAACTGTTAGAGAATGTACTCGCCTGGAGTCCTGAGCTGTCGGTATGGGTCTGGTACCAAATCCGAGTCCACGTAACCTATTTATGAATTTATAGTATCAATAAGTGATTTGTAATCAAGAATAAGATATCTACTAGGTCTCTAGGTCAATTTCTAGACCAATTTGGTTTTATAGTGGATAAGTATTCTAGGATACACATATATATTACTTGATACTAACCTCCCACTATACTTGACACTGGCGACATATCCTATTTATTTATATGTCACATATCCATGTTACTACTTGCCTCTAGGATACACATCACCATCTAGTCTAACATCCATAATACCCTTAGATATTCAACTTGACACCACCCCCAACTCTAATACTTTCACAGATTCACCTTATTACAGATTCACATTGCTACTCTTACTATCTTCCTACTAGGCCTTTAGATTCATTATGCCTATATACAACTATCTATACATGTATAGATAGGTATCCTAGGATACACCTACCCAATGCTTGATACTAATCTTAACTATCAAACTGCAATATATTACCTACTGTGTATCCTACTGGTATAGATATACATATGGACATACTCCCAGTTTGTGCAGGAATAGGCAATTGACCCTACAGTGCACACATGCATTACTTCACTAACATTCACATGTGTGCCCACACCCATGCAATGTCGTATGCTACAGAGTTTCCCCCAACTACTGCTATTAATTTCTTCAACTAATGTCTTATTTTCAGCTGCTGCTCTATTTTTAATCCGTACATAGAGCACATTGATATGCCTCTTCTGTGTACACTTAAACCCCTCGGTCCTAGCCCTATATTATTGTTGCTACCTATGATAATTTCTGCACACCCATAGGTAATTTCCAACCCTTACCTACTTAATAATACTACACATAGCTCCTAAACACCCGTACCCCCTTCCTCATTTACTGACACATGACACATACTTACCTCCTACATTGCCAAGTTCAGTTTGCACAAACTCTACATATAGCAGTGGCCAATCTGCAATTTACAAATCTTGCTATACAATACATAGGTACACACAGGCAATCTATGTCCTATACACACCACATGTTAATTCCCAACTTCCTAATGGATCCTACTTGTATATATATATATATATATATATATATATATATATATATATAAGCCGTTGCCCAGCTGGAAGTGCATTAGGGGGTCCGCAAGCAGACGGCCGCGAGTAATGCGTCTCCAGGATGACGATGAACAATTATTGACTAAGGCCGTTCCAGGATGGGAATATCTGAAGTATCTCGCTTGCATGAAGCGGGTCCAAATTGAATTGTCCGTTCGCAGTTTCCACCATAACTTCATGGAGCATGCGTCGGCGATGTGTTCCAATCTACAGAATCCCAGTCCCACTCTTCCGCGTCCGTCCTCCCTCACTCTCCTCTACCTTCTCTCCAGAGTATCCCTTTCCCCAGTCCCAGCGTAGCTTTCCTCTCAGTTCTGACGCCCTCACCGGTGGTGACCAGGCGGTGGAGCAAGGGTACTCACTGGCGTTACATTCTCGATTGGCGCCTCTCCCTATTTTTCAAATTTCGAATGGTTCTTCTGGTTCCCCGGGTTGGGAGCCCTCCTTCGGTGCAGGCTCCGGGTCTCCCAATGCCCCCCTTTCCTCGGGAGAGTCGCCCACCTGCGGTACAGGCATGGGAGGCCTTTCCCTCTGGCACCACGTGAACGGTTCAGTGTACCTACTGAATGTGGCAGGCCACCCTCACTTATTAGCTGCTGAACGTAATATGCCCTCTAGCGCAGTTTTTCATGGTGGGGCCCGCTCCCCCAATGGACTCTACGTATAAGGCTCGTCTCCATCTGGTGGACTCTACGCGCATGGCTCAGCAGTTCTTTCCGCAGGTGGGCCCCCCTTTCAGCGGCTACTTTACGCCTGGACCATCTCATCTCGGTGGAGCTCGCTCCCCACTTGATCCCATCGCGCCAGGGACGTCTGTTTAGACGTATGGCTCAGCTGTTCAGCCCACAGGTGGGGCCCCGTTCCAACGGATCCTTTACGCCCGGATCACCACCTCTCGGTGGGGCCAGCTCTCTCTACGCGCCAGAGACATTTGATCAGTCCTTCTATGGGGGCCCTCCTAGCAACGTTTTTAGCGCGCACGGATCTATCCCTAGATTTTACGTGCCTCTCCCTGCGTATTCCCAGTCCATCACCCCCACTTCGTCAGGCGGGCCATCCCCCTCTTTATCCGACATCTACGCTCAGCACTCCCTCTACGCTGATCTTCCTCTCGGCCCATTCACTGCGCTCTACTCCCCCCTCCACTCTCTCCGATCTTCCTCTCGCCCCCTCCGCAGCGCGTTTCGTCCCTCTAATCACCACCCCTACTCAACCCTCCCAGCCCCTCACCTCTCCCTCCCCTCCAGTCCTCCCTATCGTTGGCCCTCCAGCCCCTGGCTCCTCCTCAGTTGACCCCAGCTTCCCTACCTCTCCGATTATTCCCCCTTAGGCCCCCTGCCTACCCCCTGTACCTTCGATTCCTCCCCCTACCGCCTCTTTGACTCCACCGGGCAGTCCCCCGGATCCTAATCATCTCGCCCTATGCTCGTCCGAGCCTGGGGATCACGCAAGGGATCCCACTGGGTCGACCCGGACTCTCACCCTTCCCCTCCTCTAGTTGCCATCGGTCCTCTTGTGGCACCTTCCTCTGCGAGCGGGGCGAATCCCATCTCTAGCGCCTCTGGGTAGTCTACACTGGCCATCCCCGTTCCAGAGTGCTTACCCCAGGCAGCTTCCCCAGACTTCGCACTCTGGCCCGAGCTGATCCCCTCCTCGAGTGTCCTCCCTCCTTCCAGCAGCTCTTTTCCCCCAACGACCTTCGCTGCCAAGCTTTGCCCGGATCTGGCGTCAGTCAAGGCGCCTTCCGTCCCAGACATCGATCTTTCATACATTGTGTACTCCCAGGAATCACCGGTGCCATCGGTTCCATTTACCGACATGGATATGTCTTCTCTAGCGAATTCATTCCCCCACTCTTTCATCCTTAAATTTTCATCTGGATGTCCCAAGCTCCCTAGGGTGCAGGAGATGATAGCCAGCTGGAGACTTACTGCGGATTACCGTGTAGCTCCCCTTGATCCCAAACCTATTTTTCTTTACCTCTCTTCCAAATTAGACCATAAGACAGTCTGGTATAAAGGCACGTACAGGATCGATTCCCATCAGATGAAGATCATCAAGTGGTCTACTACCTTTAGCACTAAAGAAGACTCGACGACAGTCGCCGCCTGGATCACGCTGCCTAATCTGCCACTCATTTGCTTCATCCCAGCTGCCCTCAGGCGTATCGCTAACTCTTTTGGCACGAATGTGGCCTCAGCCCCAGAGACAAGCAACCTCACCAAAGCCAACTACGCCAAGATCTGTGTGGAACTCGATCTCACCACCGAACCACCCAATTTTATCAACATCGAGCTGGGCAACAGAACCCACATCCAACAAATTCTCTACGATAACCACATTATGTTTTGTAACCACTGCCACTTAAGAGGTCATCTCCCGAAGCACTGCCACCGTCTTCATCCAGAACTAAAGAAGAAACCACTCAGAAAAGACAGCGAGCCAACTGAGGAGAGGACACCTAAGCCACCTCTCCTACCCCGCCCAAACTCGTACACTCGATTCGGTTCCAGAGGTACCTCGCCTGACAGGAGCGAATCTTCCAGCAAAGCATTGGTCCCCCACAGCTCCCAAAGACACAGAAGACCTGGAGGAGACAGCCTCCCCCTCGGCCGACCGCGCACTCACCGAGATTCTTTCCAATTCGGAAGACGTAGAACAGTTCACCGACATCACTGAAGCTAATCAACAGCACGCCATCGAAGACTCAGGGGGAGAGGCCCTAGCTATTCTAGGGCCAGACCTAGTTCGGAGAGGGCTCCAGGTCATAGCCGCGGGAGTCCCTCTTCAGCAAACTAATCTTCTCACAGGGAGCACCAGTGACTCCATAATCATCCCACCAGAGAATCCTATCCTGGACTCTGCCGGAGAATCGGTCAATCAGCAACCGAACCCGCAGGAGAAGTCAGGTAACGATCACCCCCCAATGGAGGCAGGACCTTCTACCTCGAGCAAGGCTAGTGCTAACCACGGACCCACTGCATCCACCACCATCCAAACCAGATCCGCCGCCAAGCGGAACAAAATACCCTCCCACAACACCCTTAATGCTTAACATCCTATCTTGGAATGTCCGCGGTCTGGCGAACAAACCGACGTTAAGGAGAATTAACAAACTGCGGAAAATCCACAAGATAGACATCCTAATCATTCTTGAACCTAAAATCCCCCCAAAAGATTAAAATCCATCCAACTGCAACTGGGCCTCCCCAAGGCCATAGCTGGCAGACACGATATTTGGATTCTCTGCACGAAGGACATCAAACTCGAAGTCATCCAAGATACCCAGCAGGCCCTCTTCTGTTGGTTCGATCACCCAAGTCTCCCCAATCGAGCCATCCTTTCAGCGGTCCATGGCAGCTGCGATATAGCGGAGAGGAAACTTCTCTGGGACGACCTCCTTGACATCCATCATCTCCACACCAACTCCCCTTGGCTTTGCATTGGCGATTTCAACGCGATCACCTGCAGCACGAAAAAAACAGGAGGCCGCCCCCTCGCTCCGACTATGCTTGACTTCAACAACTTCATCTTCAATGCCCACTTAACCACTCTCCAGTTTACTGGCAATGCATTCACCTGGTACAACATGTAGGATGGCGACCATCGTCAATACTCTAGGCTTGACAGGGCCCTCACGAACGCTATTTGACACGGAATGGGGATCACCACCAACCTATCCCACCTCAACTCCACAGAATTCGACCACAACCCCCTATTGGTAGAGATCAAAAACAAGACTAACTCTTCCAAAAAGAACTTCAGTTCCTCGACTTCTGGACTGGGCATCCCCAATTTTTGGGCATCGTTGCGGAAGCATGGAACCGAGAGGATTCCCCCAACCCCCTGGTTCGAGTGAGCAACAAACTTAAAGCCACCAGAAAAGCATTGTCCGTCTGGAGCAAGCTCGACTACGGAGATATCTTTCAAGCTATTCGCGTCGCTGAGGACGACGTCACCCGCGCCGAAGCCTTGGTTATCACGGATCGCTCCCCAGCGGCTAGGAGAGCCCTCAACCTCACCGAGGCCATGCTTAAATTCAGAATCAAAATGGAGACCGATTTCTGGAACCAGAAAGCGAGGTTAAAATGGGACAGCGAGGGGGACAAAAACTCGAAGTACTTTCATGCCTGCGTTAACGGCCTCAGACAGAAGCTCTCGATTCACAAAACTACTGATGAAAATGGAAACATCATCCCCGACCAAAAGAGCATCCATGAGGCGGCCACGGAATTCTATTCCAAACTATTCTCAGAAGAGGCGGTTCACAAAGATAGATCATTCCTTAACCAAATCCCCCTCCTCATTAACGACACCGACAACGCCCAGTTGAATCGCCCCCCTCAATTCAGGAGGTTAAAGATGCAGTGTGGGCTCTGAACGAGCACAGTGCTCCAGGTTCGGACGGGTTTTCGGGAGTATTCTTCCGCACATGCTGGGATATTGTCAAGCACGACATCATCGAAGCGGCGATCGCTTTCTTCGAAGGTGCCATATACCCTAAAGCCATTTCTAGTGCCAACCTGATCCTAATCCCTAAAAAAGACAATCCGGAGTCCATCCGTGACTTTCGACCCATCAGTCTTTGTAACTTCACCAACAAGATCATATCCAAGTTCATCGCGACCAGAATGGCTGGTCTTTTCCCAAAGATCATTTCGGAGGAGCAAAGCGGGTTTGTTCGCGGGAGGAACATCCAGGACAATATTATGCTGGCCTAAGAGTTAATCACCTGCATGAAATTTCCGGTGAGGGAAGGCAACATTGCCATCAAAATCGACATGGAGAAAGCCTATGATAGACTGGATTGGCAATTCATGATCTGGGTTTTCAGAGCTTTCGTATTTTCGAATCTTGGACCAATATCGTCTGGAGATCCATCAGCAACTCGTGGTTCTCGACGGTCATCAATGGCCACGCTGAGGGATTTTTTAAATTCTACCGCGGGGTGAGACAAGGAGACCCACTATCCTCCACCGTCTTCATCATAGCTGCTGATGCTCTGAGTAGGAACCTCAACAACATGGTCAACACCCCTAACTTCCAGTACTATCATACTTCTAGTGGCTGCCCTATCATCACCCATCTGGCATTCGCAGACGACCTTCTCATCTTCTCCTCCGGGGAGGAAGGCGCGGTGGCAGTGGTTCACAATACCCTGGAGAGATACTCTAGATGCTCGGGCCAGAAATTCAATCATTCTAAGAGCGTTATCTACGTCCACCACAATACCAACAGAGAGCACGCCAACAACCTCTCCAGCTTAACATCCTTTTCAGTTACAAAGCCACCGTTCAACTATCTTGGTTGCCCTTTAGTGTATGGAAAACCCAACATCGGGATTTTCGAGGACTTAATCACCAGAATCAGGAAGAAACTGGAAGGGTGGCACAATGCCACCTTATCCCCGGGTGACAAGATTATCCTCATCAATCATGTGTTATCCTCCATCCCCATCCACACCCTTGTTGCGTGCTCGCCGCCCATTAAGGTTCTTTCTTCTATCGAATAGATCTTTTGTAATTTCTTCTGGGGGCATAGCAACGGCCATGATAAGCATCACTGGGCTAGCTGGGAATCAATGGCTCATCCTACAGGCGAGGGGGGTTTGGGATTCACTAAACTCACTCACATTATTCAAGCTTTCTCGATGAAACTGTGGTGGAAACTCTGCACAACCAACAACTTATGGAGCAGGTTTTTGAAAGCCAGATACTTCAAACACATACACCCATCTATGGCCATATCCAATTGCAGATCATCAGCGGCTTGGCGTCGCATCCTTTTTGGCCGCGACCTTGCCGAGCCTGCGATGAGACTCCAGCTGGGAGCGGGCGACTCGAACCCATTCCTTGAGAGGTGGGTGGGAGACAGCATGATCCCGTGTCTTACGGAGACCCCGAGAGATTGTAGGATCAGAGACTTGTGGAATCCCTCTACCGACGACTGAAACTGGGACCAGATTCGTGAGTGGGCCGGCAACGTTGCAGCCGATGGCATCCGCGTGAGAGGGCTGCGCACCAATGGCGAGGAGGATGCGTTGAGATGTTCTCTCGAGGCGTCGGGGGGATTCTCGGTGAGGTTGGCGAGAATCGCTATCCAGGGCGTCGGTCGGCCATGCCTCTCCATAGCATACTATTGGCACTCCCGCGTCCCCAAGAAGTGGTCCTTCCTCTTGTGGAGAGCGACCCGTAAGAAGCTGCCGACTGACGACATCCTTAACACACCATCGGGATTAGCTTAGCATCAGCGTGCTTCTGCTGTTCTGAGTGCCAAACGGAGACTATCGATCACATCTTCCGCCAGGGGACGCTGCCAGACAGGACTTGGACTACCCTTAACCAGCTATTCAACATTAAGCAGGGCGGTGGACGCTTCCACGATCTCTTGACTTCCTGGGGTTCTTCCTTCCATGGCCACCAGATCGTCGCAGCGGCCGCTACTTGGGTCATTTAGAAGAATCTCAACAAGGCGAGATACGAAGGTCACCAATATTCGGCTGACAAGCTCTTACGGGAAGTTGCCCGCCAATGCCGTAAGTGGAACACCGTGTGTTCCCACAGTCCGAGAGCATTCTGGTCAGTGCTCCCCCTTAGCCTCGGCGGTTTTGTCGCTTTCCCCCTCCTCCTTTTGTGGTATACCTGTATAGGCTTCGGCATTTTGCGCCTTGTATACGGATTTTGTCTGCGGTTTTGAGCCGCATTTAATAAATGGAAGGGGTTTTTCAAAAACAAAATAATATATATATATATATATATATATTGTTTTGTATATATTATATATATACAAAAAAAAACAATATATATTTTTGTATATATATAATATATACAAAACAATATATATATATATATATATATATATATATATATATATATATATATATATATATATATATAGTAAGGCTACAATTTGCATATATAGTTGCTGCTTCTGATACCTACTTGTATACACCTACACTGCTACAGATTAAATGCACCCTAATGCTAGTGCCCATCCCTAACACACTGACACACACACACGTTTCCTATTTGTTATTGGTACACACATTCCCTTGTTCTTATTGATACCCACTTGTACCCATTCTGAAATAACGTGTAGGCAACTCTAGAGAGGGGTGAATAGAGTTTGTGTCGATAATTACCAAATAAAAATTAACTCTATATCACCTCCACAAAACAACTATCAAGATAGTAAATAATTCAGAGAGAAATGCGGAAGTAAATAAAGATCAGAAGAGCATACGCAAACACAGCAGTTTTAACCTGGTTTCCCTCGTGGAGGACTAGTCCAGGCCTGAGAACTCTAGCTCAGGATTGAAATCCACTATTTGTGAAATAGTGTACAACCACGTGCCTTTACTCTCAGAAGAGCATGCCAACTTCTTACAGATTCGCAGGTGGCGAAACTTGGAATTGTCCAAGTAACTTTTCTTTCACTCTTGCACACAACTTCTAGCTGATATCGCACTGAGCACCTTGGGCTAAGGAGAGTTGTGGCTTAGGAGATATGGAAGAATAAGGCTTAGAGTAGTAGAGCATAGAAGGCTTGAATATTTAAAGGTGAGAGATAGAAAGATAATCTGAAATGAGAGAAATCAAGTCTTATTTATACTACTCTGGGGAGGCAGAGTTCGGCCCGAATTCTGTCCCAAGAATTCAAATTTTTGAACGTTGGACAGGTTGTACCAAGCAGGCCCTAAAAATTAGTACCTGAAAATCAGGGGACAGAGTTCGGCCCGAACTCTGTGTGGGGGCAGAGTTCGGCCCGAACTCTGCCTCTTAGGTGGCAGAATGGCCTTTGGGCTTTTGGGCTTTGTGGAGCTTGCGCTTGGTTTAAGGAATTGGTCTATTTGTATGGTAGAGCTTGGAGAGATATGTCTACGGGTTGAGATGACTCAGTGCGACTCAACGTACACATTCTTCTAGACTCAATAAATTGAAGATTACAGACTTGGATCAAGTAGAAAAACCAAGGGCCCTTTGATGATGCCTTTCTTCTGATATTTGAGCAGTCCTGAAGACGTCTTTTTCCTTGACAGTAGTCGTCCAAAGATAAGCAGATCTGGAAATCTGAATACCATTCGAGGGCTTCGCTAGGCGGTTCGGAGAAATCTCTTTGTATGACGCCGTCTTTGGTCCATCATTAATTCTTCATTGCCCGATGTCCTGGTTTAATCATGTTAGATCATGCTTACCACATGTCTACAAATACATGTTAGACGAGTAAAATATGTTGCAGTACGATACAAGCATAACAATATGATATAAGACAATTAGGATAATGTTAAGTTTAAGTGGCAACATGAGAGTGAGTATATGAATATTAGTAACATCATTATGTTAAACTTAACTGATTAGCCATATTCAAAAACATGATGTAATCATTGGGCCAACACATTCATAATATCACTTGATTCCCTTTGTCTTCAAGATACCTATATCCGCATATTGACACACCATTGTTGGCCCATTAAGCCATGGTCAAATCGATTTCGATAATTGACTTAAACTCTAAACTTGGTATGAAAAGAAATAAGTGCACAGATTTCGTCTTTGCTGACTTTTCACATTTATTCTGTATTTTTCTTTTATTGAGTCTAGATTATTTTGTGAGTCGGGATCACGGACATTTAGAAGTTTATTCCTATACATTTTTCTGATGACCAAGATTCCTGGTAACCGAACTCGACCAGAGTTCTGTTCGAACTCGGACCGAACTCGGTAACCTGGAATCACTCCTGGTCAGCAGCTTTCCCTATTCTTTTGGATCACCAACGTTCAAAAATACGAACATTAGCCTACCGAGTTCGGCCCAAACTTTGTCTCAAAATTACCTATAAAAAGAGAAGAAATCCTTATTTCTATTCACTCATTCATTCTTCATCTTCTCTATACATTCCTAAGCTTTCTATCCAAGTTACAGAGCTTCAATCTTCAAATCCCCAAGACAACTCACATTCTTCTAGTGTCGGTGGTTTCCGATTAGGAGTATTCGAGTTGTACACGCTTGGAGTATAAAAGCTTTTCTCAGAAAAAGTGTTGTTGAAGTTTGAACGTAGGCGTCGGACAAAAAATAGATGGTGTTGAAGTTGGCGTGTCCTTCGGAGTAAAGCATGCGGTATAATCTCTATTCAAAATAGGGGATTATAGCGAGAAGGAGTTCTTGCGAACTGGACTATTCCTCTCAGAGGGAACCAGTATAAACATGTTGTCTCTGCGTATTGCTTTTTTGTCTCCACTACTTACTTGCTTTACTTGCATTTACATTTATATTTCTGCTTCACCTGCTTAGATAATTTTTATTTGGCAATTATTTTTCGCTGCACTCTATTCACCCCTCTAGAGGTGCCATCGATCCTACAATTGGTATCAGAGCACAAGTTATCTCTAGTCAGAATTTATACTCATTGAGATATGGCAACCCTATATCCAAGCAATGGTGAAGGCCAATCAACAAATAGGCCACCCCTATTTGATGGCACAAACTACACGTACTAGAAGACACGGATGGGCTTTTACCTCAAGTCTCTTAATTTTGATTTATGGTCGATTTTCATAAATGGTTATAAGAAACCACTACCTATTATGGTAGATGGCGAACTCATTAAGAAACCATTTGACAAATATACCGATGGTGAAAAGAAACAAGCTAGTCTTGATGCAAAAGCCACCAATGCTTTATTTTGTGCTGTAGATACAACTAAGTTCAATAGAGTTTGTACATGTGTCATGTCAATCGAGGTTTGAAAACTTCTTGAGGTTACTTATGAAGGTACTTCACAAGTGAAGGAATCCAAAATCTTACGACTCACACAAGAGTATGAGGCATTCAAAATGAAGCCTAATGAGACAATTACAAATATGTTTACTCGGTTCCTAGACATTGTTAATCCTCTATATTCCCTTAGAAAAGAATACAGCAATCATGAGAAGATTCGAAAGGTGCTTCGTGGGCTAACCAAGAACTGGAATCCAAAGGCAACGGCCATTATTAAGGGAAATAATCTCACAACAATGACTCTTAAAACCCAAATAGGAAAGCTTATGATGCATGAGATGGACCTTAAAGACTTCGAAGAGTCAGCTTCAAAAGAGAAGGCGATAGCATTTAAATCAAATCACAGGACAGCCTCCGACGATGAAAGTGAGTCAGATAGCTCAGACAATGAGCAAATGGCCCTCATGACAAGAAACTTCAGAAGATTCCAAAGATAAGAGAAATCGAACAAAAAAAGTAAGATTGCAAAGACGACGAAGAACCTATCTGCTTCAGCTATAAAAGAACATGTCATATAAAAAAGGATTGCCCTGTCATAAGGAAAGAAAGCAGGCATGATCAGACAAGCAAGAGAAGGTCAACAACTAGAAACTATGCCAACACTAGCATCTGGTGTGAGAGCGAAGCTAGTGATTCTGAAGAAGAAGAAGAAGAAGAAGAAGAAGAAGAAGAAAAGCCTCGCAACTAAGCAAACTTATGCTTCATGGCTGCATATACTAAGGTAATAACAAACACTCTCTATGAAGAATTTACTTTTAATGAATTATGTGATGCTTTTTCTGATCTATTGGTCGATCAGGAAAAAATGGTAGATATGTACAAAAGTGCTAAGAAAGAGCTAAAATTTGTACAATATGAGTTTTCAAAGCAATCTAGAATGTTAGAAGATATTAAAGATTCTTCTAGTGACACCAATAAGATATCTTCTCTAAAGTTAAGCTTACATGAAACTCTTGAAAAGCTTGAAAAGGCAAATCAAGAAAATGTAAAACTTAACGATCTCTTTGAAATAGAGAAAAGAAAGTATAACACCGCTGCTCAGAGAGTAGATGCACTCATGGCCAAGTACAATGAAGCCTATGACAACTCTAAAAAGTTAGAGAATAAACTGGGCAAACAGGTTGCTAAACCTAATGCTCAGGCAAACATAAGTCAGAAGGCTAAACACAAACACAACACGACCAACACTGCTAGAACTGTTAAAAGTCATGCATATATATATATACCTTTCCGCACAGTAAGAAAACACACACATCTTCAAAAACTCATATACATGATTTTCAAACGACACCTCGAACTAACACTTTTGCTACATGTTATTATTGTGAATTGAAAGGACATGTATCACCTCAGTGTAAGATTAGAAAGCTATTAGAATTGAATGTCTATATGTGGGTTCCAAAAACTAACACTTCAGGACCCTCAAGAAAGTGGGTACCAAAGTTTACATCTCCAACTTGGGTTGTAGGTGGACCTTCCTCCTCCCACTAGAAGCAAGTAGATACTCGATAGTGGTTGCTCTAGGCACATGATAGGTGATAACAAATTATTTGCAACTCTATCGATGAAGAAAGAAGGCTATGTCTCATTTGTGAACAACCTTAAAGGACATATATTGGAATTGGTGACATAGGTACTTCTCCCTCATCTATTATTAAAGATGTATACTTAGTGACAGAATTAAAACATAACCTACTAAGTATTAGTCAACTGACTTATCATGGTTATGGAATTAATTTTGTTAAAAATAAATGTTTTGTTTATGATAAATCACCTGGAATAACCTCCTTCGAGAGAATAAGAGAGGACAACATATATGTTCTTTATCTGTCAGGAAAGACTAATAATACAGGGAAATGCTTATTCACAACCCAAGACGGAAGCTGGATATGGCATATGCGTCTTGGACATGCGAACATGGACACTATTGCAAGATTGTCCACCAAGAAAATGGTAAACGGCTTACCTGAAATAACTTTCAAGAAAGATATGGTCTGTGTCGAATGTGAGAAGAACAAGGTATCTAGATCATCCTTCAGGTCAATAAACGCTGTAAGTACCTGCAACTAATTCATATGGACTTGTTTGGACCAAGTAGAATCGCCAGTCTTGGCAGAAAGCTTTATGCTTACGTGATAGTTGGTGACTACTCACAATATACTTAGGGTTTACTTTCTTGCAAATAAGAATGAGGCCTTTTCTGAATTTATATCTTTTTGTAAAAAGGTGCAAAATGAGAAAGGATTTATGATTACTCGGATTAGAAGTGATCATGGAGGAGAGTTCGATAACCATAAGTTTAAATCCTATTATGATTCAAATGGGTAATCACATGAATTCTTTTGCCCCAGGACTCCTCAACAGAATGGCGTTGTGGAGAGGAAGAATAAAACTATTGGTGATATGGCCAGAGTTATGCTTAACCAGTATAATCTTCCTAATTATTTTTTGGCAGAAGCTGTCTATATAGCATGCCATGTTCTGAATAGAGTTCTAATTAGACCTATATCTAAAAAGACTCCTTGTGAATTATGGTTTAATAGAACTCCTAACATCAGTTATTTCAAAGTCTTTGGTTGCAGATGTTTTATTTTAAATACAAAAGACAACCTGGGAAAATTCAACAAAAAATATGATGAATGTAAATTCTTGGGATATGTAGCAAAAAGCAAAGGATTTAGAGTATTCAACAAGAGGTCACTCGTTGAGTCAATAAATGTCATATTCGATGAGCTAAACAATAAACGGAATGATGACAGTGACAATGAAGAAGATAAAGCTCCCATCGATGGAACATCAGGTGATACCCCGCCAAATGATACACCACCAATAGATGTACCGTCCACATCCTATCTGGAAAGTCTGCCGAAATGAATGCGGTTTACGTCAGACCATCCCTAAGAACTGGTAGTCGGTGATATATCAAGAGGTGTAAGTACTCGTTCAAGCTCAAAAGAATTGGTAATAGATAATGTTGCATTTATTTCCAAAATAGAACCCAAAAATGTTTTAGAAGCTTTTTTTGATGAATTTTGGATTCTGCAATGCAAGAGGAACTTAACCAATTTGAGCGGAATCAAGTATGGGAACTCGTTCCCAGACCTATTGATCACCTAATCATTAGTACCTAGTGGGTATTCCAAAATAAGTTAGATGAGAATGGCTCAGTCACACGCAATAAAGCACGTCTAGTAGCTCAAGGCTATAAGAAGAAGGCATTGACTATGATGAGATGTATGCTCCGGTTGCTAGATTAGAGTCCATTTGTATGCTTTGTACTTTTGCAAGTTTTCATGGTTTCAAACTTTTTCAAATGGATGTCAAAAGTGCTTTTCTAAATGGTTTTATAAAAGAAGAAGTTTTTATAAAACCACCTCCTGGCTTTAAAGATTTTAAAAATTCTGATCACGTATTCAAGCTTCGTAAGGCTCTCTATGGTCTCAAACAAGCACCTCGTGCATGGTATGAGCACCTTAGTTCCTTCTTACTTGAACACGGTTTTTTAAAAAGGAAAGTTGATTCTACTCTATTTATAAAATCTTTGAATAAAAATATTTTATTAATGCAGATATATATAGATGAGATAATTTTTGGATCAACTAATGAGATGCTATGTAACGAGTTTGCTAAGTGTATGCAGAGTGAATTCGAAATGAGCATGATGGAAGAATTAACATTCTTTCTTCGACTACAAATCAAGCAAAGTTCACAAGAAATATTCATCAATCAAGCAAAATATACAAAAGACTTGCTAAAGAAATTTGATATGGATAACGTCAAACCTATTGGTACACCCATGGCAAAGTCTACAAAGCTTGATACAGATGAAAGTGGTACAGCAGCTAACGTACGTAAGTACAGAGGTATGATTGGTAGCTTATTGTATTTAACTGCTAGTCAACCTGACATTATGTTCTCTATATGCTTATGTGCACAGTATCAGGCTTGCCCTAAAGAATCACATGTGAGCGCCGTTAAGCGTATCTACGATACCTTAAAGAAACTTTAACGAATGGTCTTTGGTATCCCAAAAATGGTTCGTTTGACCTGGTAGGTTACTCGGACGCGGATTTTACTGGATGCAAATTCGATCGTAAAAGTACCAATAACACATGTCATTTTCTAGGAAAGTCTTTAGTCTCCTGGTTTTCTAAGAAATAAAATTTTGTTGCATTATCAACAACTGAGGCTGAATATATAGCTGTAGGACGTTGTTGTGCTCAAATTTTGTGGATAAACAAACTCTGAAAGACTATCAGTTATTATTTTATCACATACCTATTTACTGTGATAACACTAGCTCTATTAATCTCATGAAGAATCCTATATGTCACTCACGCACTAAGCACATAGAAATTAGACATCATTTTCTTAGAGATCATGTTTTACAATGTGATATTAGTTTAGAATTTGTTGACACTGAACATCAACTAGCTGATATCTTCACTAAGCCTTTGGCTGAAGATCGTTTTAACTTTATACGAAGGGAATTAGGAATTATGGATGTTGAAGTAATATAACTAAATATTATTAGTTAATACTCATGAATTTGTGAAAATTATTTTGGTTATAAGATGAAAGGGCCCTTCTGTTACACAGGTGTAAATAGTCTGAAGCAACATGGTGTACTAGTCTTCAGACTACCACTAGATGGGATCCGGCCCCTACAGCTAACCCAAAATATTCGATGCGACTTTGTGTATTATTAATTAATTAATATTATTTATTTATTTCAACACAATTATTTATAATTAAACTCGTATTTATGTTAAAAACTATCACACTCTTTTCAATATCTGTTCTGATTCCCATGTGACCGAACTGGGTCAGAGTTCTGGCCGAACTCGGTCTGGGTGAATTCGAATAGAAGCTGGACAGCCGAGCCCCCTCTTTATTTAAACCCTCTACCTCATCACAGCCACCATATTTCTACTGAAAACCCTAACCCTACTTGGTTCTCCCTCCTCTAAGCTCTTCAAGTCTTCAAACTTTGGATTCTGAGCTCTCTCGAAGTTCTCTTCAACTGTTTACCTTCAATTTCGGTATATTTTTCACTCTCTCTACTTCTTTCAATTTCATGGCTCCTAAAATTCATATTTCATCAAAAAAGAAAAGGAAGTTTGATGAGAGTTCGTCCTCTACTCCTCATGAGGCGGCATCATTTTCACTTTATACTCCTTCCAAACCCGACGGAGATTTCTTTAATGAATTTATATTTGTGTCTCAAGAGGCATCAAATGAGTGGTTTCATAATTTTCATAAAAAAAAACTTTGTCCGAGTGCTCCTATCAACTTTATCTTATTTTCAGATCATACAAGCACTTTTGAATATCATCAATTGCTAGATTTAGTTCAATCTAGTTTTCCTGTATACATGAATGCTATTTGTATGTTTTATTTTAACTTACCGGTCACAAACGGGAAAGTAAAATCAAAAGTTGGCGGAATCGATATTGAGTTTGATGCTGATGACTTGGCTATCATACTTAACATTCTCAATGTCGGGGAAGCTCTTGTCGATATCACTTCTGTCCAATTTCTCGAAGGGACAACTTTTGATTCCTTTCGTGATTCCTTATGTGAACCAAATCCTCGACCAAAAGGTACCCTTTGCCCTAAGCATCTATAATCTTCACAGAATAGTATTCTCTACCGTCATTCCAAAGAATACTGCCATAGATGAGATTTCTTATTTAGAGCTTTCAGCTATTTATCATCTCCACTTTCATGTACCTTTTAGTCTACCTAAGAATATCATCGTCGCTATGGAATGTTGTCACAAGAAATCATGACGTCTTCTGTATGCGATGTATCTCCCATATATCTTTTTATTCTTTGAGGTCAGTCTTGAGGATTGTGCTGAGGATGGTGCTTCTGCTTATCTTCATAAGCATAGTCGCTCTGCTCCTGCTCCTACTGCTCAGGCTCCACCTCCTGTAGTTGATCTATTATCGGCTGACTCCCATCCTACTCATCCTCTTGGTAGCATTACTCTTGAGTCACTTCAGGATCTTATGATGGACCAGTTTTGTTCCATAGATTTTTGTATAACCCTCCAGCTCCATGCCATCTCCAACTCGGTTTGGAATATGGCCTATAGTCTTACTCACAACCCTAGTGGCCCCATCCCTATGGTTCATGATCCTACTAGACTCGGATACCGCATTGATGATCTAGGGACTCTGTAACGCCCCAGAACCAGAATACTGGAGAGCGGGGGCGTACATAGCCAGCTACGTATATTGAAATGAAATCCACCTCGCTATACGGTCACGGCTGTCTAGAAATATGAGGGTTTAACTACAAGCCAACAGTCTCCTATGGTCATGAACAAGCATATTGTCTCAATCTCGAGCAAGCAATAATAGTTACAAGATGTCATAGCACCAAATATATAATAGCAAGGCGTCCCATACATTACATATTGGATGATTATGAAGCTAGTCGTACAAAATGTCAAGACTAGCAAGAGTTCAGTCATACATGATTAACCCTAGGATTTGCCAATCATGTTACAGCCCGTAGGCAGACAGTAAGTAAATGTGCATCGAGCTAACAGGTGCTCGTCGGCTAAACGCCTCAAAAGAATAATTTTACAACGTAGTGAGCGAATCAAAATAGAAAACCTACTCGTAGCCCGGGTTCCTTCTAGTCGCCACCATTGGGCTGGAGGTTTGATAGATCCTCGGGTGCTGCTCCGAAATCTGGCCACACAAAATCAGCTGGATCAAACCCCAGAAAAAGCAAGTGCCACAAGGAGGCCACGAAATAAGAACGAAAGCCAGCAAATCAGAACATAAGGAATAGAAGAAAAGTACAAATAATAAAGAGTACAACAAGACAATAAACGACTAGGGACGTAGAACCATTCCGGAAGCTAGATTACAACCCTTAAACCAAACAAGGACCGGGGTTGTAACCATTCGCCTGAATAGCACTTTGTCTCTACCTATTTATTGTTAAAGATAAGTAAAAGAATCATGTTCAGGGGTACCAGGTACTGGGACTAGACGAGACTTAGACAAGGCTGGACACCAACCATTCACAAGCGGCCAAGCAAAAACTATGGCTTACTACTTTAACTAACTAGGGTTATCATATGCCTAATTACTAACAAGATGCAAATGAGAATTTTTCAGTCCCAAGCCCTGCAGACTATCCAGTTATCCTTCCGCGGGTTGAGAGTATGGTTGGGTACATCGCCCAGGAGGCGATATACCCTTAGGTGACTTAGAGGGTGCAACACATGACAGTGTGCTGGAAATGTGCCCTACTCGTCGGCAGGCTACAAGTCCATTAAAGCGCCCAGATAACGAGATCGCCTGTGACTGGAAATTCTCCATGAGCTATAGTTTGATCTACTCATTAGCCTAATCCATATTCAGTGTGAATCCCTGACCGTAGTAACCAGGGGGTCACGTCCTAGACATGATGCAAGACAAGACAAGTGGATTGCACGAAGCAACAAGAATGAACATCCACGGAGTCAGAGTTAATTATATGAGTCAAGTTAACCATCACAACAGCATCAAGTCAAGTCAAGTTACAAGTCAGGAGTACGCCGCCACGGGCCACTATCAAGTTATCCAGTACAAAGATTAATCATGAATCACAGTTTACAAGTTAAGAGCGCACCCCATCTGGTCACTACTAAGAATATCAAAAGTACTAGGATTATAAATCACAGAAATCATGAAGACCGTACTAGTCATAAGCAAAACACCGAAAACCGTGCCAAGTCGTGTTGGGTCAAGACAGTCGTGTTGTGTGGAACAAGATCTCAGAACTCCAATCCACAAAAGAGAAGCCAAGCCCAAAAAAAATAAAACCAAACCACCATGGGCAAGTAGATTGCGCTGGGGTTCCTGGGGTTGGGTTGCGCTAGGGTCAGATTGTGCTAGGTCAAAGGTACTGGGGTCGGGTTGCGCTAGGGTCAGATTGCGCTAGAGTCGAGCTGCGCTGGGGTCGGGTTGCGCTAGGGTCAGATTGCGCTAGGTCAAAGGCGCTGGGATTCAAAGGGCGCTGGGTCAAAGGCGCTGGGAAGTGAGCGCGGTTCGCCAAAGGGCGCCGAGCGCGGGTCAGCCCAGCGCTAAAAAGCACTGGCCGAGGAATGGTTGGCGCGGTTTAGCCCAGCGCTAAAGAGCGCTGGCCGAAGTCTTCTTCTCCAACAGGCTGAGAAGAGAACCTAAGAACACCCAAATTTCCAAAATCTCATAACTTGGCCAAATCAAAACGAAATTTAGATTTTCAAAGTTCTAACTTGTGTAAAATTGAATTCTCTACCACATGGAAACCTCAAAACAAGCAAAAATCTAAGTTTAATAGATAAAAACCAAGAAAATCCGAAAATGGTTAAAACTTAGATCTAGAAAAATGGAAACTCCAAATCACAAAATGTCAAGTTCTAATGTGGTTCAACATGGCCTAATCTAACTATTGGACAAATAAAATAGGGTTCCTATTTGGTGGCAAGGTGTACTTGCCTATGGAGGTTAGGTGTTGTGTGGAGGAAGGAAGAAGAAGAAGATGGAGAAAATTAATGGAAGAGTAATAAGGAGAGAGAAATTAGGTGGGGTTTTAATGAGGGATGGTGTGTTGTGTTGAGGGTAGAGATTAACTAAGGTAGTCCAATGCAAACTAAACCAAACCCTTCTCCATAAAGAATAAAACCATGCCAGGTCCAAAAACCCAATTTACGAAAAAACCAAAATTCGCAAGTCGAGCCAAAATACAATTACAGGCCAGAATCCGAGAAAATAAAATATGGGTCCAAAATACATATAAGCCTAATTAAAATATATATTCCGAAATACGGGCGTTACAACTCTACCCACCTTAAAAGAATTCCGTCCTCGAAATTTAAATCAAGATGCTTAGAGATGTAGGAGCCAGCTATACTATCCACAATTAAGCTACACTAAGCAAACATCAAACAATCACACATGCAAGCAAGGGATGGAAAGCATAAGGCATAAGGAAGACATTATACCTTACGAGTCAAACAAGTCGGGATATCGCGATCGGATGTCGTCCTCACGCTCCCACGTTGACTCACCTAGAGAGTGATGACCCCAAGCAACATGGACTAAGCTAATAGTCTTGTTCTTGAGTATCTTTTCTCTCCGGTCCAATATAGACACGGGCCTCTCCTCATACGAAAGGTTGGTACCAACAACCAGTTCCAAATGGTCCAGGATATGGCTCGGGTCCGGGATGTACCGTCGTAATTGGAACACATGGAATACATCATGTACCTCACTTAGCGACGGCGGAAGAGCAAGACGATATGATAGATCTCCTACTCGCTCCAGGATATCGAACGGCCCTATATACCTAGGACTAAGCTTTCCCTGTACGCCAAAACGAATGACGCCGCGGTTAGGCGAGATCCTAAGGAATACATGGTCGTCGATAGCAAACTCTAAGGGACGCCGATGAGCATCGGTCCAATGTCGCTGGCAATCTTGGGCCACTCGAAGGCGATCTCTGATCCTTCTGACCACTTTAACTCTCTGGGCAATCATTTCTGGACCAAGCATCTGCCTCTCTCCAACATCATCCCAGGCTAACGGGGATCTGCACTTTCTACCATACAGTGCCTAGAACGGAGCCATCTGAATACTGGCCTGGAAACTATTATTGTAGGAGAATTCTACAAGGTGCAGGTGATCCTCCCATGAACCACCGAAGTCAAGGATAGAAGATCTCAACATATCTTCAAGAGTCTGGATTGTGCGTTCCGACTGGCCATCTGTCTGCGGGTGATAAGCTGAGCTAAATTGAAGGTGAGTTCCCAAACTCTCTTGCAGGCTACGCCAAAAGTGTGATGTGAATCTTGAATCCCTGTCCGAGGTGATACTAACGGGCACACCGTGAAGCCTGACAATCTGCCTGAGGTACAACTCTGCTAGTTGAGCCGTAGACTGCCCAACACTGAATGGGAGAAAGTGAGCTACCTTCGTGAGCCTGTCAACTATAACCCAAATAGCATCTCGACCAACTGGAGATCTAGGCAATCCAGTTACAAAATCTATGGTCACATGCTCCCACTTCCATTCTGGAATCGGCAAGGGCTGAAGAAGTCCAGCAGGCCTCTGATGTTCAGCTTTAACCTGCTGGCAAACCAAACACCGAGAGACAAACCGGACTATCTCCCTCTTCATGCCATTCCACCAAAAATGCTGACGAATGTCTCTATACATCTTCGTGCCACCGGGATGAATATAATACTGTGAACTGTGAGCTTCTGCCATAACCTCTTATCTGATATCTCCACTGGGTACACAAAGACTAGTACCGTATCGAAGTGTACCATCTTTATGAATGTACAACTCTGGCCTTCTTTCTGCCTCACACTCTGCTCTGAGTCGCTGAATCTTGGAATCCGTAGACTGCACCATCCGGATCCTCTCAACTATGCTGGACTGAACCTGTAGACTGGCCATCAATGCCACGTTGGTAGGAAAAACCACTTTAATTCCCATCTTCTGAAGATCTGCCAATAACTCTGGTTGCGCCGTTAGGAAGTAAACTCTGGCTCTCCGGCTCAACGCATCTCAACGCATCTGCTACAACGTTGGCCTTCCCTGGGTGATACTGCAAGTCCACATCGTAGTCTACCAGTAGCTCGAGCCATCTTCTCTGCCGCATGTTAAGGTCCTTCCGGGTGAAAACATACTTCAGGCTCTTGTGATCGGTAAATATCTCCACTCTGTCCCCGTACAAATAGTATCGCCAAAGCTTAAGCGCAAACACTACCGCCGCCAGTTCCAAGTCATGGGTTGGGTAATTCCTCTCATGATCACGAAGTTGACGTGATGCATAAGCTATTACCTTCCCATGCTGCATCAAGACACACCCCAATCCTCTGCCTGAAGCGTCACAATAAACTGTGAATCCTTTGGTCCCATCTGGAAGTATGAGAATGGGAGCCGTTATCAAACCTCGCTTCAACTTCACAAATGATTTCTGGCACTCTACTGTCCAAGAAAACTGTACATCCTTGCGAGTCAACTGGGTTATCGGTGCCGAAATCCTTATAAAATTGGAAACGAATCGCTGGTAGTAGCCGGCTAATCCAAGAAAGCTACGAACCTCTGCCACTGAGCTAGGTACTGGCCATGACTCAATAGCCACAATCTTCTGGGGATCCACTTCCACTCCTTCTCAGGTAATGATGTGACCCAAGTACAAAATACGATCGAGCCAGAACTCGTATTTACTGAACTTGGCGTACAACTGATGCTCTCTAAGCGTATGAAGGATGATTCTGAGATGCTGCTCGTGCTCTGCTTCGCTTTTGCTATAGACCAGGATGTCATCTAGGAACACGATCACGAACTGATCCAAGTAAGGCATAAAAATACGATTTATGAGGTCCATAAATACGGCTGGTGCATTGGTTGCTCAGAATGGCATAATAAGAAACTTCCAATGCCCATACCTTGATCTGAATGCTGTCTTCGGGATGTCCTGCTCTCTGACTCAGATCTGGTGGTATCCTGACCACAAGTCTTTCTTCGAGAACACTGAAGCCCCTTTGAATTGATCAAACAAGTCATCTATCCTCGGGAGAGGGTATCTGTTCTTGACTGTCACTGAATTAAAGGTACAATAATCTACACATAATCTGGATGTACCATCCTTCTTCTTCACAAGAAGCATCGGGGCTCCCCAAGGCGATCCACTTAACGAATGAATCCCTTAGTCCAGAGTTCTTCAATCATCTTGTACAAAATCTCCAACTCTGAAGGTGCCATCTTGTAGACTCGCTCTGATACTAGTGCTATCCCGGGGATCAAGTCTATAGGGAACTCGATCTCCCTTTCTGGCGGCATTCCTGGAAGTTCCTCTGGGAAGACATCTGGAAACTCTTCAACTATTCGGGGTAACTGTACCACTGCTACTGCCATCCGCAATACTGGAGAAGATGATTCCACTGCGCCTCTGGAAAATAAAAACTCTGGCTCGCCTAGAATACTAAAGACAACCCTGCCAATATGGCAGTCTATCCTAGCATACTGGTTCCTCAACCAATCCATGCCTAAGACTACATCATAGTCTACCATGGAAAACTCTATAAATCTAGCGGGGAACTCTATACCGCTAACTACGATCCGACACGAAGAAAATGCTCGATTTACTCCCACAAGACCATTACCAGTAAGTATATTGACCTCACAGATAATGACTCGGGCTCCAATGCTATCCGTGTCGTGAATCGTGCAGACATGAATGAATGCGATGCACCAGAATCAAATAATACCGATGCTGGAGAGGAGTTGACGAGAATAGTACCTGCCACTACCTCACCTGGTGCAACCTCTTCTTCCATAATCATCATTATTGCCTGACCTTGTCCTCTGGCTGTGGGTCCCCTCTGCTGGAAACCTCTATGCCTGCTCTACACTTGAGTCTGGGTGTACTACTGCTGGTTCTGCTGCTGAAATGCCTGGGCCTGAGGCAACAATGGCCTCGGGTACTGCTGCTGCTGCATAGGTGCTGGTCCTCTAACCGACGGACTGGTTAGGTTGGAAGAGGACAAACTACCCCTATTCGGGCAGGCTCCTATCTTGTGATCTGCCGCTCCACAAGCCAGGCACAATTTCTGCGCCCTGCAACAATCTGCTACCATGTGCCCTGGCTTTCCGCAATGAGAACATCCCATCGCGGAAGTCTGCTTCTGCTTCTGCTGCTGTGGATACGTCGGGGTTGAATGTTGAACCGACGTTACTGAGGTCGCCCGCCTCGGAGTTTCAATGGTCAAACCCTAGCTGCCGGGACTGGAGCTGATGATTGGTGCATCTGATTGTGGGACCGCTTCCTACCTCCGGTCCTATCCACGATCCTCTGGGAGGTGTACTCGTGCCTCCTAGTTGCCCTCAATACTGCATCGAACGTCTGGTGCTCGAACTATGCAACTGCCAACAAGATCTCCAAATGCAGCCCCTGCTGGAACCGCTGGGCCCTATCAAACTCGGTTGCCACCAAGGTGGGGGCAAACCTGCTGAGTCTAGAAAACTCAGATGCATAACCGTCGACCGTCCAGCCTCCTTGCTTTAAGTTGGTAAACCTCGTCTGCAGGTCGTACCGAGCTACAGCATCGAAATACTTCGTCTGGAATCTTTCTCTAAACACCGCCCAAGTAACCGGTGCCACTAATCCCACGGCATGCGCCGTCCACCAACTGCGAGCTAAGTCCAGCAACTGTAGGCGTACCACTGCCACCTTCTCATTCTCAGGTGTCCTAGCTGCTTCCAGAACCACCTCGATATCCTGAAGCCAAGCGTCCGCGGCAATCGCATCTTCGCTGCCGTCGAAGAATGGAGGATTCAGACGCTTGAAGCTGTTGGCCGCGCTGTTCCCTGGATGACCGTCTCTGGTCAAAGCATCTACCACTGCCTGCTGCAAGGCGTCTCCTCTACGATCCTGGGAAGCTATCAAGGTCCTGATGAGACCTACCAAGGTGCCATCATCAGTCTCTGTAGGCTGGACAGGCTGAACTGGTGGCTCTCTTCCAGTAGGCACAACTCTGGAGGCTACTCCGGAATGCTGGGCTTGATCTCCGGGTTGCTGGTCCACGGGAGGTGCTCCGTCTTGCTGATCGGCAGGTCCAGGAACAATACCGCTGAAGAAGACGACATAGGAAACAATAAGGAAGGACCAGGACAGATCAACGATACAAGCATATGATCAGGTCAAGATTCTCAGGGATTTGAAGATACGAGCAGAGATCAAGGGCGAGTACTTATTGAGACATCTATTTGGTAAACCCTCACATTCTTGAATGCCTAGACCTGTATGGGCCACCACTTAAACCATGTAACGCCCCAGAACCAGAATACTAGAGAGCGGGGGCGTACATAGCCAGCTACGTATATTGAAATAAAATCCATCTTGCTATACGGTTACGGTTGTCTAGAAATATGAGGGTTTAACTACAAGCCAACAGTCTCCTATGGTCATGAACAAGCTTATTATCTCAATCTCGAGCAAGCAATAATAGTTACAAGATGTCAGAGCACCAAATATATAATAGCAAGGCGTCCCATACATTACATATTGGATGATCATGAAGCTAGTCGTACAAAATATCAAGACTAGCAAGAGTTCAGTTATACATGATCAACCCTAGGATTTGCCAATCATGTTACAGCCCGTAGGCAGAAAGTAAGTAAATGTGCATCGAGCTAACAGGTGCTCGTCGGCTAAACGCCTCAAAAGAATAATTTTGCAACGTAGTGAGCGAATCAAAATGGAAAACCCACTCGTAGCCCGGGTTCCTTCTAGTCGCCACCATTGGGCTGGAGGTTCGGTAGATCCTCGAGTGCTGCTCCGAAATCTGGCCACACAAAACCAGCTGGGTTAAACCCCAGAAAAAGCAAGTGCCACAAGGAGGCCATGAAATAAGAACGAAAGCCAGCATATCAGAACATAAGGAATAGAAGAAAAGTACAAGTAATAAAGAGTACAATAAGACAATAAACGACTAGGGACGTGGAACCATTCCGGGAGCCAGGTTACAACCCTTAAACCAAACAAGGACCGGGGTTGTAACCCTTCGCTTAAATAGCACTTTGTCTCTACCCATTTATTGTTAAAGATAAGTAAAAGAATCATGTTCAGGGGTACCAGGTACTGGGACTAGACGAGACTTAGACAAGACTGGATACCAACCATTCATAAGCGGCCAAGCAAAAACTACGGCTTACTACTTTAACTAACTAGGGTTATCATATGCCCAATTACTAACAAGATGCAAATGAGAATTTTCTAGTCCCAAGCCCTACAGACTATCCAGTTATCCTTCCGCGGGTTGAGAGTATGGTTGGGTACATCGCCCAGGAGAAGATATACCCTTAGGTGACTTAGAGGGTGCAACACATGACAGTGTGCTAGAAATGTTCCCTACTCGTCGGTAGGCTACAAGTCCATTAAAGCGCCCAGATAACGAGATCGCCTGTGACTGGAAATTCTCCATGAACTATAGTTTGATCTAGTCATTAGCCTAATCCATATTCAGTATGAATCCTTGACCATGGTAACCAGGGAGTCACGTCCTAGACATGATGCAAGACAAGACAAGTGGATTGTACGAAGCAACAAGAATGAACACCCACGGAGTCAGAATTGATTATATGAGTCAAGTTAACCATCGCAACAGCATCAAGTCAAGTCAAGTTACAAGTCAGGAGTGCACCGCCACGGGCCACTATCAAGTTATCCAGTACAAAGATTAATCATGAATCACAGTTTACAAGTTAAGAGCGCACTCCATCGGGTCACTACTAAGAAGATCAAAAGTACTACGATCATAAATCACAGAAATCACGAAGACCGTACTAGTCATAAGCAAAATAACGAAAACTGTGCCAGGTCGTGTTGGGTCAAGACAGTCATGTTGTGTGGAACAAGATCTCAGAACTCCAATCCACAAAAGAGAAGCCAAGCCCAAGGAAAATAAAACCAAACCACCATGGGTAAGTAGATTGCGCTGGGGTTCCTGGGGTCGGGTTGCGCTAGGGTCAGATTATGCTAGGTCAAAGGCGCTGGGGTCGGGTTGTGCTAGGGTCAGATTGCACTAGGGTCGAGCTGCGGTGGGGTTGGGTCGCGCTAGGGTCAGATCGCGCTAGGTCAAAGGCACTGGGGTTCAAAAGGTGCTGGGTCAAAGGCGCTAGAAAGTGAGCGCGGTTCGCCAAAGGGCGCCGAGCGCGGGTCAGCCCAGCGCTAAAGAGCGCTGGCCGAGGAATGGTTGGCACGGTTCAGCCCAGCGCTAAAGAGCGCTGGCCAAAGTCTTCTTCTCCAACAGGCTGAGAAGAGAACCCAAGAACACCCAAATTTCCAAAATCTCATAACTTGGCCAAATCAAAACAAAATTTAGATTTTCAAAGTTCTAACTTGTGTAAAATTAAATTCTCTACCACATGGAAACCTCAAAACAAGCAAAAAATCTAAGTTTAATAGATCAAAACCAAAAAAATTCGAAAATGGTTAAAACTTAGATCTAGAAAAATAGAAACTCCAAATCACAAAATGCCAAGTTCTAATGTGGTTCACCATGGCCTAATCTAACTAATGGACAAATAAAATAGGGTTCCTATTTGGTGGCAAGGTGCACTTGCCTATGGAGGTTAGGTGTTGTGTGGAGGAAGGAAGAAGAAGAAGATGGAGAAAATTAATGGAAGAGTAATGAGGAGAGAGAAAGTTAGGTGGGGTTTTAATGAGAGATGGTGTGTTGTATTGAGGGTGGCGGTTAAATAAGGTAGTCCAATGCAAACCAAACCAAACCCTTCTCCACAAAGAATAAAACCATGCCAAGTCCAAAAACCCAATTTACGAAAAAACCAAAATCCGCAAGTCGAGCCAAAATACAATTACAGGCCAGAATTCGAGAAAATAAAATACGGGTCTGAAATACATATAAGCCTAATTAAAATATGTATTCCGAAATACGGGCGTTACAGACTCAGCGTTACTTTGACCCAGCTGTTGCCTGATTTGATCCCAACCGTTCTACTGAGACCGGTCCTTCCAGTGCTGTTGTTGCTACTGCCGATGATGATGAGGATGACGCTTGTGGATATGTTTCCTTGTGATAGCTCACTATTTATATTTTTCAATTTTTTTGATATGTATTAGTGATAAATACTTCTTTCATGCATTATCAGTTTATCAGTTATGTTTTGAGTGATGTACGAACTCTAGTTATTTCAGTTTATGCTAGTATTTCATGTTTTTCAGTACTATGCATTTTCCAATTTTCCTTGTGCTGAGTACTTCTACTAGTTGGGCTACATCATTTTGTTTATATGACAAAACGGGGGAGTGAGATAAGATGAGATACTTAAAATATTATATGATTATATTCATATTTTTAAAATTTTCTTTTAACATGACTAAACAATTGGTTTGGAGATTTTGTTTGTTTTTTAGACTCTACAGATATTCAACTAACATGTTTTGTTGCAGGGGAGTAACAAGACTTGACCGTACATTATGGGGGAACAATTATATTGTACCAATACTTAACGGCCAAAGCTACTACCGTACCCTCAGTACTACATCAAGTCTACTTCCAACTTAAGCTGAACAGATTCTTAAGTATCATTCATAGTTTTGTCATATTATCAAAATGGGAGAGATTGTTGGCCCATTAAGACATAGTCAAACTGATTTTGATAATTGACTTAAACTCCAAACTTGATATAAAAAGAAACAAGTGCGCAAATTTTATCTTTGCTGACTTTTCACATTTATTTTGTAATTTTCTTTTATAGAGTATAGATTATTTTGTTAGTCGGGATCACTAGCATTTAGAAGTTTATTCCTAAAACCTATCCTTGATCCATTTTCCTGATGACCAGGATTCCTGGTAACCGAACTCGGCCAGAGTTCTGTCCAAACTCGGACCGAACTAGGTCACCTGGAATCACTCTTGGTCAACAGCTTTCCCTATTCTTTTGGATCACAAACGTTCAAAAATACGAACATTAGCCTACCGAGTTCTACCCGAACTCTATCTCAAAATTACCTATAAAAAGAGAAGAAATACTCATTTCTATTCACTCATTCATTCTTCATCTTCTCTATACATTCATAAGCTTTCTATTCAAGTTACAGAGCTTCAATCTTCAAATCCCCAAGACAACTCACATTCTTCTAGTGTCGGTTGTTTCCGATTAGGAGTATTCGAGTTGTACAAGCTTGGAGTATAAAAGCTTTTCTCAGAGAAAGTGTTGTTGAAGTTTGATCGTGGGCTTCAGATAAAAATACGACGGTGTTGAAGTTGGAGTGTCCTTCGGAGTAAAGCACGCGATGTAATCTCTATTCAAAATAGTGGATTATAGCAAGCAGGAGTTCTCGCAAACTAGACTAGTCCTCTAAGAGGGAAACCAGTATAAACATGTTGTCTCTGCGTATTGCTTTCTTGTCTCCACTACTTACTTTCATTTACATTTATATTTCTGCTTCACCTACTTAGATAATTTTTATTTGGCAATTATTTTTCGCTGCACTCTATTCACCCCCCTCTAGAGGTGCCATATATCCTACAACCATCTACATCCTATTGTGTACAGGTAGCATCCAACATGTGCAGTCCATACCAGCTCTATCTTTCCAATTTCATGATACCCACATGCACTATACAAGCATCAGTTTCTACTTATCACATACTCCTCATACATTGAACCCATAGGCTCACACATATCTATCACAACACATACACCATGTTACATGTATCCTGGTCGCACTGTACATAAAAATACACATGGATACATAACATCAGTTTGTTATACATCTATTATTTTGTAGATATAGTATGCTTACTGTTCTGTGACTTAGCAGCAGTGCTACTGCTGCTACGCACCCTGCCCACTACAGGCACAAGACTGCACTTACCCATATTACTAGTAGTTGATCTCTTCCTCTGTCTATAATACACACAGACACAACTGTTCTCTACTGCACCCATGGATTCGTAGGAACAACATACTGGTATCCTATTCCTTATCGACACACATCGGCACATACATATAAAAGTGATCTTGAAGTGTTAATATTAATCAAAGTAGCTATCGTATCCTTTCTAGGTATTTCATCAAACGCCTGATGACCCCTCCCTATGTTCCTGTTAATGGCATGAATTCATGAGGCTAAGGTAGGATAAGAATACCTATTAGTGCAAGACACAGGGTTTGACTATTCTTTTGGCTCCTCCTTGATTACTTTCGTGATGGAAAAGAAGTAAAGCTTATTTGGGTTGTGGATCGAAAGGGATCGGTTGCTACTATATATATATATATATATATATATATATATATATATATACTCGATCATATGGGAAGGGATAGGGTGAAATCAATTTGAATTTAGATTATGGAGATTTGAATTGAAGGGGGGGGTCCGTTCCCTGTTTAAACATGATTTGAATTTATTTATAGGTTTGAATTCACTATTAGCAATTAAACTCTTATGAGATAGAAACTTGCACACTCTACCTTCCTACCCAATTAACAAATAACTAATTACAAAAGAAAAACTTAAAATTATAGTTTGTATATAAAATATAAGTGTGGGGATTTAAGGGTTTACAGTAGTTGTTGTTGTGTTTAGCAAGGGTAGGTAAAAATTGCAGATGCAATGGGCAACTACAGGTGAAAATAGGTGATAGATAGGAGTTCATAGCAGTAAGGGTGAGGCTAATGGGCATTGGTGCAGGAAGTAAAAAGTGCAACAACAGTATAGGTAGTAGCAGGTGCACATATGTACACATGTGCACATAGATGCATTGAGAAGAGAAATGAATGTTAGCAACAGTTTGGTAGTACAGATGTCTGCATGCTTGGTTAGGCTCTTTGTGCAGCAGTGCATAACTGCTTGCAGTAGCAGTTAAAGGGGGGATCCAAGTCTGGGTTTAGCAACAGCAGGTTGTAGGAAAACTTGTGCATACGTATGATTAACCAGGCCATAAATTCTCGTGCAAGTCCCTAAGTTGATCACATGTTGAAACTAGTGCTCACTCAATTCATAGTTATTTCTTGACTATTGTACATGATGATTCCTGTTATTATGTTTATTTACAGCCTTTCCATATTTGTTACATTTATCTACACGTTATATTATCTTGTATATTCTCTCTATTTACTATTACATAGTCTTTATCATTTACTGGAACTATTATTAGAGGTGTACTTCACTCCAATCTTGAGTGGATATTTTTTAGATGATTTAGATGACGGTTGCCCTACCTACTATGGTCCACAAGATATAGTAGGCGTAAACAATGAGACACTGATCTAGGAGGCCTTAGCTCCAGCTGAGGAGGCTTTAGTAGTGACTCATTATACTAGTTTAGTATTGGATTTGTCTCAAGTTCTTGACTCTTGGCATGTTATATTTTTGAGACATGTTATTTTTTATGTTAGATTCTCCTGGATATTTTTATCATGTCATATCTTTATCGTGCCATTTAATCTTCCTTATGGTTATTATGATTGAGTATGAATATTATCATATTGTCCTCTATTTCGAGTTGTGATATCTTGACAGGTTATGATACATATTATTAGTTAGCATTGTAGACCTAGACAGCGTTCTACCATCGATGCTGTAGCGTAGGCTGGACGTTGTCTCGTATTTGTACCCTTACATTGGGTGCAGGCCGTGACATATTTTTAGTAGTGGCCCATGGAGGTCTCGGGGTCACAATTAGTACGATGGCATCTTGGTCGCAATTAGTGCGATATCATAGTGGTGCTCGACTTTGAGTGCTATTACGAGCCTGCTTATGATATAGGATATAGGATATAGGCTATAGGCTAAGGGATACTCAATCACAATTAGAAAAAACTTCTAATCTATTGTTTCTATGCAACTGTCCTTCTTTGATATTAATTATTTGAACTATAACTGTCCTTCTTTGTATATATTCTATCTTGTGCCATATTGACTTCTTTCTTTCGATCTGTCTTCAGGATGTCGCCTAAGACAAGATCGTAGCGTTCGGGACTGACAAACTCTGAGGGATCTATGATGTCCCACGGCCATGCTCCAGTCACCGCTCCAGTGATTGGAGTATCAGTTGCCTTCGAGGGGGCTCCTCCTCCAGTATAGAGAATTTTACCCGAGGTCGTTGTGGGTGTTCCTCCTCCTCCGATGTAGCAGACTGTTCCATCTATTCCATGAGTCTTCTCTACCTTTAGTGCCTACATATATGGCACAAATGTTTGGCCTATTCAGGAAGATGCTAGAGGCACAGAGGGCTTAGTCCGAGGCACACCAAAGGCTGACGGACATGATGCGACAGGGCTTGGAGAGCGTCCATCATCTCACTCTAGCGGTAGTAGAGCGGGGAGCTCCATCCCAGCAGCAGGGTACCCACGTTAGGCCGGGTAACAACTAAGACTTCAAGAAGCTGGGACCTCGAGACTTCAGGGGGACAGAGGGCATTATTTATGCAGATGACTGGCTCGAGGATATCGAGCAACTTATGAGGTTGTCCCATCTTATTGATGACTTGAGGGTTGAGGCGGTAGGGCTTCAGCATTTGGCTATTGCTTGCACCTAGTTCAGGAATAAGCCATTTCTTGCTGGAGAGGGTCAGACTTGGGCGGTGTTTGTTGGCCAATTGGTTAATGATCACACGTGATTTTGACAATCAATGTCAACTTTGGTCGATACGCAAAATACATATACTACTACAAGTTTACAGGTTTCAAGTCAGAAGAATAACTGTATCCTAAATCTACGTCCTACTGCTACAAAGTACAAACATTGCATCATCATCAAGAATCTAAAGCACTGGAATCAATATCAAGTCTTTTTATATATTTTTTGTAATATTTTTTAGTTGAGTCTAGGAACAATATGTAAGATTGATCAGGATCGGTACTGGCTTAGCTTTTTATCAGTCCACAAAAATTAGCCTACCTATCCACATATACGAAATCCAAAAGTCCACATTTCTAAAAAGTCAAAAACCCAACAGATTTGGCCTAAACTATTCTGGCTTAACCCAGGCAGAACTCGGCCCGAGAGTTCGATCCAAGTTAGTTTTATATTTGTTTTGAATTTCCTCCAAATCACTCATTCATTCAATCTTCTCTTCTCTATTCATTCCTAAGTGTTTTCTACGAGCTACACTTTCAAATCTAGTCTACTACTCTTAGCCAAGCTAGTATAGTTTTTGTTTAATTTAGAGTTTGGTATTGAAGAGTTGTACTAGAGGCTGCATTTAGAAAATATTTCAGTTTTTAAATCATCCTCTGGAGTCGATCGTGTGCTCGTCGCCAAGCACGGTGTTGTAAGAGACTGCAAGCTCTCAATTAGCTTGTGCCATAGTAGATTATTATCAAGCAAGAGTACTCAAGACTGGACTAGTCCTCTCAGAGGGATACTAGTATATATCGATGTGTCACTGAGTTTAATCTTCTTGACTCTTACTTTACTGCTATTTATTTATTGTTATTTACCTGCCATAGTATAGAGTTCTAAATTTTTAAATGGTAATATTTTTTGCTGCACACACACACACTCTATTACCACTCCTCTAAAGGTGCTCAACAGTCCTACAATTAGCATAAGAGCAGGTTATATATATGGCAGTCGTTAAATCTATATTCAACGGTGAAGGACAATCCACAAATAGACCATCATTATTTGATGGAACGAATTATACATATTGGAAAACACGGATGAGCTTCTTTCTAAAGTCACTCGACTTTGATCTTTGGTCGATAGTAATAGACGATTATAAGAAACCGCCTATAACAGTGATTGATGGTGTACTAGTAGATAAGCCTTGTGACAAATACACTGAGCATAAAAAGGCACAGGCTAGTCTAGGTGCACGAGCCAACAATTCATTATTCTGTGCAATTGACAAAACTGAGTTTAATCGCGTATCAACATGTAAGATATCTAATAAAATTTGGAGACATCTTGAGGTGACTCATAAAGGAACTTCCCAAGTGAAGGAATCCAAAATCAGTAGATTGACACAAGAATACGAGTCTTTCAAGATGAAATTCGGTGAGTCAATTACACAGATGTTCATTCGTTTTCTTGATAATGCTAATCCTTTACAATCCCTTGGTAAGGATTACAGCAATTATGAAAAGATCAGGAAGGTACTACAGGCTCTAACAAAGAACTGGAACATGAATGCCACGACGATGATAGAAGAAAATAACCTTACCACGATGACATTGGAGACAATGATGGGCAAGCTCATGACCCATGAGCTGGACTTACAAGAATTTAAAAAAGCAACTCCCAAAGAAAAATCAATCGCCTTTAAAGCTCAAGCCAGAAGAGTTTCATACAATAATTCTGATGAAAAAGATTCCGATGGTCATAAACATGCCCTACTGGTCAAAAACTCCAAAAAAATCTTAAGTTTGAGAGATAAAATCGAAAGAAGAAAGACATCCACGAAAGCAACGAAGAACAAATAATCTACTTCGGATGCAAGAAGTGTAAGCCCACTTCCTGAATTGTTTAAAAAATGATCATTAGGAGTCTTGCCTAAGCTTGTAGGTGAGTTAAAACCATCCTATGGTCATATGGCCTCTAGATAGATTCTATAAGTCAAGCTGCGCGTACGCTGGTGTGGCGCGGAGGCGGTCGCGGCTACTGGCGGGCGTGCTGGTAGCAGTAAGTTGTATCAAGCGGTAGAACACAAGCAGATAATATCTAAAGCGAAAAAGAGAACATTTTATTGAATTTGAAATGTATCTATGAGTCTGAATGGAAATAACACAAAACAAAGTAGACAACCATTCTATTACTACAATGGTTCTTATTACAACTAGAAAGGAAATAAACTAAACCGATGGAACAGCTAATAATTTGGGGCTCCCTGGTCAGGTTCAGCTACCTCGTCAGGACTCGGACCAGGTCCGTAGAATGAACTAAAAGCAAGATCTTCGTCGTCGCAGTCACCTAAAAATATTGGTCTCTAGTCGGGTGGGGATCAAGAACATACATCCACATCTAACATTCTAAATAATAATAAATGATGCAAGATGGTTTAAAAGCATTATATATTTTTTATAGATAATAATAAAAGAGACAGCATGTAATAAATCTCAGAAGCTACAATGATGCAATCTATAATTAGTCAATATTGTTCTTAAGTATATAACAGATCTGTGACCGGCTGGTAGAGTCAATGTGTATACTAGTATTTTGGCCAAATGATAGTATACGGTACGGCTCAACCCCCTATACGATAGGGGTTAGCGCGAGAGAGACAATATTTGGTAACAATGGGTTTGGTCACAGATATTATACTACTCCCCCCAATCAATTCTCGAGTCAATGAGTCAATCAATCAATCAATCAATATAGAGTCCGAGAGGGATCCATTGTGAATCAGTGTCACTACAATATACATGATTCTACTAATACAACACTTTTAATTATTAAGTAAAATGTTGACATGAATGATATGAAACTTGCATTGGATTCTTCCCGATATTGAAGGTAACGACAAGAAGGTATTGGCTAACGTTCGAGACTCGAACCTACATTAATTAATATTCCATTTTTGAAATTATTCCAAAGGTTTAACAAATAATGCCACTAATCACAATAACAACGTTTAGTTATAAACAACTTTTGTTTGAGAAATAGTACTATAATTATTTAATACCTTATAAAACTAGATAGTTACCTAGCAACCTTATTATATTATTTCGGTAGGAGCATCCTTAGAGGATCGATATTTTTTCCAATGAGATTGGATAGCTAAGGGTACAAAAGGGTAGTATGACAAGGCACATGGTAAGCAAGTTGGTCTGTAGAGAATTATAAATTGTGGTTCATTTAGGATAGAATTATTAGTGGTGCTTACTAGTGCTTAGGTATTGGATTTGAACAAATGAAGGTATTTGACGATTTTAAATTTTATGATTAAAGGAAGAGTTATGGAATAGAGGAAGACGTAGGTAGAGTTAGCAAGGAAAGTCTAGGATTTGGTAATGTTCTCCCATGGAGGAAGTGAATTTGGATAATATATATAAACATGACAATATGAGGATCAAGTTAAGGAACACTCAAGGGATTTAGATTTTTGAGATTATATGATTATGATATACAGAAAGGATAGAATAACCCATAGAAGGATTATTACATGAGCAAAAGATGATGATGACATTGATATAGTCAAGTTTGTCAAGTTTGGATGTTGGTTGAGAATTGAATTTGACGTCTTAGAAATAGTATGATTCGAGGAAAATACTTGAAACTAGAAATAAAGTGACATTGGCAAATGAACTGCATGCGATGGCTTGACGAATATTGGATTTAATAAATTTTAGACATATATCTAGTTGATTAGCAAGCTGAAGGAAGTACAAAATACATTGCGGGATATATTATATGTGTTTAGTAAGAAAAGGTGGGAAGACAAATTTTTAAAGATTATGATGGTGATTAACAATTCAGAGATGAAAGCAGAAATCCGTTCTCGTGGATTAGAATGACCAATTTTTCTAAGGAGGAACGTTATTTGAGAATAGTAGTTGGATTGATTAAGATAATGCACTTCATAGATATGCTATGGGACAGTATAGTTAAGCATAAGGTTGTTGAGGAAGAAATACCCTTACTTGTTTGAGGCATGATTGTACCCCGACCCTTAACAGTAGAAATTTCGATGACAAAATTTTCTACGTAGGGAAGGTTGTAAAGCCTATTATTTTGGTCGTATTTTTATTATTTGTAACTTAAGCCCAATGGTGAACCCAATAGCTAAAACCCAAACCCGAACCCATAACTTAACCCATGACTTACTCGGTCCCCCACTCTTTCCCGGTTCCCACTCTGATCCGCTCCATGCGCGGAGCACCCCCCCCCCCCATGTTGTATCTCCCCTCACGTAATATCATACAGAAACCCTTTCTTCTTCATCAGAAACTTCACAGAGCTTCTACCTTCCTAAAATCCACCTATCTCCTCTCATACTCTTCCGTTTCCGAAGTCGTTTTTTTCGACGCTCCCCGCGCCATTCCGAACCTCCCAACACCTCTCTCGAGGTAGTTCCGAGACGACCCCCGTGCTTCCCGCCGACCGCCCGGCGCCCCGACCCTGCCGTTTTTGTCGACCGACCGGCGCCCTGCCGTGCCAGGCCCGGCCGACCCCCGCGCGCTATTTCTGCGGCGCTTCCCGTCGCACCAGCACTCTCACCGCGCCCCGCCGGCCCTCCGCATGGCGCTCTCCGCCAGGCTAGTGCACCACCAACAAGCCCGCCGGTAGCCACAGCCGCCTCCGTGTTGCACCAGCGTACGCGCAGCCCCGCTAACACGTGGCCAGCACCCCCGCGTCGCCAGCATGCATCCGTATGGCCTTCTACGTAAGTGGGCGTGTCCCCGTGCCGCCCCACGACCCGTTCCATGCCCGCATGCGTTCCGAGTCCGAGACATCCCCTCGGTGCTCCATCACAACTTGTGGTAACTTTCCTACCTTCTGTATATTATTCACAGAATAAAAACCTACCTGTTTCCGACCAAAATTGACAGAAAGAAGCTCTGTCAATTCCGGGATAGTTAGTGTAGTTTCCTAATTAGATCTTTGTATTAATGTTGGTATCATGACAGTTAATTTCCATTTGTTAGCTTAGTGAATATTAGAGTAATCTTTTACGTAATATGAATAACGTAGAGTTTAACGTTGTTCTAATCACTAATAGGAATATTGCCATAAAATCACAATTTATTAATTGGTAAATTAGTTTCAAAACGAATAATTATATATCAAAAATATAATTTAATATAGAAAATAGTGTTTTTAGGCCAATTCTATGTATCTATACATTTTTGGATAAAAAAGTTTATTTTTGTAAACTAACTATTATCTTGATTAATAAATTTTATGGTATTAAAAGTAGATATTTTAACGTCATTTCTAATAAAAACTGTAAGTTTTACTAAATAAGTTTTTCGTAAATTTATTATTAAAAATGGTTATTTCTTATTTAAAGAAAATAGTTATCTTAAATATCTCCTAAGTTTTATTTAAAAATATACTAAGTTAAATTTTGAGTATTTCCAAGTTTAAACGATATTTCTATCAAAATGATTTACGATAAAACCGCTACTATTTTTAATAATATTCCAAAATATATTATTTTCGCGTTATCTATAAAATACTAATAAAATTATTTTACCAAATTATTATGTATAATTAAGTTACTATTTCTCAAATAAAAGACAATATTTATAACTAAACGTAGTGATTGTGATTAGTGGCATTATTAGCTAACCCTTTGGAATAAACTCTAAAACGGAATATTAATTAATGTATGTTCAGATTTTGGACCCTATCTGATACCTTCCTGTCGATACCACACCGAGGAAAATCTAAGGCAAGTTTCATATCATTCATGTTAACATTTTACTTAATAATTAAATGTGCTACATCAGTAGAATCATGTATATTGTAGCGACACTGATTCATAATGGATCCCGCTCAGACTCCATATTGATTGATTGATTGATTGATTGATTGACTCATTGACTCGGAGAATGAGTAGGGAGTAGTATAACATCTGAGACCAAAGCCATTGTTACCGAATATTGCCTCTCTCACGCTAACCCCTACCGCACAGGGGGTTGAGCCGTACCGTATACTATTATTTGGCCAAAATTCTAGTATACACATTGACTCTACCAGCCAATCACAGATCCATTATATACTCAAAAATACTATTGACTCATTATAGACTGCATCATTTTAGATTCTGAGATTTATTGCCTGCTGTCTCTTTTATTATTTATCTAAAAAATTATATAATGCTTTTAAATTGTCTTGCATCATTTATTATTATTTAGAATGTTAGATATGGATATATGTTTTTGTTCCCCTCCTGACTGGAGATCAATATTTTAAGGTGACTACGATGACGAAGATCTTGCTTTTAGTTCTTTCTATAGACCTGGTCCGAGTCCTGACGAGGTAGCTGAACCTGACTAGGGAGCTCCAGATTATTAGCTGTGCCATCAGTTTAGTTTATTAATAAATAATGCAAGACAGTTTAAGAGCATTATATATTTTTGCTAAATAATAGTAAAAGAGATAGCAGAAAATAAATCTTAGAAGCTACAATGATGCAATCTACAATAAGTCAATAGTGCGTTTGAGTATATAATTGATCTGTGACCGGTTGGATAGAGGCAATGTGTATACTAGCATTTTGGCCAAATGATAGTATACGGTACGGCTCAACCCACCTGCAGTAGGGGTTAGCGCGAGAGAGGCAATATTCGGTAACAATGGCTTTGGTCACATATCAATCAATCAATCAATCGATGTGGAGTCCGAGAGGGATCCACTGTGAATCAGTATCGCTACAATATACATGATTATACTTATGCAGCACATTTAATTATTAAATAAAACATAGACATAAAAGATATGAAACATGCCTTGGTTGTATCCTCGGTGTGGAAGGCAATGGCTAGAAAGGTATCAGCTAGGGTCCGGGATCTGAACCTACATTAATCATAATCCGTTCTTAGAACTTATTCCAAAGGTTAGCTAATAAAGCCACTAAACATATCTACATTTTATTATAAACATTACCCTTTTTATTTGAGAAATAATAACTTAATTATATATAATAATTTGGTAAAACTATTTTACTAGTATTTTATAAATAGAGCAAAAATTATTATATTTTGGAATATTATTAAAATAGTAGCAGTTTTATCGTAAATTATTTTAATAGGAAATATCGCTTAAACTCGGAAATATTCAAAATCTAATTTAATATTTATTTAAATAAAACTTTACGAATTATTTACTAATACTATTTCCTTTAATAAAGAATAACCATTTTAATAATATAAATATGAAAACCTAATTTTAGTAAAACGTACGGTTTTATTAGAAAAAATATTAATATATCTAGTTTTTAATACCATAAATTTTATTAATAAAAATAATAGTTAATTATGAAAACCTTCTTATCAAAAAAAATATTAATATTTAGTTTTTGGCCTATAAAATACTATTTTCTATATTAAAGTATATTTTTGCTGTATAACTACTACCCGAATTGTTTAAAAAAATTATTTTTTATGATCATTGGGAGTCATGCCTAATCTTGTAGGTGATTTAGGACCATCCTATGGTCATATGGCCTCTAGATAGATTATATAAGTATTAGTTATCTATTTCATATCTTACTATAATTTTTAGATATTTTCAGATATTTTTAAATATTTATTTTATGAAGATTTATATATCTTAATGACTTTCATGATTTACTATAAGGCTATTTGGGAATATTTTGAGACAAAGTATTTTTATTTAGGTCTAGGAGGCTAGAATTGTTTTCTATATTTTTCTTGAATTTTTTGGATTTTTTATATTTATTGGGATTTATTTGGCCTTAAAATGATTTTTAAATCATTTTCCAAAAATAAAATACCCAGTCAGCAGTGGTCGGGCCCACCTGTCAGCCGTTGGGCCGAGCGGTGCGGGCCCAGCTATCAGCTGCGTCAACATCTGACTCATCAAGCTTCATAATTTGGAAACTGCAGTAAAAGCCGACTCCAGCTAACCGCGTAGCCATCCAACCGTCCAAATTTGAGCGGGACACATGGGATGCTGCCACGTGGCAACCCGCCGACTCAAAAGGTGCTGCCGGCCCTATATATATATATATATATATATATATATATATATATATATATATATATATATATAGGATGTATGGGTTTTTCCAGAAACCTAAATTCCTTGGCCGAATATTGAGAGATTGATCTCTAGGAGATTTTCGAAATCCCGAAGCGATTACGGACAACCCTGATATCGTTTTCATGCGTCATTTTTTATTGGAATCGTCTCGAGGTCAGCATTTAGAACAAATAATTTATTTTCTGAGATTTTGCCTCTGAAAGTTTGGAGAATTATTTAAGTGTTGGTTGTCCAAAACTCGAAACGTCGCACAGTTTTCGAGTTCCCAGGAGATCCCGAACTCCGATTCGCGATCCGTTTAATGTTTTGGAAAGGTTACACGACGATCTTCGACTTATAATTTTTCCAGAATTTTATAGTTTCATTTAATATTTTATTTATTAAGTTGAACTCAGATTTGATCGGTAAATTATCGATTTGGTCACGGTTAGCCATAACGGTAATATCTTTTGACCAAAGCGTGATTTTGGGGCACGGTCGATTCCGGTGCACTCGTGGCACTGAAATCTACCAAGACACCTTTTCCAAATCTCGAGTTCATGATGTTTGACTAGATAGTCAATGGCATGCCTCGATTTGCGTGCTATGGTTTCCAAAATTGGAAATATGACTTTTTATGGCCAAATATTATTGTTTAAGTTATATTTTAGATTATTATTAGGTTAAATTAGGTTTTAAGTGATTTATTCTAGAATTAATTATTATTAGATAACTTAACCCATTAGCTACTTATTCCATGATTTTAGAATTAGAATCTTAGTATTGACTTGTGGCTTTCGTGCACGGTTCATGGTACGATTGTGTGATATGGGTTGACAGCTTCTAGATCGACATTCCGCTTATCCTCGACTTATGACTACAGTTTGTTCAAGGGTTTAGGCAAGTACAGTATTGTATTATATTTTGGTACGTTATAATGCGTTCTTTATCATTTCCTTGTTTGATATTCCCTTGAGACACGATGGTGACACAGTCTTATTATATCCTTCTTGTCGTATCATTGATCGTTATTGATGGTTAGTGACTCGGGAGGGGAAATACTCGGTAAGTACGTGAACAAACCCAATTATCGTTATCGAATGATAGCTAAGTCATACACCTCACGTATGAGTTAGCCATACCAATTACCGAATGATAGCCATCTATGATGTGTCGTATTAGCCCATCCATTCACGTATTAAAAGGTATTTCATGCACACAGTCGTTTCCATTGTTCTTGATCATAGTTTAGTTCTTTATCTTCATGTTTCTTTTTCATTAGCTTGCTCGTTCATGTTTATTTCTTTACATGTCCAGTTCATATCTTACTAGTTCTTTAAACAATCTTTACCGTTACTGTTTCTCATTGTTCCTAGCTTATTTTGTTCTAACAATATTAAATAAAATATGGTTGTACTTTGCTCCTTTCCTGACTGGATCGTTGCAGGTGAATTGGCATGCTTCCTATTTTTGCGCTATGGACTATACGGGTGGTGATAGAGACCTTGGAGGCCGACTTTAGAGTCTAGATAGATTAGACACTTCTTGTATTTATTTATTTTAGCAAACTTTTGTATTATTGGATTTGTAAATAAAATAATTATTGTGAATGAGCAATTATATATAATTTTATTGTATTTGAGTTTGACATGGATACGTAGACAGCGTACTACCATCGATGCTGCGACATAGGCTGGACTTGGCTACAAACTCTTATCCGAAAAGCGGGTGCAGGTCATGACAATAATTCAAGGCATATAAAGAAGGGTTGTCCATTAATAAAGAAGGGCATTCCATATGACCGATCAAGATCGAGCAGAAAAGCTACAACTGGTCGAAAGTATGCAAATACCAGCATCTGGCATGAGAGTGAGGCCAGTGAATCAAAAGAGGAGGACAGACCCAGTAGCACTGCAAATGTCTATCTAATGGCATATGAAAAGGTATCTGAGAACCCTCTATATGATGATTTTACTTTCGATGAATTAGAAAATGCCTTTAGCGAACTACTTGAAGAGCACAAAAATATGTCAGACAAGTATAAAAAGTCTCACAAAGAAATTAAGGCATACACAACCGAAGTAGCTAGATTGTCTAATCTTATTGGAAACATTAAAGAAACATCTACTACCGGTAACACAAAAAAGATAGCTAAAGATTAAATTAGACTATCATGAGGCTATCCTCACCATAGAGAAGAAAGAAAGAGACTATGTCAAAGTACAAGAACTTTATGACATTGAGAAGAAGAGACACCTAGTCACTGAGCAAAGACTCACGGATATGACTGCTAAATTCGAGAAGTCTTGTGCAATCTCTAAAAAGTTAGAGATCAAGTTAGGCAAGTAGTTCATCCTGTTACATGGCCTAATGTTAGTCCTAATACGAAGCATACATAAAAAAAGGACTAAACCAAATAAAGCACAAAAGCAACATATTTCTCATAATATGCTTTCATATACAGGTTTCCAAGAAAGGCACAAGAAATTTGTCAACACAGAAACCAAGAACACAATTTCAAACATCACATGCATATATTGTACACACGGGCATATATCACAGTACTGTAGAGCTAGAAAACTAGTTGACACAAATATACTTGCTTGGATTCCTAAGACTAATCATAATGGACCTTTGAAGAAATGGGTACCAAAGGTTACATTAGGTGGACCCTCAACCCTCTCATGCTAAAAGCAAGTGGATACTCGATAACGGATGTTTGCGGCACATGACAGGTGTTGCATCCTTATTCGCTACGCTATCGATGAAGAGAGAAAGGTATGTTCCCTTGGCAATAATCTTCGAGGTAATATTATAGGAATAGGTACTGTTGGTATGTCTCCCTACCCAGAAATAAAAGATGTTTGTCTAGTCACAGAATTGAAACATAACCTATTGAGCATAAGTCAACTTGCAGATAATGGTCATGGCATCAATTTTAGGAAAAACAAATGTTCTATATATGAGATATCAGGGATCAGAGAAGACAATATTTATGTTTTCTTTCTAGAACGTGCTAACAGTGCAGGTAAGTACCCAGTAGCTAATCAGGATGAAAGCTGACTATGGCATATGAGGCTAGGACATGCAAACGTGGACACCATTTCAAGGCTATGTACTAAAAAGCTGGTAAAAGGACTCCCAAAAATTTCCTTCAAGAGAAAGATGGTATGTTCGGACTGTAAAAAGAACAAGACAACTAGGTCATCTTTTAAATCCATCAACGCTATAAACACTTCTAGACCTTTGTATTTGATTCATATGGATTTATTTGGTAGTAGAGTTGCTAATCTTGGCGGTAAACTCTACGCTTTTATTATAGTTGATAATTTCTTTCTTTATACTTGGGTGTACTTTTTATCAAACAAAAGTGATGTTATTTTTGAATTTCAAGTATTTTGCAAAAAGGTATAAAATAAAAAAAGGCTTCACGTTTACTTGAATCCGAAGTGATCATGGTGGTGAATTCAAAAATACTGATTTCAAAAAGTTTTGTGATGATAATGGATATTACCATGAGTTTTCTTGTCCTAGAACTCCTCAGCAAAATGGTATTATGGAGCGGAAGAATCATACTATAAGCGATATAGCTAGAGTTATGTTGAATCAGCATAATCTTCCTAAATATTTTTGGACAGAAGCTGTAAGTACAGCCTGTCATATTTTGAATAGTGTGTTAATTCGACCTATATCGAAGAAAAGCCCCTATGAATTGTGGTTTGGAAGGATTCAAAATATTTCCTACTTTAAAGTTTTTGGTTGTCACTGTTTTATCCTGAACACGAAGGATAACTTGGGTAAGTTCGACTCGAAGGCAGATGAATAGATATTTCTCGGGTATGCTGCCAAGAGTAAGGGATATAGAATTTTCAATAAAAGATATATGATTGTTGAAGAATCTATTAATGTTACCTTTGATGAGCTCAATAGTCAGAAATCTTGAGACGGTGATGACGACGATTTATAAAGCAAATCCAGAGCACCTAAAGATACTGCTACTAACGAAAGTTACCAGGAGAGTTTGTCGAAAAAGATGAAATTTATGCCAGACCATCCAGAGACATTGTTTATAGGTGATGTATCTAAATGAGTAAGTATACATTCTTCTACTAGAGTTATAACAGCAAATGTAGCTTTCATTTCTCAAGTAGAACCTAAATCAGTAGCAGATGTTTTTTTCTGATGAGTTTTGATTGATTTCATGTAAGAGAAACTTAATCAATTTGAAAGAAACCAAGTTTGGGAAGTTGCTCCTAAACCTATTAGTCAATCGATAATTGGTACCAAATAGGTGTTCCGAAATAAACTGAGTTAGGATAGACATGTTCTACGGAACAAAGCACGTCTAGTTGCACAAGATTATAATCAAGAAGAAGGAATTGATTATGACGAGACATATGCTCTTGTTATTAGACTAGAGTCTATTCGCATATTTTGGGCATTTGCATGTTTTCACAATTTTAAACTTTTTAAATGGATGTAAAAAGTGCATTTTTGAATGAGTTTTTAAAGCAAGAGATTTTTGTGAAGCAACCCCCTGGATTTGAAGATTTTCAAAAACCTGATCACGTTTTCAAGCTTAGAAAAGCTATTTATGGACTCAAAAAAGCACCGCGTGCTTGGTATGAACATCTAAGTGCTTTCCTACTTGAAAATGGTTTTTCAAAAGGAAGGGTTGATACAATCATGTTTATCAAATCTTCAGTTGATAGTATTATACTTGTGTAAATTTACTTTGGTGGCACTATTTTTTATTCTACCAACGAAAAACTTTTTTAAGATTTTGCTAAGTGTATGCAGAGTGAGTTTGAAATGAGTATGATGGAAGAGCTCAACTACTTCCTAGGACTCTAGTCAAACAGCACTCGCAGGGAACCTTCATCAATCAAGCCATATATACGAAGGATTTACTAAAAAAGTATGACTTAGACAACGTAAAGCCTATCGGCATACCAATAGCAACATCAACAAGAATTGATATTGATAAAAGCGGCAAATCAGTCGACCAACGTAAGTATCGAGGTATGATTGGTGGTTTACTATAGTTAACTGCTAGTCGTCCTGATATAATGTTTAGCGTTTGCATCTGTACATGATATCAAGCTAATCCTAAGGAATCACACATATGCGCCGTTAAGCGTATCTATCAATACCCTAAAGAAACTTCTACAGTTAAAGAAACTTCTACAGTCAGCTTATGGTATCCCAAAATCACATCGTTTAACCTAATCGGTTACTTCAATGATGATTTTGCTAGATGCAATGTAGACCGTAAAAGTACCAGCGATACGTGTTATTTTCTAAAAATCTTTAGTATCTTGGTTAAGTAAGAAGCAAACTCTGTAGCGTTATCAACAACTGAGACTGAGTATATCGTTGCAGGACGTTGTTGTTCTCAGATTTTATGGATGAAGCAAACCCTAGAAGACTATAATCTGCACTAGACTAACATTCTCATTTACTGTGATAAAACTAGCACTATTAACTTGTATAAGAATCCATTATGTCATTCACGCACAAAGTACATAGAAATACGTTACAACTTTTTGCGTAAAACAACACGGGGATATCTGCTTAGAGTTTATTGACACTGATCATCAACTGGCAGACATATTCACAAAACCACTAGATGAATATCGTTTCAACTATCTGCGTCGAGAGTTAGGCATACTTGAATTTTTAGAGTCACAATGCATTATGATTAATAAAAGTACTTAAAACTTGGTATTCAACGATTTATTAATTGAAGTTATTTTAGGTACAAGTCGACAAGGTCCTTCTATCAACAAGGCGTAAAATCCTAAGCAACATGGTGCAAAGTGTCTTCAGACTACCGCTAGCTAAGATCAGACCCCTACAACTAACCCAAGGTGATGAATATTAATTAAATCAAAGAGCTAAAAGTTTATGAGTTACTTTTATTATTCATTACTAAAAAAATAACCAAAAATCCAAGTGGGCGAACTCGGACCGAGTTCGGGCGAAACTCTGTGGGGACTATTTTTATAAACAGCAGTGAACAACAGCCCCCTCTCTCTCCTATTCTTCATCTTCTACCTCACAAATAGCCGCCTCCAAACCCTAAAACCCTAACCCTAGGTTTTAGAAAACCCTATTCGAAGGCTCAAAACCCTATTTTCTTGGATCTAAAGGCTCTAGGAAGGCATTCTCTACCATTTTTTGATCTCCATTGAGGTATATCTCTACCATTTCTTTCTTAATTTTTTATGGCTTCTAGAATTCCCAAGAGGAAGAAAGCTAGAGACACCGCTTCATCTTCCACTTCAGAGTATGAACCTGTTAATGTATTCAGTCCCGCTCATCCCGATGACGATGAGGCCTATGACTCAACCCTCTTTTTCTTTTTCAAGAGATTAACCGCTTGGTTTACTCATTTTCGGTATCAGGAAATTTGCCCGAAAAAGATGATCAACTTTATTATTCTCTCGGAGTATGCTACTACTTTTGAAAACCTAGGACTTCTAGAATTTTTAGAGACTTCCTATTCCATCTATGATAATGTTGTCCGCATGTTTTATTGCAACATGCAAGAAGCAGACGGTAGTATTCATTCATGTGTCAACGGCAAGGAATTTGAATTTAGTTCTGAAGACTTGAGCGAATATTTCCTAATGTCAAACATTGGTGACGCTCTCATTGACATTACGAAAGTTCAATTTTTGAGGGCACACTTAACTCTTTCAAGGTAATGTTGTGATATCCGAGTCTGATTTCCCAGTCACGGTTGTATGGACGTCACCTCAACCAACAATTCTATGAACTCTATCGTATTATTTATTCAGCTCTACTACATAAGACGGGATCCACTGAGGAGATCACACTCTTAGAGTTATCTGTTATGTATCATATCCACTTTGGGATTACATTTTATTTTCCCAAGAATATGATATCATTTATGACCAGCTGTTGGCGAGCAGTCAAAACCTCCTTTATCCTAGGCATCTGGCGGTTATCTTCCAGAAATTTGACATCAATTTAGAGTTGTTTCTTATCTCTGGAACGCCTTCAGATCTTTTTAGGGATAAGAAGTTCCCTCACCCTCCTGGTGATGCTCCACCACCACCTCCACCTACTCCAATCGCAACCCCAGCAGACTCTCCAGTCCCTGCAGCTCCAGGCCATACCATTGACGAGCTCTATCAGAAGTTCAATGCTTTTGTCACTCTCCAGAGACAGCAGTATCGGAACTATTTGGCTCGCTTTGGTGACGTTGACTTTTGCCATATTTCGCAAGCCCAGGTCTTGAGAAATACGATGGTTGATATTCAGTCGATGATGGCACATCATCCCACTGCACCGACGACCATTCTCTGTCACCCTGGTTTCGTTGGACAGAGACTCGAGGATCATCCTACTTTCGGTTTCTTCGATCTGATGACAGCCTACTTCGATCCTCACCTCCTGCTGATGCCCCTGATGATGTTGATGCTTGATTACTGTTTTTTTACTAGTATTTGTGGACTTGTCTGGTGGTTGATGATGATGTAGTGACAATTTTTTTACATTTTGGACTCTCTTATTTGTATCCCTGGTTTATATTTATGCACTTTGGACTTTAGTTGTAGTTGCTTTTTATGTTAGTTGTTTTCATCTACTACTCATGTTTTATTACTGCTACTACTGTTGTTTTCGTTCATATACTTGAGATGTTGACTTGTTATTTCCTATCATATTCTCTAACTTTTTTGTTGTTGTTGTTGGATTCACAAATTGCGGAGGAGCCGTATTTTGAGTACATGACAACGGGGGAGTAAGAGCATTATACAAAAATTAAATTTTCTCTTCTCAGAATAAGTCAGGTATAAATTTCAAAGTTACATATTATTTGTTATATTTTGGTATAGACTCAAAGTTTGTTAATTATCAAAATGGGAGAGATTGTTCGCTCATTGGTTAATGATCACACCTAACTTTGATAATCATTGTCAACTTTGGTTGATACGCAAAATATATATACTGCTACGAGTTTACAGATTTCAAGTTAGAAGAATAAGTGCATCCTAAATCTACGTCCTACTGCTATAAAGTACAAACATCGTGTCGTCATCAAGAACCCAAAGCACTCGAATCAAGATCAAGTCTTTTTCATATATCTTCTATAATTTTATTTTTTATTTGAGTCTAGAAAGAATATGTAAGATTGATCAGGATCGGTACTGGCTTAGGTTTTTATCAGTCCACAAAAATTAGCCTACCTATCCACATATACAAAATTCAAAAGTCCACATTTCTAAAAAGCATAAAACCCAACAGATTTTACCCAAACTGTTTCGACCAAACCCAACAGAACTTGGGCAGAACTTGGCCCGAATTCAGTCCAAGTTAGTTTCATATTTGTTTTGAATTTCCTCCAAATCTGTATCCAACGTTGAATGCAAGATTTCTGCATCTTAACTCTGTCCGAACTCTGCCCGAATTCGGTCTACAAAAACACTATAAATAGAGAAGGACTTCACATTTCTAAATAACTCATTCATTCAATCTTCTCTTCTCTATTCATTCCTAAGTGTTTTCTATTAACTACACTTTCAAATCAAGCCTATACTACTTTTAGCCAAGCCCGTACAGTTTTTGTTTAATATAGAGTTTGGTGTTGAAGAGTTATATCGGAGGATGCATTCAGAAAACGTTCAAGTTTTCAAATCATCCTCTGGAGTCGGTCGTACGCTCGTCGCCAAGCATGGCATTGTAAGAGACTGCAAACTCTCAATTAACTTGTGCCATAGTAGATTAACATCGAGTAAGAGTACTCGAGACTGGAGTAGTCCTCTAAGAGGGATACCAGTATATATCGTTGTATCACTGAGTTTGATCTTCTTGACTCTTACTTTATTTCTATTTATTTACTATCATTTACTGCCATAGTATAGAGTTCTAAATTTTTAATTGGTAATATTTTTTGTTGCACACGTACACACTCTATTCTCCCTCCCTCTAGAGGTGCTCAACGGTCATACAGTGTTCAAGGACCTCTTCAAGAAGAAGTTTTTCTCGTCTACTAATAGGTTGGACCTAGCGAGACAGTTTAAGAACCTCCAGCAGGGGGTATGCCAGTAGAGAAGTATGCCACGGAGTTTGGTAGGCTAAGCCGATACGCTGAGTATATGGTACGGGACTCGAAGATCAGAGTATAGTCGCTTCTAGAAGGGCCTGAACGGGGAAGTGAAGATCCTTATTCCTTTTCTATATGAGACTTATGTGGAGATCCTTGCGAAGGCACGCAAGGTAGAGTGGAAGTTGGGCTTGAACCCGAAGTGAGATCGCGACTTCTTTTTTGGGGCTACTAGAAGCGCAGGGCCTGCAAAGCGTCTCCAGCTTCAACATCGATCATTATAGTCATCGCAGTAGTTTCAAGCTCTGGCTAGGACACCAGTTCAGCAGGTACCACAGCAACAACAGAGAACTGTACAACACGCTCTATTTTGCCACTTCTGGAAGAAGTCCGACCACGTCTGGGAAGCCTGCAAGAAGAGGATAGAGTGTGCCTTTATTGTGGCATCGAGGGGCACTAGATGAGGGATTATCCTTCGAACCCTCATCATGTAGCTCAGGGAGTTGGTGCAGCTCAGAGGGCACCAGTGAGGCTACCTGTGGTACAGTCGAGGGGACCTCCACTCCAAACTCAGCAGTAGCAATTTGCTTAGCACCAGCAGTAGAGGGGTGCTCAAGGCAGGGCGTTTGCTCTAATTATCGATGAGGCCAAGCCTGTAGGTAATGTTATAGCAAGTTTTGTTCTTCTTGATTCCATTCCAACTTTCGTATTATTTGATAGTGGTGCTTCTCATAGTTTTATATATGTTTCAATTGCTCTCAAGCATTATATTCCTGCTGAATCTTTGGGTAGGACTTGCAAGATCGTAACCAGAGAAGGTATTATCCTTGTCGGTGATGTTTGCAAGAGTTTCTATGGCAGACCGGGTATTTAGTTCGTATTTACTTGTAATGCCACTTTCGAGCTACGACATTGTACTCATGATGGATTGGTTGAGTATGCACTTCGCTAGCATAGATTGTAGAGGAGGTAGAGTATTGTTCAGCCTGCCAGGAGAGCCAAAGTTTGATTTTGCCATAGGGGCAGCAAAGCAGGGTGGTGATGCTATCTACGGAGCTTTGGTGAAAGAGAAGGAGTTGCCTCATCCTTTGATAGCAGAGTTTATGGATGTATTTCCAGATGAGTTATCAGGATTACCGCCGAACAGGGATTTTGAGTTCTCTATAGACTTAGTGCCGGGTATAGAGCCTATTTCATAGTACGTCTATAGGATGAACAATAGCGAGTTGACAGAGTTGAAGAAATAGGTGGATGAGTTACAGGATAGGGGGTTCATCAGATGCAGTTCTTCGCCTTAGGATGCTCCAGTATTGTTTGTACCGAAGAAGGATGGATCAGTGCGCATGTGCATCGATTATAGGGCTTTGAATAAGCTCACTATCAAGAACAAATACCCGCTACAGAGGATTGATGATCTATTTGATCAGTTGAGTGGCACGAAGGTATTTTCGAATGTAGGAGGTCATGATACCATCAGGTGAAGGTGAAGAAGGAGAACATTTTGAAGACTGCTTTTCGGATTCGTTATGGCCACTTGAGTTCACTGTGATACCGTTTGGGTTGACTAATACCTTGATGAACAAGGTATTTAACTAGTACCTTGACAAGTTCATGGTGGTATTTATCGATGATATTCTCATCTATTTGAAGACGCCTGAGGAGTACGAGGAGCATCTGAGGATTAATGGAGACTCTCAAGAGAGAGCAGTTGTACGGGAAGTTATTAAAGTGTGAGTTCTTTCTGGACAGTGTAGAGTTTCTGGGGCATGTTGTGTCTGGTGCTGGGATTTTAGTTGATCCAATTAAGATCGCAACAGTAGAGTCCTGAACTACCCCAAGCTCAGTTACAGAGATTCAGAGTTTCTTGGGTCTGGCAGGCTACTACCAAAAGTTTGTACAGGATATTTTCAAGATTGCAGAGCCGATGACCCAACTCATCAGGAAGGATATACAGTTTATGTGGTTCGAGGAGTGCCACACTGCGTTAGAGAAGCTGAAGAAGAGGTTGACGTCGGCTCATATCTTGATGTTGCCATTCGGATCAGTGGATTAACTATCTATAGGAAGAGGTTTTGGTTGCGTTCTTCAGCAGCATGGGAATGTAATTTGCCTATACATCCATGCAATTACGTCCTCATGAGAAGAACTACCCTACCCATGATTTAGAGTAGAAAGCAGTCATCTTTGCTCTAAAGTTAGTACGAAGAGCGTATGGAGATCTTTACGGACCATAAGAGCTTGAAGTACGTGTTTACCCAGAAGGAGCTGAATATGAGACAGGGGCGGTGGTTAGAGCTGATGAAGGACTTCGATATCTTCTTGCAGTATCATCTAAGGAAGGCCAACGTAGTTGTCGATGCCCTCAGCAGGTATCATGTAGCTATGTACTTGACATTATACCGTACTTATTGGCAGATCTGAAGAGCTTGGGCATCGAGATGGTGGTTCCTAGGATGGAGATACAGATATAAGATTTACAGATTCAATCTAAGTTGACGGGCAGGATCAAGTCAGCACAGTTTGATGATGTGACTCTGAGGAGCATGAGAAAGCAGGTTGAGACAGAATTGTTGGATGACTTCTCTTTTGCCGAGGATGGGTCATTAAGGCACGGTGCCAGATTGTGTATGCCTAGTAGGAAGCTACATGAGGAGGTATTTCAAAAGACACATCGCTCTCAATACTCTATGCATCCTGGTGCCAAAAAGATGTATAGGGATCTGAGAGAGCATGTATGGTGGTATGGCATAAAGGAGAAGGTGGCATTGTTTGTATCCAGATGTTTAGTGTACAGCAGCTGAAAGCTAAAAGATAGAGGCCAGGAGGTCTGCTTCATCCATTACCCATTTCAGAGTGGAAGTGGGAATACATTACCATAGATTTTATGTCAGGACTTCCACGAATTCCATGAGGGAAAGACGCGATTTGGGTCATCGTGGACAAGTTGACCAAATCGACCCACTTTTTGCCTTTCAAAATGGTTTTGTCTACGGAGAAGTTGGCAAAGATGTATGTGAAATAGATCGTTAGGTTGCACGGGATTCCTATGAGCATAATCTCGGGTCGGGATAGTCGTTTCACTTCTCATTTCTGGAGAAGTTCGCAGGCTAGCTTGGGCACTCAACTCAAGTTCAGTACCGCATATCATTCTCAGATAGATGGGCAGTCGAAAAGGACTATTCAGACCTTCGAGGATATGTTTTGCACTTGTGTGCTAGATTTTGAAAGATCTTGGGAGGACCATATCCATTTGGTAGAGTTTGCTTACAGCAATAGCTACCAGGCCAGTATAGAGATATCACCATTTAAGGCTCTATATGGTCGGAGGTGTCACACTCCCTTGTCTTGGGACAATGTTGGTGAGAGATATTTGCTTGGTTCGGAGATGATTGTGGATGCATCGAAGAAGGTCAAGCTGATTAAAGATAGACTTCGAGTGGCGCATGACAGACAGCGGTATTAGCCGATAGCCACCGGAGACCTTCGAATTTAAGGTATAGTTTAGATTTCTTGTGTGTGTCTGATTGTGGTTGTTTGTTATAGATTAAGTTTTAAGGCTTTGTTTTGTGATAGGTTGGCTATCTGGTATTCTTGAGGATTTCTTCGACACAAAGCACGATTCACTTTGGTGGAGGCTGGAAGCTTAGTCCGCGATTTATCATACCTTTCAATATCCGTGAGAGGGTCGGTGCAGTGGCCTATCGACTAGACTTACCGCTTGCATTAGAAGGAGTTCATAACATGTTCCACATATCATAACTGAGACGGTATGTGGCGAATCCTAGTCACGTTTTGGATCAGTCCAAGATCGAGGTGGGCCCGACTCTCTGCTATCTAGAGTAGCCAGTTGAGATTCTGGATCATGGAGAGAAGGTGCTCCGAAACCAGGTTATTATTTTGGTTCACGATGCATGGAGTCATCACTCTCTAGGTGAGTCTACTTGAGAGAGGGAGGACGATATGCACGAACGGTACCCTTATCTCTTCGAGCCTTGAGGTTATGGTTAATATTTAATTATTAATATTTTGTTATTTATTATGGTTAGTGGCTAACCTATTAGTTAGATTTGTGTAAGTGACCCAATTAGTCTAGACACTAGATTTAGAGCCCAACAATTAGTATGGCATGATTCATGGACCAACTCATTGGATTAGGCCCAATTAGACTCATTTAGTCATACCATTTAATAAAATTAGGATTAGACTAACTATCAAAATAGGATTAGAGCCAACCATGCATTAATTAGCCTACTTGACAAGCGTTTAGGGGCACGATAGACATTTTGTATTAGCATAATCAATCCTATATGGCCGGCCACCTCTAGAGAGAGACTCATTCTCTCATATTATTCCATTGCATCAATTCTTCCCAATTTGGTGTTCTTCTCCAAATTGAGCCATCCTCTACTAATTCCTCTCAAATTCTACTCAATTTTTTTATCCATCCCTCTCATTCTCTTCTCTTGAAGGAGCCTAAGAGCATGGAGACTAGGAGCACTAGAAGAGGAGTCTATTTGCTAGGAGCTACGTGTCTGGATCGTGTCCATTTAGCTTTTCATTGGAAATCCATCCCCTAATCAGTATACATCTCATTTTTCTATTTAATTAGACTCTATCTGTGCTAATTGGCCTTTAGGAATTCACCCATGGACTAGGACTACCCATAGGAAGAAAATTTAGACTTTAATGACTCTATATGTGAAAGCTATATTGGGTTTTGTGCCAATTTTGGAGAAATTCTGAGAATGGTGCACCAAGTATTTATCATTAGATTTTGTAGATATAATTAGATTAGAATTGCTTGTGTGTGTCTAGATCTGTGTCCATAATTGGATATGAGTAGGACGTATCATGATACGGTAGGACACAAAGTCATTTTGGAAAAAAATTTCTCTGACACTTGTGGCACACATGTCCAATTACACATGACACTTGACACTAGCTTCGAATTGCACTAGTTATGTTCATAAATGTATTTTAGACTTGCCCATGTGATTTGGTAGGATTCAAACAAGGTTTGGTATATGTATCTTGGTCATATCACAAGTGTATCATAGAATAGTCCGGTATGGGGGTGATGCACACGAAGTGTTTGTGTTGTGCACATGTGTAAGTATGTGGATACACCCCTGTAGGTGTGTGTGCCACATATAGACATATATGTTTGTTGTAGTGTGAGAGCCTATGCTTGTGTGTGTGTCAATTTCATACCTATGTGTGTAGTTATGTAAGTATGGATAAATACGGGTGTGTGTAGGAGATGGTAGCATGGGAGTGTGAAGTGTGTTGCACATATGTGTGTGAGAGTGTATGGTGGACACACATACTTGTGACTTGTGTGTAAGTTGATAGTGTGTGTGTGTGTATAGTTGGGCAGGAAGTTGTATTGATAGAAAACTAGATAGAGAGTTAAGGAGATAGATAGATTAGTGGAGATGGAGAGAAATTTACACAATAGGTATTATGTGCTGCTGCCTTTGGTAGCAGCAGGTAAATAAGAACAAAGGGGGAAACAGGCCCTGCCATTGGGCTAGGTGCATACCTATGCATCTATGCACATTGTGCACTGAACACTGAGGGCTCATGTGCATAAGTATGCACAGGACATGTTAATAGCAACATAGGATGCTGCACTAGGTAGCAGGAGAAGAGGCAAATATAGTAGCAGCAACAACAGTTACTCTTACTTGGACAACAGTAGTTGTTGTGTTTAGCAAGGGCAAATAGAAATTGTAGATGCAGCGGGCTAGAGCAGGTGAAAATAAGTGCTAGGTAGGAGTTTATAGAAGCAAGGGGGAGGCCAATGGGCATTGGTGCAGGAAGTGAAGAGCACAACAGCAGTAGAGGTAGTAGCAGGTGCACATATGTACACTTGTGCACATAGATGCACTGAGGAGAGAAAGGAATGTTAACAATAGTTTGGCAGTAGGGATGTCGGGCTGCTTAGTTAGGCTCCCTGTGCAGCAGTACATAGCTGGTTGCAACAGCAGTTAAAGGGGGGATCCAAGTCTGGGTTTAGCAATTACAGGTTGTAGGAAAACCTGTGCACAAGTGTGCATAGGACAGAGTCTAGTGAATTATTATTTAAGGATAAAATCCCCAGTTTTCAAAATAAGGGTAAAATGGTAATTTTCTATAATTAGAATATTTGTGAATTATTATTTATCTTATATTATGTTTTGGGGGTTTAGTTAGTCAGGTTTAAGTTTCATCTCGTTTTGACTTGTGTTAGTAACTCGGGTAGTTTAGACGCTAGTCGGGACACCGAGATTAGTTAGCCATGGCCCACAAACCATACCAATTAGGTTGGTGAGATTAGTCAAATCCCACTTGATTAGAATGGTCAGATTAGTGACTTAAACTTGACCTTTTTGCCCCAACCTCTTGCACTTTGTTGGTTGATCAAAGAAGGATGTTTTAGGGGCAACTTAGACATTTCCCCTTAGCCCCAAACCCTCCATAGTGGCCGGCCAACCCTACCCCTTCCTTTCATTCCAAAATTTCTCACACATAGCCTCCTTCTTCCTATTTTGGTGTTCTTCCCCAATTTGGAGAGTTCCCTTTGATTTGATCTTCAAATCATCTCATTTCTCCATAGTTTCTTCCATCAATCCTCTCTACATCTTCAAGTGAGGGTACTACCAAGGTTTGGAAGAAAAGTGCAAGGTGGAAGTGTCCTTTCTATACGGATCTTCGTATCGGAGATATGTCGGAGAGCTTTCCTTTAGGATTCACTCCTAATAGGTATCAATCCATTCTCTAAACCATGTTTCCTTGTAGTTTATGTAGTTTTGAATCCATCGGATCCAACCCCTTATTAGAGAGACCAATCGATTCAAGTTTGAGGCCATTTGGAGTCCCATAGAGGAAGTTGACTTGTAGGGTAGTGTCCTATTGGTAGATTCCTAATTAGGAGTCCCCCTTGTGTTTGTGTAAATGTTTGTGTAGTAATTTTAATCTACTTTTATATTGTTATGTATTAGAGAGTGGTTGTGTTGGAGAAGGATTTGTGGAGTTGTGTAGTAGTTTTAATACGGTGTAGTGAAGGGAAATGAAGGGGAGTTTAAGGGAGTTTGGGGGCTTCCCCATAGCAGCCAACCCCCCCCTCCACAATCCCTGCAACAGGGGACAGCAGCCCCATTAGGGGACTGTATAGTTGACAGCAGCCCACTGTTCAGGACAGGAATAGCAGCAGTAAACAGTCCCCATTGGGGACTGTTGCAGTGAGCAGCACCCCACTGTTTGGGGGCTATGGAGCAGGGAACCCCCCCTCCTTGCTGCCATCTTAGGCAGGCCACTGCACTGTGTAGCAGCAGCCACAGTGGCTATGGTTTCAGCCACTTGCCCCCCCCCCCATTCTTTCCTAGTATGTTAGGTAGTCTAGTACGTTAGTCTTGAGTGTGTGTGTGAGAGTTTGGAGAGTTAGATTTTAGCTTTTGTGTAGTGGTTAGAAGTTAGTATTTAGTTAGAGTATGATATAGTTAGCATATGAGATAAGTTAGAGTTAAGTGGTATATTAGAATTTGTTAGTTTGTAAGTTAGCATGATATGTTAGAAATATATGATATTGAGATAAGTGGTATGTTAGTATACTAGATAGGTTAGATAGTTAGATAGCAAGTTGGTTTTGGTTAGATAATGTTAGTTAGTGTCTCTAGTTAGAGTCTAGATGTGTGGTATTCAGAGATACCAAGTTGGTATCTCAATATCCATTACCTTAAGGTAATGAGAATTTACCCTTTTTGACTTTTAAGTGTCAAGATATCATGATACGGTATCGAGATACTATAAGAGGGTTGGAATACCATATTAGAGAGTGTGGGAATACTTAGAATGAACGTGGAGAGGTCTAGAGTTGGCGTTAGAGGCTAAGGTAAGGGTTTACCCTGGAAAGGGTAAGAGGGTTTGTTAGAATAATACCTCTTTTATAACATATGGGTTTAATACCTTAAGATATAGTTGTAATTAGGATTTTATAGTTGGTAATGGTTAGGAATAGTGGACTTGGACTAGTTTTGATCTCAGTTGACCACAGTTGACTATTTTGACCAAAAGTCAACCGGAAGTCAAACGTAGCCTAGTTTTGACTAGAACTTGACCAAAGTTGACTAGTTGACCCAAAGTCAATTGTTAGTTAACGTTAGTCAAGTTTGACCTAGAGTTGACCAAGGGTTGACTAGAGTTGACCAGTTGACCAAAAGTCAACTATAAGTTAACCTTTGTCTTAGATTGACCTAGTTTGACTTGCTTTGACCTAGTTTGACTTGCTTTGACCTAGTTTGACTTAGTTTGACCTAGTTTGATTTAGTTTGACTTAGTATGACTTGTATTTACTTCCAAAACATTATATTGATACAGTATTCTATCTATAGGTCCTCGAGGCACTGTTCTTGGACTCTGTTGACTTATCCATCATCGCAGGCGAGTACATTCTCTGACACTTTTCCAATTTATGATAACTGTTATGATTCATGTTCTTAGTGTAGATATGCTTGTTTCTGACACATTGATTACATGGATTGGTATTCTTGGATCCCGGCCAGATATGTTATTCTTTGGTAACATGATATACTTGTGCAAGCTTTCTTATAGTTCTTGTGCAAGTTATAGACACCAATTCTCGAGAAGTCTTGCTCCCTTCTCGTTGAATCCCGTGCCATAACGTGTCTTGCCCGGATCCACTCTACCAGTCGGGGGCTGGGGAGTAGTAGTGTAGTCATGTGATCATATCATTTCCCATGCGAGATATTATTCCCATGTGACTTATCATTCCCGTGCGAGTTGTCTATCCCGTGCAAGTTGTATTTCCTGTGGTTGTTAGTCGTACACTTTACGTATGACTAGCCAGGCTGTAATTCTCGTATTTCTTCCGGGTCGATCACATGTCATAGGTATTACTCATACACATAGATAGATGATTCTTGATTATTGTACATTGCCAGGATCTGTTTTACTTGCCATTATTCTAGCTTAGTTTACAGCTTACCTTTCCATGATATTAGAATGTACATTACCTTTCATTCTCGTATATACTCTCTATCTACAGTCTTGTAGCTTTTATCATATCATATGAACTGTTGTTAGTTGATTGTGCTCATTCCATCCTGACTGGAGATGTTAAAAATATTACAGATGCTGATGAGCAGGACTGCGATACCTACTACGGTCCAGATGACGTAGTGGGCATAGATTTGGAGACCTTGGTTCAGCAGGGCTTAGCTCCGCCTGACGAGACTTTACCTATTGCTTAGTTAGGGTTGTTGGGACTGGACTTTGTCTCCAGCTTGTTACTTATGCTTATTTGGGATTGTATAACCATATTACTTTGTGACTCTCTTTCTCGTTGTTGAGCTGGATATTGCACTTTGTGGTTTATATCTATCTAGTTTTCGTGCCATGATTCTTCCTTCTAGACTGTGATTGAGTTTATCTGTATCTCATATATCCTCCATGCAGAGATGATTAGATGTTATATAAACTGTTGTTAGCTAGCAGACCTACAGCGTTCTACGCCATTTTTACGGTGTAGGCTGGGCACTGTTACGTACTTGTACCCCAACCTAAGGTGCGGGTCGTGACACGTTTTTAGTGGTGGCCCATGCAGGTCTAGAAGTCGCAACTAGTACGATGTCATAGTGGCCCTCAACTTAGAGTGCTGTTACGAGCCTATGATACATGTCTAGGATATAGGATATAAGTTAAGTTACTCAATCACAAATAGAAAAACTTCCATAGTTGATCTTTAATCGTCATTTATTAATATTGATTCTTACATTCTAACTGTCCTCCTTGATATTATCTATCTTGTGCCATATTGACTTCTTTCTTTCGTCTGTCTTCCTTCAGGATGGTACAGACGAGATCTCAGTGTTCGGAGCCTGCGGAGACTGAGAGGTCTGCTACTTTAAGCGGGTCTGCTCCAGTCACTTCAGTAGCAGTTGGGGCATCTGTAGCCGCTTTCGGGGAAGCTCCTCCACCAGTTCCGAGGATGGCTCCGGTAGTCACTGCAGTTGCTTCCACTATGATTCCGGGAGTTGTGGCAGGAGTTGCAGCAGGTGTTCCTCCTCCTCCTGTTCAGCAGGCTCCTCCATCAGTCGGCGATGTTCTTCCTCCTCCGCCTCTCTTGCCTACAGACATGGGCCAGATGCTGACCTTCTTCCAGCAGATATTGGAGACTCAGAGAGTCCAGTCTGAGGCACAGCAGAGGCAGACAGACGCAATGTGTCAGGGTATGGAGGATGTACATCAGTTGGCTCTTGCGATGGTAGAGAGTGAGGCTCCACGTCAGGGAGCGCGACCGAGGTAGGGCGACATTCAGGACTTCAAAAATTTGGGGCCTCGTGACTTTAGCGGACTAGAGGGTATAGTATATGCTGATGACTGGCTCAAAGATATCGAGCGGCAGATGAAAGCCTCCCGCCTTGCAAACGACCTGAAGGTCGAGGCAGTGGGTTTATAGTTGTTAGATATTGCTCGCACCTGGTTCAGGAACGAGCCAGCCCTTGCTGGGGAGGGCCATACCTGGGTCGAGTTCAAGCTTCTCTTCAAGGAGAAGTTCTTCTCTCCTACGGACAAGATTGACCTGGAGAGGTAGTTTCAGAATCTACAGCAGGGCAGTTTGTCTGTGGAGGAGTACGTCGCAGAGTTTGGCCGTCTGAGCCGATATACGGAGTATATGGTTTGCGACCCGGAGATTAGGGCGAGCCGTTTCAGAGAGGGGTTGACTTGGGATATCAAGATCATTATCCCTTCTTTTTATGCGACTTATACTAAGATCTATTCGGAGGCCCACAAGTTAGAGCAGGAGTGGGGCTTGAAGCCCAAGAGAGATCGCAATCTTTTCTCGGGGGCTACTAGTAGCGCGAGGGCTACTAAACGCCCTCAACTTTGGCATCGTTCCTTTCAGCATCACCAGCCGCAGGTTCAGGCCAGAGCACCGGTTCAGCAGGTGCAGTACACTCAGCAGAGGTAGGCACAGAATGGGGCTCCTTGTAACTTCTGCAATAAGCCTGGTCACATCTGGAAGGTTTGCCAGAAGAGGCTGGGTTTGTGTCTCTACTGTAGTGCCAATGGGCATCAGATGAGGGAGTATCCGGGGAACCCTCGTCTCACTGGTGCAGCTCAGTAGGCACCAGCGAGGGTACCTGCAGCACAGCCGAGGGGTCTACCACTTCCGACGCAGCAGCAGCGATTTGCTCAGCACCATCAGCAGCGGGGAGTTCAGGACAGGGCCTTTGCTCTTGCAGCAGAGGAGACAGAGCCAGTTGCGGATATTGTAACAGGTTCAGTTCTTCTCGATTCTTTTCCAGCTTTAGCATTGTTTGATTCAGGTACAACACACAGTTTTGTATCAGTTTCTTTTGCACTTAGACACAATATTATTGCTGAGTATCTGGGTAGGACTTGCAAGATTATGACCGAGGGAGGTATTATCCTAGTCAATAATATTTGCAAGGAGTGGAGTGTTATACTAGAAGGCTGGAAACTGAGTGCGTGCTTGCTCGTAATGCTACTTCTGAACTATGATATGGTACTCGGTATGGACTGGTTGAGCATACACCATACTAGTATAGATTGTGGAGCAGGCAGAGTGTTGTTTAGTCCGCCAGGAGAGCCTGAGTTTCAGTTTGTCAGAGGAGCAACAGAGCCGGGAGATAGATTCTGTGGAGCCTTGTTGATAGGGCAGGAGTTGTCGCATCCATTTATTGTAGAGTTCTTGGATGTCTTTCTCGAGGAGTTACCGAGGATGCCGCCGGACAGAGATATTGAGTTCTCGATAGACTTTATGCCGGGCGCTGAGCCTATTTCTCAGCATGTCTATCGGGTCAACAACAGTGAGTTAGCGGAGCTGAAGAAGCAAGTCGACGAGCTGCAGGACAAAGGCTTTATCAAATCCAGTTCTTCACCTTGGGGTACGCCAGTTCTATTTGTTTCGAAGAAGGACGGTACGGTACGGATGTGTATCGACTACAGAGCGCTCAAAAACCTCACTATCAAGAACAGGTATCCTTTGCCCAGGATTGATGACTTATTTGATCAGTTGAGCGGTGCGAAGGTGTTCTCGAAGATCGATTTGCGTTCTGGGTACCACCAGCTGAAGGTGAAGCGGGATGACATTCCGAAGACTGCTTTTCGTACTCGTTATGGCCAGTATGAGTTTACCGTCATGTATTTTTGTTTGACCAATGCCCCGGCAGTATTCATGAACTTGATGAATAAGGTATTCCATCAGTACCTTGACAAGTTCATGGTGGTCTTCATTGATGATATTCTCATCTATTCAAAGACGTCTGAGGAGCACGAGGAGCATCTACGAATTATTCTGGAGACTTTGAGGAAGGAGCAGCTGTATGGGAAGCTATCGAAGTGTGAGTTCTTCTTGGACCGAGTGGAGGTCCTGGGCCATGTTGTATCTAGTGATGGGATTTCAGTAGATCAGAAGAAGATTGCAGCGGTGGAGTCTTGGTCGACACCCAGTTCAGTTGCCGAGATTCGGAGCTTCCTGGGTTTGGCATGATACTATCAGAAGTTTGTGTAAGACTTATCTCGAATAGCAGAGCCGATGACTAGACTCACCAGGAAGGACGTGGAGTTCGTCTGGATTGATGAGTGTCAGGCTGCTTTCGAGGAGCTGAAGAAGAGGTTGACGTCGGCTCCTATTTTGACGTTACCGTCTAGGTCCGGGGGATTCACGATCTACAGTGATGCTTCGGGAAAGGGTTTAGGTTGCATTCTTCAGCAGCATGGGAAGGTAATTGCTTATGCATCTAGGCAATTATGACCACATGAGATGAACTACCCGATTCATGATTTGGAGCTGGCAGCAGTCATTTTTGCCTTGAAGCTGTGGAAATACTATTTGTACGTAGAGCGTGTAGAGATTTTTACTGACCATAAGAGCTTGAAGTACGTGTTTATGCAGAAGGAGCTGAACATGAGGCAGAGGCGATGGTTAGAGCTGATGAAGGATTTTGATATATTCTTACAGTACCATCCGGGAAAGGCCAACGTGGTTGCGGATGCTTTGAGCAGGTATCCAGTGGCCATGTGTTTGGCGATGGATCATCGCCTTCTGGCAGATTTGGAGAGATTGGGCATTGAGGTGATAGTTCCTGGGTTTGAGGAGCAGATGTGGGGTCTTCAGGTGTAGTCAGAGCTGATGGACAGAGTCAGAGCAGCTCAATTTAAGGATGAGACTCTGAGGGTCATCAGGGAGCAGGTTCGGACAGGATTGTTGGATGAGTTCTCTATAGCGGGAGATGGGTCGTTGAGGCATGGTACCAGGTTGTGCGTACCGAGCGAAGGACTTCGAAAGAAGGTTCTTTAGAAGGCACATCATTCTCAATACTCTATGCATCCTGGTGCCAACAAGATGTACAAAGACTTGAGACAGCATGTTTGGTGGTATGGCATGAAACGCGAGGTGGCTCAGTTCGTTTCTAGATGCTTGGTGTGCCAGCAGATAAAAGCCGAGAGGCAGAGACCAGGTGGTTTGCTCCAGCCATTATCCATTCCAGAGTGGAAGTGGGAGCACATAACTATGTTCTTTATGTCTGGACTTCCGCGTTCTCCAGGAGAGAAGTATGCGATTTGGGTCATTGTTGATCGATTGACCAAATCGGCCCACTTTTTACCTTTTAAGGTGGGTTAGTGTACGGAGAAGCTGGTAGAGATGTACGTACGGCAGATAGTCTGATTGTACGGGGTTTCAGTGAGCATAGTCTCCGATCGGGATAGCCGATTCACTTTCCACTTCTGTAGGAGTTTGCAGTTTAGCTTGGGCACATCGCTCAAGTTCAGTACCGCATACCATCCCCAGACAGACGGGCAGTCGGAGAGGACGATTCAGACCCTCGAGGATATGCTTCATACCTGTATCTTGGACTTCAGAGGATCTTGGGAGGACCACCTTCACTTGGTAGAGTTTGCTTACAACAACAGCTACCAAGCCAGTATAGAGATGTCACCTTTCGAGGCTCTATACGGACGGAGGTGTCGTACTCCCTTATCTTGGGATGATGTCGGTGAGAGAGTTTTGCTTGGCCCTGAGATGGTAGTGGATGCTGCAGATAAGTTCAGGGTTATCAGAGATAGACTTCGGGTGGTGCAGGACAGGCAGCGGCATTGGGCCGATAGCCACCGGAGGCCATTGGAGTTTGAGGTATAGTTTAGATTCTTCTAGTATTTGAGTTTGTTTGTGATTGTTTTAGATCAAACTTTAAGTTGTGTTTTTGTTTTAGGTTGGTGATCTTGTGTTTCTGCGAATTTCCCCGATGCGTGGCACGATTCGTTTTGGTGGAGGCGGGAAGCTTAGTCTACGATACATCAGACCTTTTCGTATCTTGGATAGGGTCGGTGCAGTGGCTTACCGACTGGAGTTACCGCCCGCACTAGAGGGAGTGCACAACGTGTTCCATGTGTCGCAGCTGAGACGGTACGTGGCAGATCCCAGTCACATTTTGGACCACTCCGAGATAGAGGTGGGACCGACTCTCAGTTATCCAGAGCAGCCGGTTGAGATCTTGGACCGAAGAGAGAAGGTGCTTCAGAACCAGGTCATTCCTTTGGTTCGTGTCGTATGGAAGCATCACTCTCCAGGTGAATCTACCTGGGAGAGAGAGGACGACATGCAGGAGCGATTTCCATACCTCTTCGAGCCTTGAGGTAGAAATATTTTTTCCTTGTTTTGTTTTTGTTTGCTGTGTTGGTTTCGCCTTCAATTTCGAGGACGCAATTATTTTAAGGGGGTAGACTTGTCAACCCCAATTTTCAAAATAAGGGTAAAATAGTAGTTTTCTAAAATTAGAATATTTGTGAATTATTATTTATCTTATATTGTGTTTTGGGGGTTTAGTTAGTCGGGTTTAAGTTTCGTCTCATTTTGACTTGTGTTAGTGACTCGAGTAGTTTATACGCTAGTCTGGACACCGAGATTAGTTAGCCATGGCCCACAAACCATACCAATTAGGTTTATGAGATTAGTCAAATCTACTTGATTAGAATGGTTAGATTAGTAACTTAAACTCGACCTTTTTGCCCCCAACCTCTTGCACTTGGTTGGTTGATCAAAGAAGGATGTTTTAGGGGCAACTTAGACATTTCTCCTTGGCCCCAAAACCTCCATAGTTGTCGGCCAACCCTACCCCTTCCTTTCATTTCAAAATTTCTCACACATAGCCTCCTTCTTCCTATTTTGGTGTTCTTCCCCAATTTGGAGAGTTCCCTTTGATTTGATCTTTAAATCATCTCATTTCTCCATAGTTTCTTCCATTAATCCTCTCTACATCTTCAAGGGAAAGTGCTACCAAGGTTTGGGAGAAAAGTGCAAGGTGGAAGTGTCCTTTCTACACAAATCTTCGTATCGGAGACGTGTCGGAGAGCTTTTCTTTAGGATTCACTCCTAATAGGTATCAATCCATTCTCTAAACCATATTTCCTTGTTGTTTATGTAGTTTTGAATCCATAGGATCCACCCCCTGTTAGAGAGACCAATCGATTCAAGTTTGAGGCCATTTGGAGTCCAATTGAGAAAGTTGACTTGTAGGCTAGTGTCCTATTGGTAGATTCCTAATTAGGAGTCCCCCTTGTGTTTGTGTAAATGTTTGTGTAGTAACTTTAATCTATTTTTATATTGTTATGTATTAGAGAGCGGTTGTGTTGGAGAAGGATTTGTGGAGTTGTGTAGTGGTTTTAATGTGGTGTAGTGAAGGGAAATGAAGGGGAGTTGAAGGGAGTTTGGGGGCTGCCGCATAGCAGCCAACCCCCCCCCCCCCCCCCAGTCCCTGCAACAGGGGACAGCAGCCCCATTAGGGGACTACATAGTGGAAAGCAGCCCACTGTTCAGGGCAGGAACAGCAGCAGTAAACCGTCCCCATTGGGAACAGTTGTAGTGAGCAGCACCCCACCGTTTGGGGGCTGTGGAGCAGGGAACCCCCTCCTTGCTGCCATCTTAGGCAGGCCACTGCACTGTGCAGCAGCAGCAACAGTGGCTGTGGTTTCAGCCACTTGTCCCCCTCCAATTCTTTTCTAGTATGTTTGTTAGTCTGGTATGTTAGTCTTGAGTGTGTGTGAGAGTTTGGAGAGTTAGAGTTTATATTTTGTGTAGTGGTTATAAGGTAGTATTTAGTTAGAGTATGATATAGTTAGCATATGAGATAAGTTAGAGTTAAGTGGTATATTAGAATTTGTTAGTTAGTAAGTTAGCATGATATGTTAGAAATATATGATATTGAGATAAGTGGTATGTTAGTATACTAGATAGGTTAGATAGTTAGATAGAAAGTTGATTTTGGTTAGATAATGTGAGTTAGTGTCTCTAGTTAGAGTCTAGATGTGTGGTATTCAGAGATACCAAGTTGGTATCTCAATATCTATTACCTTAAGGTAATGAGAATTTACCCTTTTTGACTTTTAAGTGTCAAGATATCATGATACGGTATCGAGATACTACAAGAGGGTTGGAATACCATATTAGAGAGTGGGAGAATACTTAGAATGAAGGTGGAGAGGTCTATTGTCGGCGTTAGAGGCTAAGGTAATGGTTTACCTTGGAAAGGGTAAGAGGGTTTGTTAGGATAATACCTCTTTTATAACATGTGGGTTTAATACCTTAAGATATAGTTGTAATTAGGATTTTATGGTTGGTAATGGTTAGGAATAGTGGACTTGGACTAGTTTTGACCTCGGTTGACCACAGTTGACTATTTTGACCAAAAGTCAACCGGAAGTCAACCGTAGCCTAGTTTTGACTAGAACTTGACCGAAGTTGACCAGTTGACCCAAAATCAACTGTTAGTCAACGTTAGTCAAGTTTGACCTAGAGTTGACCAAAGCTTGACCAGAGTTGACCAGTTGACCAAAAGTCAACTATAAGTCAACCTTTGGCTTAGATTGACCTAGTTTGACTTGCTTTGACCTAGTTTGACTTGCTTTGACTTAGTTTGACTTAGTTTGACCTAGTTTGACTTAGTATGACTTGTATTTACTTTCAAAACATTATATTGATACAGTATTCCATCTATAGGTCCTCGAGGCAGTGTTTTTGGACTCCGTTGACTTATCCATCATCTCAGGCGAGTATATTCTCTGACACTTTTTTAATTTACGATAACTGTTATGATTCATGTTCTTAGTGTAGATATGCTTGTTCTCGACACATTGATTACATGGATTGGTATTCTTGGATTTCGACCAGAGATGTTATTCCTTAGTAACATGGTATACTTGTGCAAGCTTTCTTGTAGTTCTTGTGTAAGTTAAAGACACCGATTCTCGAGAAGACTTGCTCCTTTCTTGTTGAATCCCGTGCCACAATGTGTCTTGCGCAGATCCACTCTACCAGTCGGGGGCTTGGTAGTAGTAGTGTAGTCATGTGCTCATATCATTTCCCATGCAAGATATTATTCTCGTACGACTTATCATTCCCGTGCGAGTTGTCTTTCCCGTGCGAGTTGTATTTCCCGTGGTTGTTAGTCGTACACTTCACGTATGACTAGCCAGGCTGTATTTCCCGTATTTCTCCCGAGTCGATCACATGTCATAGCTATTACTCATACACATAGATAGATGATTCTTGATTATTGTACATTGCCAGGATCTATTTTACTTGCCATTATTCTAGCTTAGTTTACATCTTACCTTGCCATAATATTAGAATGTACATTACCTTTCATTCTCATATATACTCTCTATTTATTGTCTTGTAGCTTTTGTCATATCATATGAACTGTTGTTAGTTGATTATGCCCATTCCATCCTGACTGGATATGTTAAAAATATTACAGATGCTGATGAGCATGACTGCGATACCTACTATGGTCCATATGACATAGTGGGCATATTTCTAGAGACCTTGGTTCAGCAGGGCTTAGCTCCACCTGACAAGACTTTACCTATTGCTTAGTTAGGGTTGTTGGGACTAGACTTTGTCTCCAGCTTGCTACTTATGCTTATTTGGGATTGTATAACCATATTACTTTGTGACTCTCTTTTTCGTTGTTGAGCTGGATATTGCACTTTGTGGTTTATATCTATCTAGTTTTCGTGCCATGATTCTTCCTTCTAGACTGTGATTGAGTTTATCTGTATCTCATATATCTTCCGTACGGACATGATTAGATGTTATATAAACTGTTGTTAGCTAGCAGATCTACAGCGTTCTACATCATTTTTACGGTGTAGGCTAGGCGCTGTTACGCACTTGTACCCCTACCTAGGGTGTGGGTCGTGACAGCTCGCGACCTTCTCAGAGAATTTTGTGTCGTAATATACCATGGTTGGATCCACTGTACCAGTCAGAGACAAGGAGTAGTAGTATAGATGTGATCATACCCTTCTCGTGCATGATATTGTTCTCCGTTAGTGTTAATCATACACCGCAGGTATGATTAACCAGAATATAAATTTCCGTACAAGTTCCTAAGCCGATCACATGTTAAAACTAGTGCTTACTCACTTAGATAGTTATTTCTGACTATTGTACATGATGATTCCTGTTCATATGTTTATTTACAGCCTTTCCATATTTGCTACATTCATCTACATATTACATTATCTTGTATATTCTCTCTATTTATGATTACATAATCTTTATTATTTACTGGAACTATTATTAGAGGTGTACTTCGCTCCAATCTTGATTGGATATATTTTTTCCAAATGATTTAGATGACAATTGCCCTCCCTACTGTGGTCCACATGATGTAGTAGGCGTAGACGAGGAGACACTGATCCAGGAGAGCGTAACTCCAGCTGAGGAGGCTTTAATAGCGACTCAGTTAGACTAGTTTAGTACTGGATTTGCCTCCAGCCCTTGACTCTTGGCATGTTATATTTCTGAGACATATGTTATTGCGATAGTTGACTTTTAAACTCTCTTTAGACTTGTATTATATTTATGTTAGATTCTCCTAGATATTTTTATCATATCTTTATCGTGCCATTTAATCTTCCTTATACTCATTGTGATTGAGTATGAATATTATCATATTGTCCTCTGTTTGGAGTTGTGATATCTTGATAGGTTATGATACATAATATTAGTTTGCATAGTAGACATAGACAGCATTCTATCGCCGATGTTGCGACATAGGCTGGGCATTGTCTGGTTGTGTCATTACATCGGGTGCGGGTCGTGACAGATTCACCTTGAATTCTGGTATGTAACCCCTTGCAATAAATTTTTTATATTTTTCTAGAATTTATAGAAAAAATCTAAAATTTTCGGAATGCAACTTAGTTATAAATTTTCCTTCAAAATCTTATTAGTTATAATTTTTAAAAAGAATGATCATAGTTAATTATAGTCATGGTTTACCATGAGTGGTTATTATTAGTTGTGCCTATCATTATTAGTGGTTAGTTAGTTAGTCATGACACAATAAGTCATGTGAACTTCCTAGAACATTGCACGCCACTCCACACTCCTCTCCATGCCTTCTATTTTCTTATTATTTACAAATAGTGCACTTGGTTGCCTCACGAGCACCCTTGTCCTATAAATTGGGGTATTCTCCATACACATAATTTACACAAAATTATATACAATCAACATTACAATTCCACACCATTGTCCCAACTTCCGTCGGCAGACCACCACTGCCAACCCCAACCCCGGTCCCCTGTTAACACAAAACCTCATCGAAGCCAGCCCCCATCTACTCCCTGGCCGACTACTCCGGCCAGTTGCCAACCTGCAACCTATCCACCACCACCACGACTGGCCAACAACCACCGCCTACATATCCTACCCCATCGGCCACCCATTCCTCTGTCAAGCACCACACCACCACCGCCACTGTCGATGAGCCTAACCCACCTCCTTCTGTTCATCGAGCTTCCTTCGACGACTACAGCGCCACCACGACCTTCATGTTGTCGTGCGCCTCTGATCCTATACTGGAGACCGAAACCACGCCTCCTCTGCTCGATCTCAGCCGAGCTGTCATTGCCGGCAAACTAGCACCAGGCTTCAGTGAGACCCCTTGGTGAAAGCTTCCATTTCTCCCATAAGATCTCTAACCCCCCCCCCCCCCCCTCTCTCTCACTCTCACACACTCGATGTCTTTCATCTCTCGATCTCTCTATTCTTCTCTCTTTCCCTAATTCCCTCTCGACATAGACAACATTCTACCGCCGATGCTGCGACATAGGCTGGGCATTGTCTGGTTGTGTCATTACATCGGGTGCGGGTCATGACAGATTCACCTTGAATTATGGTATGTAACCCCTTCTAATAAATTTTCTATATTTTTCTAGAATTTATAGAAAAAAATCCAAAATTTTCGGAATGCAACTTAGTTAGTTATAAATTTTCCTTCAAAATCTTATTACTTATAATTTTATAAAAAGAATGATCATGGTTAATTATAGTCATGGTTTACCATGAGTGGTTATTATTAGTTGTGCTTATCATTATTAGTGGTTAGTTAGTTAGTCATGACACACTAAGTCATGTGAACTTCCTAGAACATTGCACACCACTCCACACTCCTCTCCATGCCTTCTATTTTCTTATTATTTACAAATAGTGCACATGGTTGCCTCCCGAGCACCCTTGTCCTATAAATTGGGGCATTCTCCATACACATAATTGACACAAAATTATATACAATCAACATTACAATTCCACTCCATTGTCCCAACTCCCGTCGGCCGACCACCACTGCCAACCCCAAGCCCAGTCCCCTGTTAACACAAAACCTCACCGAAGCCAGCCCCCATCTACTCCCTGGCCGACAACTCCGGCCAGTGGCCAACCTGCAACCTATCTACC
>JANAVB010036418.1:8675636-8833136 GCA_029216955.1 Iris pallida | reverse complement strand
TATATATATATATATATATATATATATATATATATATATTAATGTGAGCGCAACAAGAGTACATGCCGGTTGGTGCGGTGCGATGCGGGTGCGATACTAGTACGGTACAGGTGCAGGCCTTCGGGCTAGGAGTGTTATCTTCGAACCAAGTTTGTAGGCCACCAGGTGTCTTGACCCGCACCCAGTGTAGGGGCACGAGCAGTCGGTACGTCCAGCCTACGCCGCAGTGTCGGCGGTAGAACGCTGTCCTAGGTTACTATCTAATCAACAACTCACGCAATTATATAATGTACTTGTCAAATCTTAACTCCAAACGGAGGACAAGTATAGATATAATGAAATCTCAACCACAGTCTACGAACGATAAGATAACACAGAAGTTTATAACTAAAGACTAAACAACAACAAATATAAACTACTAAATAATAATATCTCAAATAAACTCAAATACAAACTCATACTCAAGTTATTACAATTCAAGTTCTAAAACATGAAAACTAAACCAAGTCTACTAGCTAGTCTCCCGATCACTCCTAAGTATTAGGGCCAAAGGAAGCTAAGCCATCTCCTGCTCCAAGGCAAGTAGGGCAAATGTCCTCAGGGCAATCATCTGTAATATTTTTAACAGGTTCAGTCAGGACAGGAACGAGCACAACTCATCTAAAAATCCCAAGTAAATGACAGAGAACTATAAAACAGTTATAGACAGTTACATTGATGAATATGGCAGTTTTACACAGGTAGTGATGTAAAGAAATAGTTAAGGTACAAGGGAAGTAATGTAGCAAAATAAGAGAAGAACATGGCAAAAAAGACTGTAAAATAAGCTAGCTGAACTAGAGTAACATGATAAGTCCAGACAGTACAATGTAAGTCAAGTGTAATCCCAACGTGAGTCTAATACAATATGAGTCGAATGTGATTCCAGTACAGTATGAGTCGAATGTGATTCTAATCATTGTTCTAATAAGGTGATTCGAATAAGGTGGTGCGAATAATAGTTCACATGATGTTCTAATGATGATTCAAATCAATCCTTCAAGTATGTTTTAAAATACTGAGATAGACATGTAAACGGCTAAGGGTAATACGACACACCGCACACCTGGCCAAGTGTGGGATGGCTATCGTTCGAATATTATTCACAGAGGGGTGGTTCGAATAGTAGGAATATTCACATATCTAATCAGTATTTCTCTGCCCATTTTAATACAAATGAATCCATAATCCAACACATAAAACGAATACAAGTTCAACCAGCACATGAAGATGCTAATAAGTAGTTCGAATAGTTCGAATGGTGATTCGAATAATAGAGGCAAGACGAGTAAAGTATGTGTGTCGTATACATGAATTCAGTAATAATAATACGTGTTTGTAACAAGAATCAAATAGAACTAACTAGAACTGAAGTACAGTAATTGACAAGTAAATAAAAGAACTATAAGAAAATATACTCGCCTGATACCCTGAATGACTAATGTATATCAGATGTCTGAACTGGAGTCACAAGGTCCTATTTAGAGAAATATAAGTTACAATGTGTTCAATATGTAAGAATTGAAGTATATAATGTAATCTACATGATTCTAGGTCAATCTAGGTTAAAGTCAACTCTTGGTCAACTCTAGTCAACTATAAAGTCAAACTAGGTCAACTCTAGTCAACTGTGGTCAAACTAGCTAGGGTTGGGTCAACAATGGTCAACTAGTTTAGGTTAGTCAATTCTAGGTCTAAACAAACTAAGTATATGCAAATCAAGTATCCAAGATAGCTGCTAACTCATAGCCTAAGTCACTTGCTAAACTAAGCACAAAACTAAGACATAAGCTAACAAGGCCCACAAACTTAGTCATATAATGTATATATATTATTCACATTCACATATTTATATACATAGATATATATATAGGAAAGCTATATATATAGGCACATACATATATATACATAGAGAGAGAGAGAAGGAGAGGTAAAAGAGTAAGTGATTGTGTATGTGACATGTGTGTGAAAGGATATGTGTTAATGTTCTAAGATTTAGTGATAGGTAGGTGTATGTGACATGGGATACATGGTGTCAAAGGGTGTATGAATGCATGTGTGTAAAAGGTTATAGGTTAACTCATTTTATAGAAATGCATACATGCATACTTATATTGCATACATGCATGTCACGCCCCGCTCCCAAATAATCGGGTACGGGTCGATGCATGCCCGGCCTACACTGTCGTTGACAGCGGTAATGAGCCGTCTAGTCATCAATAACAAGTGTATCTCATCACAGCATCTAATCTCGAAATCTATAATAACCATCACAGCAACCCACTATACAATTATTACAACTTATACATGAATGTCCAGGTACAAAGCCGATAAAAGATAAATGCGACAACATCAACATATAATCAAATACACTCGATCAATCTCCTATACATGAAATTAGATATCTCAATATCAAGCGAGCTCCAATGCCATCCATGACAATCTAAAGATCCATCTCACCTGTAATCAACAATCCAGTCAGAAAAGGAGCAAAGTACAATGTAACTCAATAAAACTCATCATGGAGATCAATGGAACAGTAATGTGAATATAACTGAAAGACAGAGAACAAGATGAACAATAAGCATGCACTAGCTACGTGTATATGTACAATTAGACGTTATCAACATGTGGGAACTAATATGTAATCAGGCATATAGAATATGCTATCAGTCAATCAATAATCAGACATGTCTGACGACAATGCTATCAGTCACGCACGAAATGGACATCAGGCATACAGAGTATGCTATCAGGCAATATTTGTCCAGTATTAGTCAATCACATATCTCTAGAACGTCCCCCACCCGAAACGAGAACAATGCAATCAATCGAGCAAGAATAGTAAAATAATAACAAGAGACAATGTGAGTACAATGCATGCAATGAGGGTAATACTGAGTACATGTACTTGCCTCAATTTTGGGGTTTTGTCCAAGTCTTCCAATTCACCTAGAAAGTTGGAAAAAATAGAATTAGAAATTATGCTGAATCCTTACTAATCTCTAACTAGCCATCAACTCTATTAACTAAGCCCAACACTTACTAAATTCCTACAACTATACCAGTCTGTGGTCCACTATTAAGGGTCCAGCCCATCTCTCCTATAACCAAGGCCCATTTCCCAGACATCAACTCATTAACTCAAGTAGACATAGGTCAATGGTTCAAGTCTACTGTGAATATTACTTGGCGTTCCCCCACTTGAACTCACACAGGACAATTAAGATTCAAATATTACTTAATTCTAACGGCTACTAGTTCCAAACAGAGCAACTACCAAGGTCAGCTAATACTAAGAACCTAAACCAACAAGAACCATACAGAACCTAACAGCCATCCAAACACACCTGCTCGTGTCTCTCGTGTCGGCAGAGTCTGGACACTCACACGAATTTGTAGCACTGGCTTCGACACCAATTCACACAGTTCCTTCCTTCAACCGAACAGAGCACTACCCTCAATATCAACTAACTCATTAGAATGGATCAAAAAATGTACCTGAGTCTTCGTAACGGTCCGACACAGGAGTTCAGTGTCCGATGATGGTGTCCCTGAGTCCTCAGCTGATGACAAGCTTCACTAAATTATTTCGTCGAACAGAAAGTGTGCATACATAAGAATGAAATTTCATAAGTTCAATCTGAATTGTTCTGACTCCAAAATTGGAGAATTCACAGGATTAGATCGAAAAAAACTCACCAACACAACTATCAGTGAAATCCAAGAATTTAGACGACTGGATCGATCAAAAGACTGTCGATACTCGATCAGAAAACACGGATCAGAAAAGTATTGCAATCCTTCGAATAAGGAGAAGTTCACAATCAGGACTTACCAAAACGAGAAGAATGACCACTCGATCCTAAGCGATCGATCCTACGCGTCCGATCGATCAACAAATGATGGATCCTAAGCCACGAAGCAACCTTCGTCCTCTTCGAAGAACAGAGCAGCCATGGCTAAATATAACAAGAAAAGAGACTCGATCAACATCGATCGCACCGATAATCAAATTCAATAGAATTTAGAGGAATGACACTTACTCGATCGAACACTTGATTTGTCTTCGACACTTCATCTTCTTCATAGAGTCGTGCTCCTGAGCTTGATCGCCAAGGCCAGCTCGTCGTCGGCGAAAGAAAGAACAGGATGGGGAACAATTCAGCAGGGTTTCGCCGCTCTCGAGTCTGAATGAAGAAGAAGGAAGCTGGGCTCTATTTATAGGCGGGGATGTCGGTCAGGCGGTTGGTCGGGCACTTGACCGACGGTTGGGCGGGCAGTGGCAGTTACGATCCGACGGCTAGGACGAGTTTGGGTTGTTAGAGATCAATGGTGTAGATGATTGAGTTAGTTAAGCAGTTGGGAAGAAGTTTCTAGAGGAGATCGGGTCTTCTCGCCGTCGACGTCGTCCGTCGGCGTCGGCGTTCCTGCGGCTGTGGAGGGAAAAGAATGAATAAAAGAGTAGAATTTGAATGGAATATATAGCTGTTGGTATCGGGTCGGGTTATGGGGCTATTGGGTTAGAGTTGGACCCGCGCCCCAATATCAACTAATCGGCCGGGCTGGGCTGGTCTTAAAGGGCTGGTTTAAAGGAATATTAATGGTCGGCTGGCCCACAACCCATAGATGATTAGAGCCCAAGGAACATTAATAAAAAAATAGAAAAATAAAGGAAATATTAAAAATGGTTTAAGAGTTAATTAGAAAATAGGATTAATATTCAAAATTTATTAACTAGAAATTAATCAAAAAAATATAGGAAAATATTCATTTTATTTATGAACAGTGAAGTTACAAATCTCTTCCCCATAGAAAATTGTGTCCTCGAAATTTCAGATGGCACTATTAGGCACGATTAAGAGCAATCGAATACAATTTTGAAATTGGCACGATTTAAGGTGGTACAAAGTGATAGTCAAAAATCATAATCAAAGGATAATAGTTTCAATAGTATCTGGCAATCATACATATCTGGTGTCACTTTTCCTACAGTACCTGCCCCGCCAGTATGCATCTGGCTGCAATAAACCTTCGGTTCCGTGGTTCTGATAGTGATAGATTGCCAAAATATTCTCTCAACTTTATTCGATATTAGAAAATATTATGAATTTAGGACTTAGTCTCAATAATATCCGAGAGTCCATGATTACCTGTAATTACTTCAACTTAGAGTCCATGCCTCGCCAGTGTGCAGCTGGCTGCAAATAAACTTTCAGTTTTCATAATCCAGATAAATGACTGCAGTGCACATCTGCCACGTCATAGTAGGTCATCGAATATTTCTTAACCTTATCCAGAAGAATTCCTAAGGATTTATGAAAAATCAAAATAAATTTTTAAAAATCAAAATCACGATAGGAAGTGAACAAGTAGTTTTATTAGGTACTAAGAGACGGCAAGGATCAAACAAGCGGCCAATATGAAACAATACAGAGACTTTAGAAACAAGTCTTGAATATGAAACAACAAGGAAAGTCTAGGTGCTAGAAAGGATCATAAAGGAAATGATGACCCACGGTCTGCTCCAGCTATGCGAGAATGCCTCCGATCTCTAGTCCTCATCAGGAATCAGAATAGCCTCTGCTCCCTCTTCTGCCATAAAGTAGACTCGTCCCTCTGGCTGTGGAAGTCCCGAAGATCCTGCTGCCGTACGAGCAATGGTGCACTCCCTAGCCTGATGATCAGCTGCACCACAGATGAGGCACAATCCAAGTCTCTTCCTACACACCTGCCAGGTATGGCCCACTTTCTGACAAAATCCACAAGGCTACCGAACTGGTCGCTGCTGCTGCTGAGTCCTCTAAGGAGGCTGGGATGTGAAGGTCTTCATCTGCTGGTTATTGGGACGTTTGGGTAGCCCCGAGTGGCTACCTCCTCCACTAATGTCACGATCTCTCTTGGGTCGAAGGCTCAGATCAATCTCCAACCTCTGAGCAACGGCGACCATCCCAGCATAAGTAGTCGCTCCGTTAGCTGTGACTAAGTAACGAAGCTCATGGCTCTCACGACTGGATCTTTAGCTCTACCCTCTACAAACCGACTAAGTCGCCCGAACTCTGCTGCATACTCATCAACCGAGCGAGTCCACTACTCAAGAGTCTGAAACTGGCACTCCAAAGCCTCTCTAGCTACCGCTGGGAAAAACTTCTCTTTGAAGATTTCCACAAACTGCTCCCAAGTCAATTCAGGTACTGCGAGCTGAGGCTCACTCCCAAACCAGGTACGTGCCAGATCATGCATCTGCACGCCAGCTGCCTCTACCTTAAGGTCCTCCGGGAGCCTAGATAGTCGCATCACCCTCTCTATATATTCTAGCCACTCATCGGCATAGAGTATACCCTCAGTCCCAAGGAACTCTCTAGGTGCCATCCTTTTAAAGTCTAGGATAGACCCCTCTCTCTGGTGGTAGGTGGGAGTAGTTTGAGTATAAGTAAGAGAAGCATGAGTATGGATGGGAGGCAAAATGAAAGAAATAGGCTCAGGCTGAACAAAAGTGGTGGTAGTAGGGTGTACAGGAGCCTGGGTGGGTGGTGGAGGTGGAATATGTGATGGATGTGGAGCGTATGGTGGATGTGGGATGTATGATAGGGTCGGTATGGTAGTCGGTGGAGGTGGAATATGAGATGTAGGTGGAGCGGCAGTAGTCTGAGGAAGTGGAGGTGGTGGTGGTAGGAGTGGGCTAACTAATCTCTCAATACCCTCTCGCAATATAGTGGTCTGCTCCCTCTGAGCATCCAACAAACTCTGGGTCTGGGCTCTCTGGGCCTCCAATAGCCCATGGACTAGCTCATGTATTTGGGTGCCCCTCATAGAACTGATGGAGTGTCGTGAAGAAGCTCTCGTGACGGGTGCTACGTGGGTACCGGAGCGCTCTGGGTCTACTATAGGTAGGGCAGATGATCCTCTCTCGAAATGGGCTACACTCAGAGTGCGGCCTCACGGATGAGGTTCCTTCCTTCCTTTGGCCATCTCTGGAATTGTAGGAGAATCATCAGTGACTCGTAGGTGTACTGTGTGTGTTAACAATATATATATATATATATAAGACAGAAAAGTAAGCAATATGATAATGGTCCTATGCTGTGATAGGTTTTCTATTTCTATAGGCTTCCAATGGTACTCTAATCCTAAGTACCATTAGATAGAGACCTGCATGGGCCACCACAAAAATATGTCACGCCCCGCTGCCGAATAATCGGGTACGGGTCGATGCATGCTCGGCCTACACTATCGTTGACAGCGGTAGTGAGCCGTCTAGCCATCAATAAAAAGAGTATCTCATCATAGCATCTAATCTCGGAATCTATACTAACCATCACAGCAACCCACTATACAATTATTACAACTTATACATGAATGTCCGGGTACAAAGCCGGTAAAAGATAAATGCGACAACATCAACATATAATCAAAAACACTCGATCAATCTCCTATACATGAAACTAGATATCTCAATATCAAGCGAGCTCCAATGCCATCCATGACAATCTAAAGATCCATCTCACCTGTAATCAACGATCTAGTTAGGAAAGGAGCAAAGTACAATATAACTCAATAAAACTCACCATGGAGATCAATAGAACAGTAATGCGAATATAACTGAAAGATAGAGAACGAGATGAACAATAAGCATGCATAAGCTACGTGTATATGTGCAATTAGACGTTATCAACATGTGGGAACTAATATATAATCAGGCATATAGAATATGCTATCAGTCAATCAATAATCAGGCATGTCTGACGACAATGCTATCAGTCACGCACGAAATGGACATCAGGCATACAGAGTATGCTATCAGGCAATATTTGTCCAGTATTAGTCAATCACATGTCTCTAGAATGTCCCCCACCCGACACGAGAACAATGCAATCAATCGAGCAAGAATAGTGAAATAATAACAAGAGACAATGTGAGTACAATACATGCAATGTTGGTAATACTGAGTACATGTACTTGCCTCAATTTTGGGATTTTGTCCAAATCTTCTAATTCACCTAGAAAGTTGGAAAAAATAGAATTAGAAATTATGCTTAATCCTTACTAATCTCTAACTAGCCATCAACTCTATTAACTAAGCCCAACACTTACTAAATTCCTACAACTATACTGGTCTGTGGTCCACTATTAAGGGTCCAGCCCATCTCTCCTATAACCAAGGCCAATTTCCCAGACATTAACTCATTAACTCAAGTAGACATTGGTCAATGGTTCAAGTCTACTGTGAATATTACTTGGCGTTCCCCCACTTGAACTCACACAGGACAATCAAGATTCAAATATTACTTAATTCTAACGGTTACTAGTTCCAAACAGAGCAACTACCAAGGTCAGCTAATACTAAGAACCTAAACCAACAAGAACCATACAGAACCTAACATCCATCCAAACACACCTGCTCGTGTCTCTCTTGTCGGTAGAGTCTGGACACTCACACGAATTGGTAGCACTGGCTTCGACACCAATTCACACAGTTCCTTCCTTCAATCGAACAGAGCACCACCCTCAATATCAACTAACTCATTAGAATGGATCAAGAAATGTACCTGAGTCTTCGCAACGGTCCGACATAGGAGTTCAGTGTCCGATGATGGTGTCCCCGAGTCCTCAGCTGATGACAAGCTTCACTTAATCATTTTGTCGAACAGAAAGTGTGCATACATAAGAATGAAATTTCATAAGTTCAATCTGAATTGTTCTGACTCCAAAATTGGAGAATTCACAGGATTAGATCGAGAAAAACTCACCAACACAACTATCAGTGAAATCCAAGAATTTAGACGACTAGATCGATCAAAAGACTGTCGATACTCGATCAGAAAACACAGATCAGAAAAGTATTGTAATCCTTCGAATAAGGAGAAGTTCACAATCAGGGAGTTATAATGCATACATATAATGAAAACACAGATCAAAAGACTGGGCTTAAAGGGCTGGTTTAAGAAAGGAATATTAATGGTCAGCTGGCCCACAACTCATGGATGATTAGAGCCCAAGGAACATTAATGAAAAATAGAAAAATAAAAGAAATATTAAAAATGGTTTAAGAGATAATTAGAAAATAGGATTAATATTCAAAATTTATTAACTAGAAAATAATCAAAAGAATATAGGAAAATATTCATTTTATTTATGAACAGTGGAGTTACAATGCATACATACATATCATGTATACATACATACATTGCATACATGCCTATATACATATCATATATGCATACTTGCATTCATTTATGCACCTATACATACATACATAGATACATACATACATATTTGAATACATTATATACTTAGTTACATTATATTCATATATGCATACTCTACATTATATTACATTCATTCATGCATATATGCATACATATAATATATGCATACAAACTCATATATTTAACTCAAAATATATGTGAATACATACATTACATTACCTTAACACATATATATATATATCATTCATTCATATCCCATATACATGCATACTTCAGTTCATGCATTATATCCATTCACATATCATTAAGTTGCATGCATATACTTATTTTCATTACATACATGTCATTCATGCATATTATATACTTACATGCATCTATACATTACATACATTGTATACAACATGTAAAAATAGAAGAGGGAAAAAAAGGGGGAAAACTGAAATAGAAAAGAAAGGGAAGGAAAAATGTAAGAAAAAGAGAAAACAGTGGACATATACATGCTTGCATCATATATTCTACATTACCATACATGCTATCATTATATATTGTATTACATTATGTATACATTATGCATTCATATCTATCATTACATGTATACCTTGCATTCGTATCTACCATTCATTATATACTTTCATGCATACATTGTATATCATTCTTTCATTCATGTATTTATGCATTGCTTACATACATTACATTGATTGCATTCCTACATGCTTGCATTCAACCATATATATACATTAATGTAAAGAGGATACATATCATATATATATTATTTCATTCATCTGACATATCATGCATTACATACTCTACATTCATTTAATATCCATTCTACAAAGGCTCATAGGTAACACAAAATGCATATATCATATAGTCACTCTTCTACTTAAAATCAATACTGTACCAACTAGGCCTTCACTAAATTTTAGGATTAAAGTATGTCGTAATCCTTCGTGTTAGCTTTCCGAAACTTCAAATGGATCGCATTTTCGTGTCCGAAAGCTCCCGAAATCGCAAAAAAATTGAAACGCGTTTGTCTTTTGGACGGCTGACACTCAAATAATTTTATAGAAAGTTCCAGAACGATTTTGGCTTATTAAAATATATATTTGGAAAGCTAACTTCGATTCTTATAAAAAAATGGGAGATAAATCGGAGTTCTAAGCTAAAAGTTATGATATTTCTAAGTTGCTTTGGTTAATAAAAACGTGGAAGAATATTATGACGAATTTGAGTTGTTTTGGACAAAAGAAACACATGTAGGCCAAGATAATTGGATACCAACATAGGTATCCAAATGAAACTCATTCTAACCATCCTAATTAAGATCAATCCACTCTCTAACCATTCTAAAACTGAATTTAAATATCTATTTAAACTATTATCATACATACATACACATGGGGTGTCCTAATTTGGGATCTATCAAGTAGGACACAAGACACATATCTAAAATCCTCAAGAGAGCTCCAAATGGCCTCAAATTTGAATCTAAATGGGGTACATGCATGGGGGTGGATCCTATGAATTCAAAACTAACTAATATGTATAGGAAATCAATTTAGAGGGTTGGTTTTACCTATTGGGAGTGGAATCCTAATGATACTCCCAAGGACACGGCTCCGACACGAAGATCTTCCAAAAAGGACACTCCTCCTTGCACTTTGCTCCAAATCTTTACTAGCACCCTCCCTTGCTAGTATGAGAAGGTTGGATGAAAGTTTTGGTGGAGGGATGTAAGGATTTGGAGATCAAATCAAAAAGGGAAGCTCTCTAATTTGGGTGTAACACCCACTTTTCTAAAATAAGGGTAATTTTGAACTATTGTATTTTTAAATCATTAAAATATTAGATTTTAGTCATGATATGATTTTTGGTGATTTTTAGTTATTTTTAAAACTATTTAATTGAGTAAAATGTGAAATTGGTGTTTTGCTAGTGTAACCTTAGTCATGCATGACCTAGAAGACTAATCATGACCAAGGAGACCTAATCATGTGTTTATGATTTCAAATTTCTACTTTTAAGTCTATGGGTATTTTGGTCATTTTGACACTTTTGTGAAATTGTAAATTATATAAATTAAATATGTGTTAGTTAAATTATTTGAGACTTGACCTAGAAGTTAGCCTAATCTAGATGTTAGTCATGACCCTAGAGACTAAGTTAGAGGGTTTCAATTAAGTAATCAATTAGGGTAATATCTAGATATTTGTTAGAGAGATATTTTAGGCTAAAGGTTAAAGAAGGCTACTTTAGTTATGAGCCATTAGATTGGCTTGAAATTGTTGTAGAAGCCTTAGCCACTCATCCTAAACCCTAACCCTAACCTAATGGCAGCCATCACACATTCCCTCCCTCTATAAATACAACCCATTAATCATTAGCATCCTTTTTAATTTATTTTAATTGTCTCCTTTAGTGTTCTTCCCCAATTCATCCCCAAATGCCCAAATCAACTCCAAATTGAGCCAACTTTCTTGCATTGGAACCCCCTACAGTTGAGGATACTAAAGGAAGCTAGCTAGCAATGTTACACAAGCTTTTGGCACCCCCAAGTGAAGAGGACACCCCCCCATTCTAGGCTTTTCATTGAGTTTTCACTCAATAGGTAAAATGCCTCTAAACCTATTAATATTGTGTTTTCTCTTCATGGTTGCATGCATCTAGGTACCATGGACCTGTAGGCTAAGTTTGGTAGGAATTTATGTCCATTACATGTCCGTATCAGACACGTATCGGTGTGTAGGAATAGGTGTTCAATGAAATAATTGTTAGAAATAAATGTTGCTAATTTGAAATTGTGTTTGAACAGATTTGTAGGTCTATAGGTGCTAATTAACTTTAGTGAAGACTGAGCTAGGGTTCGTGTCGTGTTCGTGTCCAAAACGGACACGATCTTACTGTACGATACCCGGTTTACATGCCCTTCTACCCGACCTCTATTCCTCCCTACACAAGAATGTAAGTGGACTGATTTAGAGTGGTAACTGAATTGGGAATTGATTATAGGCTTGAGTTTAAATATTTTGATATACAAAACTGAGTTTTTGGTTGTTTTAGAAAACTAAAAATAGGTAATGAATGAGCTGAGTGGTCCCAAACCAGAGAACTCAATGAATAAACTGTGATATCCCATCATATATTTTCTGAGATTTCTTGGGGGTTAATGTTAACTGAGAATCCTTAACCTATAACCTGAGGAGTTTGGTTTCTAACTAAATACCTGAGAATTTGGAGAAAACTGTTTTGTACACTCTAAACTAAATTCACAAAATCTGAGACCATGCATACACACACATATACTCCTATACACCTGTGTACACACACCCTCCTATCACTGTTAACATCCTACACACACACACATGTATTTACCCCTCACTATCCTATCACTGTTAACATCCTACACACACACACACACATGTATTTACCCCTCACCCTCCTCTCACACATTATAACTCTCCTACCACTATCACACAAACCTGAGAACACAAATATACACACACATTCATGACATGCCTACACACCCTCACCCTCTCACACCCTTTCATCCTCATTTTTCCCTCTCTCTATATATATTATTATATATATGTTATGTATGTAGTTAGCCTATATATATTGATAATATATATAGATATGTTATGTTTGCATGAATATATATGTATTATATATAGTTGAGCATATATATGGTATTATATATATATATATATATATATATATATATATATATATATATATATATATATATATTTTATATATATATATATATATATATATATATATATATATATATATATATATATTTTATATATATATATATATATATATATATATATATATATATATATATATATATATATATATATATATATATATATATATATATATATATATATATGGTATTATATATATATATATATATGGTATTATATATATATATATATATATATATATATATATATATATATATATATATATATATATATATATATATATATAAATATATATATGGTGGTATATATTGGTATATATATAGGTTTATATATTGGTATATATATTATATAATAGGTTTATATATAATAGGTTTATATGGTGGTATATATTGGTATATATTGGTATATATTGGCATATATAATAGGTTTATATATATATATGTATATTGATATGTATATTGGCCTATGGTATACATAGTGTATGCCTATAATGTATAGATATAGACACCTATATATAGTGCCTTAGATACTCTAGCCTATGGTTAGTAGCAATTTAGGATTTGACCAATAGTTCTAGTAGACCTAAGGTTGACCAATGGTTGACCACTGACCAAATTGGCCCTTGATAGCCTAAGTTTGACCAGTTGACCAAGACGGCCTTGTTGTTGACCTAGTGTGACTAGATGTTGACTTGGTTTGACTTAGAGTTGACCAGGTTTGACTTTGACCTAGATTCACCTAGAATCATGTAGAATGTATTAAAATCTTCAGCCTTACTATTCTAGACATGTTGTAACTTGTGTTGTTCTAAATAGGAGTCAGGTACCTCACTTGGGACTCTATATTCTCAGCAGGACATTCAGGTTATCAGGCGAGTACATTCTCTGATCGTTTCATACTTGTCACGACTTATATTCTTGCTCTAGATTACTTTACTTGATGCTGTCACTGTTGGCACATTTTATTTTGATTAATTAACAGCATCTTCGTAGTTTAGTCTTCTGTTCTTCAGATTCAAATATTCTTAGAAGATCGACTACATGGAGTTCTCCGTTCAAGCGCAATCTCTTTTACTTTGAAGACTGGAGCAGTTACCGGCGTTCCCTGCATAAGACGGCGTCTTCCTGCTGAGAGTCTTCGAGTCTGTACTAGTCTAGGTATATCTGTAAACATCTAAGGACGGATGACAGTAAAAAGAACAAAGTCAAAAATCAAATACCTACAGAGCGGCATACCGGCGGTATGCTTCGGCATACCGACGGTATACCGTTTTTAGCATCCAGAAAGTTGCTGTGAAGAATAGTCAACATACCGACGGCATGCTCCGGCATACCGGCGGTATACCGATCTTTATGTCCAGAAAGTTGCTGTGACAAATTGTCGGCATACCGACGGCATGCTCCGGCATACCGGCGGTATACCGTTTTTAGCAACCCAAAAGTTGTTGTGACAAATTGTCGGCATACCGACGGCATGCTCCGGCATACCCGCGGTATACCGTTTTTAGCAACTCAAAACTTGCTGTGACAAATTGTCGGCATACCGGCGGCATGCTCCGGCATACCGGCGGTATACCAAGTTTCAAATATTTAGTTTTTGAATTGCTCTGACTAGCATTAATGGCCGCATTTAATGCTCTCAAACGGTCATTAATATGGCCGTTACTATTTGGCCGGTATATCGACGGTATGCCGCTGCATACCGATGGCATGCCGGTCTGTCTGTATTCAGAGTATTAAATGCCACCAACTCTTAGTTCTCTTATAAAAGAAAGCTCTCTCTCTCTCTCTTGAGCTTCTTCACTAACTCTTACCATAAATTTTCCAACAACCAAGAGCTCCACCATTAATACTCTTCCAAGCTTTTCATTGTCATCCTCTCCCAAAGTGCTAGAGTATTAAAGAGTTGTACATTTCGATCTTCACGTGTTAGAAGATCAACAAGTTCTCATTCTCTTTTGTTTGAAGTTGGCGAGCCTTCGTAAGAAAACTCGTGTGTAGAAGTTGGCGAGTCTTCGGATCCAAACTCATGTTGAAGTTGGCGAGTTCTTCGGATCCAAACTCGTGTGTACTATTTGGTTAAATAGTGGATTAAAGCCGAAGAGAGTTCCGGGACTGGACTGCCTCAAAAGAGGATACCAGGATACATCCTTGCGTTTGATCTTTCTACTCTTTACTCTCATTTGTCTTTATTGCATCAATTATTGTAGTTAATTTTTAATTACCCTATTCACCCCCCCTCTAGGGTTCTACAGTTGGTATCAGAGCTTTGTTCTCTTGATTTGGATTTACACCCTTGAGTGATCCATGGCCTCTAACCCTAGTATCAACACGTTTCACAATGAGGGGCACTCCACAAATAGGCCTCTCCTATTTGATGGTACCAACTACAACTACTGGAAGATTAGGATGAGCATTTATCTAAAGTCCATAGATTTTGACTTATGGGATTGCGTGATAAATGGTCTTCCTACTCCTTCTAGAGCTATTGAGGATATTGCTTCTGACACCCTTCGGGATACTCTTTCTGAAAACATTAAGAAGCTTGCAAGTCGAGATGCCAAGGCAATGAATGCTCTTTATTGTGCTCTCGACAGTAGTGAATTCAACCGAATCTCTACTTGCAAGACTTCCAATGAGATTTGGAAATTACTTGAAGTCACACACGAAGGAACTTCACAAGTGAAGGAGTCTAAGATTAGTAGACTCACGCAAGAATATGAGTCTTTTAAAATGAAGCATGATGAATCTATTACTTCTATGTTTACTCGATTTGGTGATATTATTAATCCTCTCTCCTCTCTTGGTAAGGAATATCTGGCTCATGAAAAGATCAGAAAAATCCTTAGAGGATTGACGAAAGTGTGGAGTCCTAAAGCTACCGTAATTATTGAGGGGAATGATCTAACTGTCATGAACCTTGAGACCCTCATGGGTAAGCTTATGACTCACGAGCTCGACATGAAGGATCAAGAGGAATCCTCCACACAAGAGAAGGAGAAGGAGAAGACCAAAGAGAAGGAGAAGACTCTTGCTCTCAAAGTTACAAAGTCTTACTCCAAGGAGAGCTCCGACGACAATGAGTCGGATGATGATGAAGAAATAGCTCTCACAGCTAAGCACTTCCGGAAATTCCTTAAATTCAACAAAGCCAATCGCTCCAGACGGGAAAATAAGGAAGATCCGGCGTGCTATCAATGTAGAAGACCCGGACATATCAAGCGGGACTGTCCGATGATAAGAAGAGATTCAAGCAAGTACGAGAAGCCAAGCAGAGGAAGCTCGTCCTCTAGAAAATTTGCCAACACTAGCATTTGGTGTGAGAGTGATGCTAGTGACTCCGACAATGACAAGGAGTGCAAACACAATACAAATGTTTGCCTCATGGCAACTGATGAGGTACTTGATGATCTTTCCTTAAACACTCTTACCTATGATGATTTGGAGAAAGCCATTCTTGAATTACATGAAGAACACAAAGGTGTTCGGAATAAATACAAGAAATCTCTTAAAGAGGTTGAGGCTCTTCAACTTGAAGTAGAGAGGCTCTCAAGCATCATTATTGATGTGAAGGAAAAATCTCCTATTTCTGACACGGATGAAATAGAGTCTTTGCGACTCAAGTTTCTAGAATCTCTTGACACCATCAAGAAAAGGGATGATGAGATTCTATCCATGAGAAGTTCTTATGAATTTGCTATGCGCAAATGTCAAGATGCTAATAGAAGAGAATATACCACTTCTATTAAGTATAATGATCTTCTTACACGGAGTAAGAATTTAGGTAATAAGAATACCACTCACATGCATGCTCCAAGACACCCTCACACTCATCAAAATGCTAGGCATAACCCTTACATGAACACTACACACAACTCCTTTTCTAACACAAGAAAAGGACCTTTTGTTAAGAAGAACACCTCACATCATGCTTTTTACTATCATTATAACACTCATGGTAGAACTTCTCACACTAGAAACTCACATATGCACAACACTCACACTTCTTCTTCTAAATCTTCTTTGATGTGCAATTATTGTGGTTTGCTTGGACATACTTCTAATTTTTGTTATACAAGGAAACAAGTTGACATGAAAGTTCTTAAATGGGTTCCTAGAACTAACAATCAAGGACCCAAACAATCATGGGTACCAAAATATTCATCTTCAACTTTTGTTATAGGTGACGAATCCTTCTCATGCTAGAAGCAAGTGGATTCTCGATAGCGGTTGTTCACGGCATATGACCGGTGATGCTTCACTTTTTACAACGCTATCGATTAAGAAGGAAGGACACGTCTCCTTCGGTAACAATCTTAAAGGTTATATTATTGGAAATGGTAATATCGGTTCTCCTCCTTATCCTTGTATTAATAATGTATGTCTTGTTACTAATCTCAAGCATAACCTCCTTAGCATTAGCCATCTTACTGATAATGGCTATGATATCAAGTTTGTTAAACTCAAATGTTACATTACCGATAGTTCTAATGGAACTATTGTTTATGAAGGCATTAGAGAAAACAACATTTATGTTCTTTATCTTGTTGAAGGTACTAACAATGACAGATGCCTAGTTGCAAAGAACGATGAGAGTTGGCTTTGGCACATGAGGCTTGGACACGCCAACATGGACACCATCTCTCGCCTTGCCTCCAAGAAGCTTGTACGAGGTCTCCCAAGTATCCCATTCAAAAAGGACATGGTGTGTGAAGAATGCGAGAAAAGTAAGTTGACCAAATCATCCTTCAAATCCATCAACTCTGTGAGTACTTCTAGACCCCTTCAACTTATCCATATGGATCTTTTTGGGCCTAGTAGAGTAGCTAGCCTTGGTGGCAAACTTTATGCTTTTGTTTTAGTTGATGACTTTTCGAGATTTACTTGGGTTATTTTTCTTGCTTGCAAAAGTGATACTTTTCGTGAATTTGTTGCTTTTTGTAAGCGTGTTCAAAATGCGAAAGGTCTTTCTATCAACAAAATTAGGAGTGATCATGGAGGGGAATTTGATAATGTTGATTTCAAAAGATTTTGTGAAAAGAATGGTTTTGGACATGATTTTGCTTGTCCACGAACTCCTCAACAAAATGGTGTTGTGGAGAGAAAGAATAGAACCCTTGGCGATATGGCCCGGGTTATGTTAAACCAATATAAGCTCCCCCAATATTTTTGGGCGGAAGCCGTTAATACGGCATGTCATGTTATTAATAGGGTCTTGATTAGACCTATTTCTAAGAAGACTCCTTATGAGCTTTGGTCTGACAAAATTCCCTCTATTGAATATTTCAAAGTTTTTGGTTGCAATTGTTTTATTTTGAATACCAAGGATAACCTAGGCAAGTTTGAAGAAAAAGCCTATGAAGGAATATTCCTTGGATACTCTACTCATAGTAAAGGTTTTCGTGTTTTTAACAAAAGAAGTCTTGTTGTCGAAGAGTCAATAAATGTCTCTTTTAATGAACTCAACTCTTCTACATTCTCCTCTTTCGAGGACATTGATGACATCTCGTTTGGGTTGGAGAACTCCTCTATTGAGGATCGTCCTTCTTCATCTAACAATGAAGTTGTGACCCCATCAAAAGAGTCTCCTCCTCTCGAGCCTCCTCAAAAGGATCTTCCAAAAGAATGGAGATTTGTCACCAATTATCCTAAGGAGCTTATCATTGGGGATCCTTCCTCAAGTGTTAGCACAAGATCCGCCACTCGTGATCTTTGTGCAAATGTGGATTTTATCTCTCAAATAGAGCCTAAAAATGTTAATAATGCTTTTCTTGATGAGTTTTGGATGATAGCTATGCAAGAGGAGCTAAATCAATTTGAGCGAAGCAAGGTTTGGGAACTTGTCCCAAAACCTAGCAATCATTCCATTATTGGAACTAAATGGGTGTTTCGTAACAAACTTAATGAAGATGGGTTAGTGACTCGTAACAAAGCCCGATTGGTTGCTCAAGGCTATAACCAAGAGGAAGGCATTGACTACGACGAAACCTATGCTCCGGTTGCATGTCTTGAATCCATTCGTATGCTTTGTGCTTTTGCTTGTTTTAATGACTTTAAGCTATTTCAAATGGATGTTAAGAGTACTTTTCTAAATGGTATTATTAAGGAGGAAGTTAATGTTAAACAACCTCCCGGATTTGAAGACTTTCAATTTCCTAATCACGTGTTCAAACTCCATAAAGCCCTTTATGGCCTCAAACAAGCTCCCCGTGCTTGGTATGAGCGTCTTAGCTCTTTTCTTGTTTCTCACAATTTTTCAAAAGGGAAAGTTGACACCACTCTTTTTATTAAATCCCATGATGGGACTCTCTTATTGGTTCAAATTTATGTTGATGATATTATTTTTGGTTCTACTAACAATACACTTTGTGTAGAATTTGCCAAAGTTATGCAGGAAGAGTTTGAAATGAGTATGATGGGTGAACTATCCTTCTTCTTGGGGTTACAAATCAAATAAGGACCCAAAGGAACCTTCATAAATCAAGCGAAATATACAAAGGACCTCCTCAAGCGCTTCGAACTCGACTCATCCAAATCAATGAGGACTCCTATGGCCACAACGACAAAGCTTGACAATGATGAAGATGGCACATCGGTCGACATTCGTAAGTATAGAGGTATGAACGGTAGCTTACTTTATTTAACTGCTAGCCGTCCTGATATCATGTTTAGTGTTTGCTTGTGTGCACGATATCAAGCCAATCCAAAGGAATCTCATTTGTGTGCCTTTAGCGCATTTTTCGTTATCTCAAAGGCACCATTATCATGGGTCTTTGGTATCTGAAATCCTCATCCTTTGAGCTTCACGGCTTTTCGGATGCGGATTTTGCCGGATGCAAGATTGACCGGAAAAGCACTAGTGGCACATGTCAATTCCTCGAGAAGTCTTTGGTATCGTGGTTTAGTAAGAAACAAAATTCCGTTGCTCTTTCTACCACTGAGGCAGAATATATTGCGGCTGGTTGTTGTTGTGCACAAATTCTTTGGATGTCACAAACACTTTTAGATTATGGCATTTCTCATTCATGCACCCCTATTAAATGTGATAACACTAGCTCTATCAATATCATGAAAAACTCGATTTGTCACTCACGCACGAAGCACATTGAAATTAGACACCACTTTCTACGTGACCATCAACAAAAGGGAGATATTCGTCTTGAATTTATTGATACTACCTATCAATTAGCCGATATTTTTACAAAACTGCTCCCGAAAGATCGCTTCACCTTCCTTTGCCGTAAATTAGGCATTTTATCTTTTGATCCATAATCCCTCTCGGCCGGCACACCGATGGTATACAGCGGTATACCAGCGGCATGCCATTTTTCAATTCAAAATTAGGTTCTGTTTCGAAACTCGGCATACCATCGGTACACGTCGGCATACCGCCGGTATGCCAGATGGCGGCAGACAGGATATCATATCAGGATCCGGGCCCACCTTTCTTCTCTACTTCCTTTGTTCTTTTTATCCTACCTCTATTCCCTCTCATCCATCCCATCTATCTTAACTACCCATCTCTTCACCTTCCATCTCATTATTACTTTTCAATCACTTTCCCCCTTTTTTTTCCTCTTTTTACTCCACCCTCATAACTTCCTCCACCTTTTCAACTTCATTTCATTTACTCCTTCTCTACAACCGTTCCCACCCTCCTCCCCTTTCAAAATCATCTCTTCATCTTCCTCCTCCTCTTTAAAATCCTCCTTCTTCCATTACTTCTCCTATTCCTCCTTCATCCACTCCAAAGAACCAAAACCTAATCTCTCTTCATGGCAAACCCTAAGCGCCCCCGATCCTCCTCCTCCTCCATGTTCAACCCCTTCGTCCGGTGGCGCTACCTACCGGCTATGACCAACGCGTCTTCTCCAACACTCTGGCGGCCGAGCTTTGGTTCCAGCACTTCGTCCATCACAACATGTTCAAGGGACGGGCGATCAACTGGAACCTCTTCCCCGGTCACGTCCCCTTGTTTGACGACGCCAGACTCTCCTCTCTATTTCGGTGCCAAATACCCATCTACCCCGCTGCTGTCCGACTTTTCTATTGCAACATGAGAGGGGACGACGACGATCCATCCGCCATTCAATCTATGGTCAATGACAGTCACTTCCGTCTAATATCTCGAGAAGTGGGGAACATCTTAGGCATCCCAGACAAAGGGGAAGCGTTACCATCCTTGGGTACTCTCAACTCCTCGGCGACGTCACCTTTCGACGAATTCTGCCATATCATCTGCAAGGGTCCCAATCCTCCTGCCATCCCGGCCCTCTCTGTCTAGCTGGAGCCGTTTTACTACGAGCTCCATAGGATAGTGTGCCACACACTATTTCCTAAGGGCAGAAACTATGACATAATCACTGGTGATGCCCTCGTCTGCATGTATTATCTCTATGCCCGGAAGCGATTCTCCTTTCCGAAGACTCTTCTTCTGCTCTTTCGGCGTGTCTTGCTTTCGGGGAAGCAGAACCTCTACTATGGCTCCCTTATCACTGTGCTTCTGGAGGCCAAACAAGTTGACCTATCTCTTTGCTCCTCGGATGGCGTCCCCTCATATCTTGCTGTCTCCCGTACCCTTGCTGGCGTCTCTACTTCCCGTGCCTCATCTTTCCAAGAGCAACCGGCATCCACTCCTGCTGCTCCCACATCTACCCCTCCTGCTTCAGGCCGTTATATGCCGCTCACTCAGCAGTACTTTGATATGCGTATGGCCCAGGCGGAGGAGCAGATGCGGGCCCACACTCGTGGACTTGGCGCCCTGATCCAGTCTCGTTTCCACGATCAGGGGTACTTTATTCAGCGCACTCTTCAAGACCGTGATGCTTTTCTGGATCTTAATCTTTAGGATCCCATGTACGCGGCCCCGCACTTCTCTGATCCCAATGCCTATGGGTTTATGTACCCTGACGGCATTGATCCTTTTGGCGCCTTCAAGCAAGCTCAGGGTGATGATGACGATCCGGCTGATGACTAGGGATGGATTCCCTTTTGGGTGATGGTCTCGTGTTATGCGTGTTTTAGTTTTTATGTGTTTGTTTTTATGTTGTCTTTTGTGGTCCTTCGGGGACCGGTGTGTGGTTGGTACTAGTTGTTTGCTGTCCTTCGGGGACTTTATCTGTGGTTATCTCTAGTGTCCGGCTCTCGTTGTGGAGAGTCTTTTATATTTTCACTATGATATGTATGGGTCAAGCATGTATTCACTTTTTACTTATATATATTAATGCATGCTTCTCTTTATATACTCGTGTCATTTTCATTATGCACATTTTCTATTGTTATCCCCATCTTTGACTAAGTGACAAAGGGGGAGAAATCGTATTGAGGGGGAGCTGTCTACCTACGGGGGAGCTACTCCCTGAAGATGCTATCTCTCTATTTTGTCAATTATCAAAATGGAGAAGTTTGTTGGCACATTTTATTTTGATTAATTAACAGCATCTTCGTAGTTTAGTCTTCTGTTCTTCATATTCAAATATTCTTAGAAGATCGACTACATGGAGTTCTTCCGTTCAAGCGCAATCTCTTTCACTTTGAAGACTGGAGCAGTTACCGGCGTTTCCTGCATAAGACGGCGTCTTCCTGCTGAGAGTCTTCGAGTCTGTACTAGTCTAGGTATATCTGTAAACACCTAAGGACGGATGACAGTAAAAAGAACAAAGTCAAAAATCAAATACCTACAGAGCGGCATACCGGCGGTATGCTTCGGCATACCGGCGGTATACCATTTTTAGCATCCAGAAAGTTGCTGTGACGAATAGTCGGCATACCGACGGCATGCTCCGACATACCGGCGGTATACCGATCTTTATGTCCAGAAAGTTGCTGTGACAAATTGTTGGCATACCGACGGCATGCTCCGGCATACCGGCGGTATACCATTTTTAGCAACCCAAAAGATGCTGTGACAAATTGTCGGCATACCGACGGCATACTCCGGCATACCGGCGGTATACCATTTTTAGCAACTCAAAACTTGCTGTAACAAATTGTCGGCATACCGGCGGCATGCTCCGGCATACCGGCGGTATACCGAGTTTCAAATATTTGGTTTTTGAATTGCTCTGACTAGCATTAATGGCCGCATTTAATGCTCTCAAACGGTCATTAATATGACCGTTACTATTTGGCCGGTATACCGACGGTATGCCGCTGCATACCGACGGCATGCCGGTCTGTCTGTATTCAGAGCATTAAATGCCACCAACTCTTGGTTCTCTTATAAAAGAAAGCTCTCTCTCTCTTGAGCTTCTTCACTAACTCTTACCATAAATTTTTCAACAACCAAGAGCTCCACCATTAATACTCTTCCAAGCTTTTCATTTTCATCCTCTCCCAAAGTGCTAAAGTATTAAAGAGTTGTACATTTCGATCTTCACGTGTTAGAAGATCAACAAGTTTTCATTCTCTTTTGTTTGAAGTTGACGAGCCTTCGTAAGAAAACTCGTGTGTAGAAGTTGGCGAGTCTTCGGATCCAAACTCGTATTAAAGTTGGCGAGTTCTTCGGATCCAAACTCGTGTGTACTATTTGGTTAAATAGTGGATTAAAGCCGGAGAGAGTTCCGGGACTGGACTGCCTCAAAAGAGGATACCAGGATACATCCTTGCGTTTGATCTTTCTACTCTTTACTCTCATTTGTCTTTATTGCATCAATTGTTGTAGTTAATTTTTAATTACCCTATTCACTCCCCCTCTAGGGTTCTACAGTCACGTTATCATCACGGATTGGTACTATATGGATCTCTTCTTGGGATGTTATACCCCTTAGCGGGCGCATCGGATACTTTATGACATGTGTTTCATGTACATCATGTATTCCTTGTTTCTGCGTTATTCATGTACACTCATGTTCTCTCATGTTCTTTCATGTACGCTCATGTAGTTTCATGTGCTCTCATGTACGCTCATGTTTCCTCATGTGTTTCTTGTGTAACCAAAACATCATGTTCGTAACGTAACTGGACTGGATCCTTGTGTATTGATTGTGGGTAGGGGTGAGTATAAATGGTCATGTGATTTACCCATCATGTTCACTATGTTACTTTTCATGTTTTATCATGTACAACACAGCCTTATTGGCTGATGTCCCACATGTTCACTTATGTACATCATGTTCAACCTAAGCCAATTACATGCCATCTCGTACTCTACATCACTAGTCACTTACAGTTCTTACTTATCATGTATATATTTCCAGTTATCAAATATCTCTCATGTTTTCATGTACATCTTCTTACAGCGTTTCATGTATCTTACTCTATTGCTTGCTTTATATTTCCTGCCATGATATGAACTGCATGAGATGAACTGTGCTCGCTCCTGTCCTGACTGGACCTGTTGAAAATATTACAGATGATACCGAGGACTCCTACCCGACCTACTATGGAGCCCATCTAGACGATACTTGTGAGTTGGACCCACAGGAGGATCCAGCTCTAGCTGAGAACGTCGTCCATACTGCTTAGACTAGTTTAGTTAGGCTTTATTTCTGTCATTGAGATCTAGATTGTATATATTCTTTCATACTCTGTAGTTGAGACCTTGTATTTTGGATGTTTGCTGAGATGTTATCTTAGACACTTAGACTCTTCTGATTATCTGTATTTCATCTTGAGTTCTATATCATATTGTACTTCTTCTTTCTTAGTTGTGATTGAGTTTACATTCTGCTATGTTACCCCCATTCGGGGAGTATAAGCTGCTTAGCATTATATTGTTAGATGTTGTGACCTAGGATAGCGTTCTACCGCCGACACTGCGGCATAGGCTGGACGTATCCACTTCTCGTGCCCTTACTCTAGGGTACGGGTGATACGTTTTTAGTGGTGGCCCATGCAGGTCGAGATTCGCATTTGTGCAAAGTCATGGTAGTACGACGATTAGTTGTACTACTGTGCACCTGCGATAGAATATAGGAAGTAAGGTATTAGAATGAGAGGATACTCAATCACAGTTAGAATTCCTTGAGAGATTCCTAGGATGCCCTTTGAGAATCTTATTCTGAACTTCAAATTTGAAATCCTTTTCTCTTGTTTTGATTTACCCTTACTCCTTGATATTTGAATTTGATTTTGATAGATCGTTGTTGATTTGATTTTCTTGTCGAGATGAATTTTATGACCCGAGTTATGGTATCTTCTGATAACATATGTTGACGGAAATAACAGGGATGGTAAAACGTCTACTTTATTATGGAACCTAGTGTTTACCGCAGCTATATTAGCCGGCGTGACAAAAACATAGGGACCTGACTTCGGTTGTACATATCTTGATCAAGAGATTGGAATTTCTCGCAGCTATACTAGTCGACATAGCGAGGATTCCAGAGGACATGATCATAGAGATGCATACCCCAGTTATGGACTCTACCGTTCATTGCAGCCTTGCTTACTAGTGTGGCAAGAATTCTGGGTATCATAATTTTGGACAGACGCATGTGATTATCAGATTATATCTTGAAAGTTTTTAAAGTATCACCTCTTTCATTTCTCTTCTGTTAAAAAATTTTTGTTTTCCATCATCAAATAACTTAGGAGTAGGGATAACTTTAGTTGACTAGTCTAATTCCTTATAGAAATTCATTAGTTATAACTCTTTCTTGGTATGATGATTTGAAGAGTTGTGATTAGGCCTTTATCTTAGGAATGATAGTATAGCCCTGGCTTTAGAGTAGTGACCCTTGTAGCTGACATTCAGGAGGGGAGCCTAGTTCTAAGAGGACGAGGAGCAGTGTATACCCAGAGCCCCATGAGCATCCAGACTATCAGCCTAGACCAGCCTATCCAGTCCAGACTCCTATCCGACAGAGGCCAGTTGAGAGAGTGCCTACTTGTACCTTCTGTAGGAAGCTTGGACATATATGGGACCATTGTAGGAAGAGAAGAGGGGCGTGCCTGTTTTGTGGGTCAGCTGCACACCTGGTACGAGACTGTCCTTCTATACTTATCCCAGCCAAGGCTCCGCCTTCGGGAGGGAGTTCCAGCCACCATACCTAATTGGAGGTGAGTCCTTGACCTATATCTTAGCCAGTCTTTGATAATTGATGCACCCCAGATTGCTTGTTTGTTTTGATACCCTATGACGGTTTTGGTTTAGCATGACTAGTATACCTAGATGAGACTTTCAACTACCACCATATGCCATGACCCTGTATGCCATTCTTTTAAATTGTATGATTTAGGTAAGTTCTGAGACCATGATTGTTGGGGACGAGACTCTAGGAGGAGTACGACCATCTTAATTTCGAGGACGAAATTCTTTTAAGGGGGGTAGACTTGTAACACCCACTTTTCTAAAATAAGGGTAATTTTGAACTTTTGTATTTTTAAATCATTAAAATATTAGATTTTAGTCATGATATGATTTTTGGTGATTTTTAGTTATTTTTAAAACTATTTAATTGAGTGAAATGTGAAATTGGTGTTTTGCTAGTGTAACCTTAGTCATGCATGACCTAGAAGACTAATCATGACCAAGGAGACCTAATCATGTGTTTAGGATTTCAAATTTCTACTTTTAAGCCTAGGGGTATTTTGGTCATTTTGACACTTTTGTGAAATTGTAAATTATATAAATTAAATATGTGTTAGTTAAATTATTTGAGACTTGACCTAGAAATTAGCCTAATCTAGATGTTAGTCATGACCCTAGAGACTAAGTTAGAGGGTTTCAATTAAGTAATCAATTAGGGTAATATCTAGATATTTGTTAGAGAGATATTTTAGGCTAAAGGTTAAAGAAGGCTACTTTAGTTATGAGCCATTAGATTGGCTTGAAATTGTTGGAGAAGCCTTAGACACTCATCCTAAACCCTAACCCTAACCTAATGGCAGCCATCACACATTCCCTCCCTCTATAAACACAACCCATTAATCATTAGCATCCTTTTTAATTCATTTTAATTACCTCCTTTAGTGTTCTTCCCCAATTCCTCCCCAAATGCCCAAATCAACTCCAAATTGAGCCAAATTTCTTGTATTGGAACCCCCTACAGTTGAGGATACTAAGGGATGCTAGCTAGGAAGGTTACACAAGCTTTTGGCACCCCCAAGTGAAGAGGACACCCTCCCTATTCTAGGCTTTTCATTGAGTTTTCACTCAATAGGTAAAATGCCTCTAAACCTATTAATATTGTGTTTTCTCTTCATGGTTGCATGCATCTAGGTACCATGGACCTGTAGGCTAAGTTTGGTAGGAATTCATGTCCATTACGTGTCCGTATCGGACACGTATCGGTGTGTAGGAATAGGTGTTCGATGAAATAATTGTTAGAAAGAAATGTTGCTAATTTGAAATTGTGTTTGAACAGATTTGTAGGTCTATAGGTGCTAATTAACTTTAGTGAAGACTGAGCTAGGGTTCGTGTCGTATTCGTGTCCAAAATGGACACGAACTCACTGTACGACACCCGGTTTACATGCCCTGCTACCCGACCTCTATTCCTCCCTACACAGGACACGTGGACACGTGTAATTTGACACAGAGGTGGGGGCCATCACTGACAGACCCTCCCTCGAGTTTTACGATACGTCGTGTCGTATCGGACACGAAAACACGATTGCACCGATTTTATACTGTACTGTGCGCACGGGAAAAACCGCACTGACACGGCTTTCGTGTCGCGTACAGACACGTTGTGGACACGCATCAGGGTGTTCAATCTCTTGCCCTACCCCTACACTACATGTGTACATGATCACGTGTCGTCTCTTGGCTCGTGTCGTGTCCACGAGGCAGTGTCCTCACTGCACGAGGCAGCATACACTGCATGTTTGGTTGCTTTGATTAAATTTATTCTGGACACTTTGTATCCAGTTTGTGGACACGAATTCATCCTCCATGACACGTTTGATGTGTACCTACCTACTGTACACTTTAGTTATTGATTTATTTGGTTTTTCAATTCGAATTTGGTGTTTTTAATGTATTCACTGATACTGTGTTTACATTTGGGGTTTGATGTGTTTAAACTGAAGTTAAATAGTTAAATGCAAAATTGTACATGTTTTAAATACATAAATAGATGAGTAGATAACTGGGATTCATTTGGGTATGTTTGGGGTTTGATTTTTTGTAAAAAATTACAATTCAATTGAGGCTTTATCTATGTATCAGTCCATATAATGTGTCATTCAGTCACATGCCTTTTTGATTTTCAGGTTGTTAGTATGGTAATGTAGGATCTTGATTCGGATAGAGAATCCCAATTTCTTAAGTTAAGTGGACTGATTTAGAGTGGTAACTGAATTGGGAATTGATTATAGGCTTGAGTTTAAATATTTTGATATACAAAACTGAGTTTTTGGTTGTTTTAGAAAACTGAAAAAAGGTAATGAATGACCTGAGTGGTCCCAAACCAGAGAACTCAATGAATAAACTGTGATATCCCATCATATATTTCCTGAGATTTCTTGGGGGTTAATGTTAACTGAGAACCCTTAACCTATAACCTGAGGAGTTTGGTTTCTAACTAAATACCTGAGAATTTGGAGAAAACTGTTTTGTACACTCAAAACTAAATTCACAAAATCTGAGACCGTGCATACACACACATATACTCCTATACACCTGTGTACACACACCCTCCTATCACTGTTAACATCCTACACACACACACACATGTATTTACCCCTCACTATCCTATCACTGTTAACATCCTACACACACACACACATGTATTTACCCCTCACCCTCCTCTCACACATTATAACTCTCCTACCACTGTCACACAAACCTGAGAACACAAACATACACACACATTCATGACATGCCTACACACCCTCACCCTCTCACACCCTTTCACCCTCATTTTTCCCTCTCTCTATATATATTATTATATATATGTTATGTATGTAGTTAGGCTATATATATTGATAATATATATAGATATGTTATGTTTGCATGAATATATATGTATTATATATAGTTGAGTATATATATTGGTATATATATATAGGTTTATATATATATATATATATATATATATATATATATATATATATATATATATATATATATATATATATATGTATATTGATATGTATATTGGCCTATGGTATACATAGTGTATGCCTATAATGTATAGATATAGACACCTATATATAGTGCCTTAGATACTCTAGCCTATGGTTAGTAGCAATTTAGGATTTGACCAATAGTTCTAGTAGACCTAAGGTTGACCAATGGTTGACCACTGACCAAATTGGCCCTTGATAGCCTAAGTTTGACCAGTTGACCAAGACGGCCTTGTTGTTGACCTAGTGTGACTAGATGTTGACTTGGTTTGACTTAGAGTTGACCAGGTTTGACTTTGACCTAGATTGACCTAGAATCATGTAGAGTGCATTGAAATCTTCAGCCTTACTATTCTAGACATGTTGTAACTTGTGTTGTTCTAAATAGGAGTCAGGTACCTCACTTGGGACTCTATATTCTCAGCAGGACATTCAAGTTATCAGGCGAGTACATTCTCTGATCGTTTCATACTTGTCACGACTTATATTCTAGCTCTAGATTACTTTACTTGATGCTGTCACGTTATCATCACGGATTGGTACTATATGGATCTCTTCTTGGGATGTTATCCCCCTTAGCGGGCGCATCGGATACTTTATGACATGTGTTTCATGTACATCATGTATTCCTTGTTTCTGCGTTATTCATGTACACTCATGTTCTCTTATGTTCTTTCATGGACGCTCATGTAGTTTCATGTGCTCTCATGTACGCTCATGTTTCCTCATGTGTTTCTTGTGTAACCAAAACATCATGTTCGTAACGTAACTGGACTGGATCCTTGTGTATTGATTGTGGGTAGGGGTGAGTATAAATGGTCATGTGATTTACCCATCATGTTCACTATGTTACTTTTCATGTTTTATCATGTACAACACAGCCTTATTGGCTGATGTCCCACATGTTCACTCATGTACATCATGTTCAACCTAAGCCAATTACATGCCATCTCGTACTCTACATCACTAGTCACTTACAGTTCTTACTTATCATGTATATATTTCCAGTTATCAAATATCTTTCATGTTTTCATGTACATCTTCTTACAGCGTTTCATGTGTCTTACTCTATTGCTTGCTTTATATTTCCTGCCATGATATGAACTGCATGAGATGTACTGTGCTCGCTCCTGTCCTGACTGGACCTGTTGAAAATATTACAGATGATACCGAGGACTCCTACCCGACCTACTATGGAGCCCATCTAGACGATACTTGTGAGTTGGACCCACAGGAGGATCCAGCTCTAGCTGAGAACGTCGTCCATACTGCTTAGACTAGTTTAGTTAGGCTTTATTTCTGTCATTGAGATCTAGATTGTATATATTCTTTCATACTCTGTAGTTGAGACCTTGTATTTTGGATGTTTGTTGAGATGTTATCTTAGACACTTAGACTCTTCTGATTATCTGTATTTCATCTTGAGTTCTATATCATATTGTACTTCTTCTTCCTTAGTTGTGATTGAGTTTACATTCTGCTATGCCACTCCCATTCGGGGAGTATAAACTGCTTAGCATTATATTGTTAGATGTTGTGACCTAGGACAGCGTTCTACCGTCGACACTGCTGCGTAGGCTGGACGTACCCACTTTTCGTGCCCTTACTCTAGGGTGCGGGTCGTGACACTGGGTAAGAACACTTTGTGAAGGAAAAGAGGCAAGATGGAATGAAATGAAAGGAAGGAAGGCTAACCTACCTATAGTAGCTGCCATTAGTTAAATTAGGGTTAGGTTTTATATGTAGATGAGTGGTTAGGGCTTGTCCACCCAATTTCAAGTCTTCCTATTGGTTCAATTAGTCCTAAGGCTTTCTTTTTCTCAAATATCCGAAGGGGTAAATATCCTGCTTAAAAATATCTAGATATTGTTAATCTTATCATTTACTAGGTTATCCTAATCAAGATTCTAAGCTCAAGGCTAATGTAGATTAGGCTAAGATTCTAGGTCAAGTCTCAACTAAACAATTAGCACATATTTAATTAATACAATTTCATAAAATTGTCAAAATGACCAAAATATCCATAGGATAAAAAGTAGTAATATGACATTCTAATCACATGACTAGGCTCCCTTGGTCATGGTTAGTCTCTACGCTTAGCAATTATAGGGTTACACTAGTAAACCATCAAAATCAAAATTCAACATTTTAACTAGTTTTAAATTGATTAAAAATTACCAAAAATCACAATATGATTTAAATATCATTATTAAATGATTATAATTACAAATGTTCAAAATTACCCTCATTTCTGAAAAGTGGGTGTTACATCAGGCGAGTAGTCCGTAACACAATTACCTCTTTCAAATATATATATATATATATATATATATATATATATATATATATATATATATATATATATATATATATATATAAAAGGCAGTCTAGGGAAAGTGCGAGGGGCTGCCCAAGCACATGTATTGGGTTCAAATTCCTCCTCGGACGGTTGGGTGGCTTATATATAGCCACGACCCGACTTCAGAAAGGACATCTCAATATATATATATATATATATATATATATATATATATATATATATATATATGAGGGCCCCATCTCGGGACTGTGACCGTCCTATGGCCTCCCAGCCATCCCGTGCCCGGAGGGGCTCGAACTTGGGACCTCCACCAAGTGAGCCCCCCTCTCTAACCACTTGGGCTACGGACCTTGTACATAATATATATATATATATATATATATATATATATATATATATATATATATATATATATATATATATATATATATATATATATATTTATTTATTGAGGGTGCCACTGTGACGGGGTGCTCCACCGTTCCCAATGGACTACGGCCATGGATAATATATATATATATATATATATATATATATATATATATATATATATATATATACCTCTAGCCTAGTGGTTAAGTGAGATGCGTGCGGCCCATGTGGTCAGACTTAGTGCCCTATATATATATATATATATATATATATATATATATATATATATATATATATATATATATATATATTCAAATTTGGGCTTCTAGCCCTACATTATTTATGCATCAATCATGGGTATATATATTCAAATTTGGGCTTCTAGCCCTACATTATTTATGCATCAATCATGGGCTATTAGCCCTATATTGATAGTTGATTATCAAAGTGGACTATTAGTCCTAAATTATTTAGTAAATTATTAAATAAGATTTAGCAATATACTATGTAGTAAGTGGGCGACTAGCCCTATATTATTTAGCTAATAATTTAATATGCATTTTTTCCTACATTATGGAGTAATAATGGACTTTTAGCCTTATATTATTCAATTTAGACCACAATGGTTCTTAAGCCCTACATGACAATTTCCATTAATACAAATTGGGCCTTGGGCCCTAAATAATTAATTCCTTTAGTTATTGGACTTTGAGCCCTACATGTCAATTTACCCATTCTATTTAAATTATAAAATGGGCCCTGGCCCTACAATAATAAATAATTGAGTTTAGACTCAATAAGATATTTGAATATTTTAATTGGGCTTAGGCCATATATGACTTAATTGGGGTTTGACCCTAATAAGAATAGTCTATTTTGGTCTAACTATTGGGCTAAGACTATTAGGTAAAGTTTCTTTATTTAAACCAGGGACTTTGGGCCCTAAATAATATTTGATAAACTATTTGGTTTTGTGCTTGTATTATGAAGTTAATATTAAGTTCTAGCCTTCAAAATAATATTGGAATTCTAAATATTTTCTAAATGGCATTTTGACTAAATATTATTAGTAAATAATTGACTCAAAGACTAATTCCTTAATTAATTCCTTTTTGGCTAATTTGATCAAATCTTAATCAAGGCTAATTGTACGTTTCCTATTTTTTGAAATGCAAACTTATATCTTGATCACGATCTACGAAAATATTAGACGTTCTTATATTCGGGCAAATCTTGGCATCTCTTCGCTATTGATCTTCAAAGGGGACGTTATGATCTACGACTTAATCAAATTATTCTTTGGGATTATTTATGGTCATTAGCTTCTAATATTTTTCGTGTCGGCATATTCATGTCATTCACTCGACAACAACCATCCAACGCAAGTACTCTACACCTATGTTATCCATTTCTTAAATATTTGCTATAAAGGCTTGTGTGTAGTTAGCCTATCATATTTTGTGACACTTTCAGCTTACACATAGTACTCTTTATTCGTATGTCGTAATTTTGTAACTTCATGATCATTATGATCATACTCAGTGACTTATGATCATGACACGTGATTTTATGATCATTTTCGTGTCGTAACTTGTTTATGAGTACTATTCGGGCGGGAGAAATACCTTATTATACATGTGGGCTATCCATAACTATCCCAGTGATTTTCATGACTAATAGCAACCGCACATGACACGTACAGTTGGCCAGATCTTATTCCTAGCCACCCACATGTGGAACACAATATTTCAAACACTAAGAATAAATGTTTACTTTAAATTCATAATGTCATGATTAGCCATGATTAGAATGCCATTACTTGTCATTAATTATTCTTTTACATGCTTTCTAGCATGTTACTTGTCTTTCCTTACCATGTTCTGTACTTTCTCAGTCTCATTTCCATTTCTAGCACTTGTATTTTTAGTTTATATTTTGGTTATGGCAAATATATGTCTAAGTGGTACTTGTTCCAATTCTGACTGAAAATGTTGTCAAAATTAGGCGACGATGAGGACATATGTCCTACCTTTTATGGACCAGGACCATCCGATGAGGCCATAGCAGACCTTGCGTTGGACATCACTACACATATGGATATTATCTCGGAAGGGAAGTGATTCTAGACATTTCCTAACTTTACTATAGTTTATTTCCATAGTTGTTACCGGATTTGTCTCCAGAGACTTTATTTGGTGTTGTAATTATTTGTGATCAAACTCTTGGATTCAAATGCTACTTATGCTACTTTGGTTACTTGCTTATAAGATCTAGTTCTCTCTTTATGTTGCTTTTCTTTAGTTCTGTGATTGAATAGTTATACTAAACTTATTAAACAGCGTGCTACCGTCGATACTATGACGTAGGTTGGGCGTGCTTCACGCACTCGTATCCAGAATATCCGAGTGCGGGTCGTGACATGGTAAACAAGTAGGGTGCAACTAAGAAATTCTCTATTTTAATTAAAAGTTATAAGCTGATTTTTCTTTTGTCATTAGTCCTTTTCTCATTAGTCAACCATAATAATAAGGGAATCTTATTTTCCCATTGAACTATTTGCTTCACTTTTTGGTAGGACGAAATAAAATCTTTTCGGGATTACAACACGGGTCACTTTTTATATTTCCATGTTCTTACCACATAAGCTAAAATAAAAAATAAAAAACAAGAAACAAGAAACAAGAAAATAAAAAGTAGAAAAATAGAAAAATAGAAAAATAAAACAAAGAACAAAACCATAAAATATAAAATATAAAATAACTAAAGAATTAAAGAATAATAAATATATAATATATAATAAAAAATATGTATTCTAAAAGTATTTTGTCTAATTTGTGATGCCATTGTTTACAAACTTGTTTAAGCCATACATGGACCCAAATAGCGCATATACCGTTGTTTGCGCTCATTTTCTATGCTCCTCATGCATAACATAGGAATGTCGATTGCTTGGCGTTGGCTTCAGCTTCAGGATGAAATGAGGAACAATTCAGATTTGAGGAGTTGCTTTCAATAGTAAACCCTAGGGCTAGTGGCTGAAATGAGGAACAATTCAGATTTGAGGAGTTGCTTTCAACAGTCAACCCTAGGGCTAGTGGCTTGTAGAGAGAGAAGGAAAACTAGTAATTGTCTTGTTTGTAGAAAGAGAGAAGGAAAGCTCGTTATCTTATAAGAATTGAAGGTGAGTTCACTGAATATCTCAGGATTTCACATTACAATTTCTGTGTAAAATTCTTATAATATTTTATTTAATAAACTGTTATCTTGAAGTAGGTTAAACTTGGGACACTTTCATGTTTATTCTTGTTGCTATTGTTCTGAGTATTGTACTTGTCGAGAGAGTATTGTTGGTCACATCCGCCACTTGGGACAACATGTTCCTGCTTCCGTCTTAATTAAGCTGGCAATAGGATTACGTATGACTGCATAACCTTTGTTTCAAGTTCAGCACTTCGTTTCGTCTGTTGAATAGCTACAGGAAAAAATTATGCATCAAACTCGACATCATTTCATCTGCTTATGTATCAACTAGAAAGTAACTTAAATATTGATCTGTTGCAAGTAAAGGAGAAACCATCATGATAGTAATGGAAAATTGTTCGAGAATACAAGAACATAATAGGATTTGAATCGATTTGGATTCAAAAAGTCCGAGTTCATTAGGCATCGCTAGTCACTCCAAGACGAACCATAAAAACAGAAATATTGGTCCATGGTCAGAACTACATATATAAGAAACCTAACACTAACAACATAGGGCTAGTTGGTGAGATTTATTTGTTAGGACATCAAATGAGCTGTTAATTGATTCCTAGAAGTAAAATCTTGGAGCTGCATAAAATACTCTACTTCAATACTTTAAAAACTAATCATTTTATTTACAAGAACTCTGGATTCAGCTTAGGGGTCCTCTTATGGCATAATTCGGGATTCAGCTTATGGAACCCCTTTTGGCATATTTTTGGATTCAGCTTTTGGATCCTCTTTTTCAGGCATATCTCCGTTGAAACTGCCACCTAGCAGATGCTCGATAACTTCTGGAGAGTATTTTATATATTTCGTATGATTCTTCAACTTCTTGATTTCGGTCCTGAACAAAAACATAAGGATAGAAAAATCAGTACATTTTATTTTTTGTTCTTTGGAATATCTAGAAAATAAACAATTCATGTTTGTTCTTTTGGTTGTAGATTCAGCTAAAATATGTAACACAGATATGACACAGTAGATATAAAGAGCTCAATCATGATATTGAAAATACTAATAGTAGAAATTTCAAATACATGGTTTTAGGGATTTCAATATTTTGGATGTCCATAAGCACTTTACTTTGAAGATCATGAAATGTCATTTTTCAGAAACTAGCTGTCACTAAATTAGTGGTGAAAATGGAGGCATCCTAAGTGAAAAGCATATAATGTATTTAACACGCTACTGCTCAACTGACTCAATCTCAACACTGTTGAATGAACACGAATGTCCATGTGTTTGTATCCTTATCCGTATCATGTCTGTAGACTCGGTACGTATATTCGTGTCCACTATCACGCCAACATAGTCAATTATGTAAAAAATGTCTGTATCATGCATCTGTATCCTGCCCTCCGCATAAACAATAAAACTTCGTTGTTGATACATTTAGCCTTGTCGTGGTATTGATGTTGCTTTTAAAAACAAAAGCAATTTTTGAAAACAACCTTCAACCTGCTTTCACAAGCTATCCAAAAGATGGAAGTATCTTATCAAAAAAAATAAGTAGGTGGTGTTACCAAACAACCATTTATGCTAATTTACAAAAACGAGCAAAAGCAACCCTAATAAGCTGTATCGTATCCCAGTCGCAGTTTATTTGAAAAACAATTAGGGATATAAGCACAAGTCGTCTCCCTGACTTGATTTAGTGGGTCCAATATCATTTGTCAACGAAGGCTCAAAATGTCAGCGCATTTGTTACAAACCCCCTTCTTTGCACAACAACAAGAAAGGGCTTTAATTATCTATAGTTCATGCTGGGAACCAAGCCAAGGAACTTTACCTGGTAACATGATTAAATACAGACAAAAATAGCACAAAATGGTAGATAAACAAAGACAAACACGATTTTTGTTTCTATGAAATGTGTCTTTGAGGAAAAGTGGCCAAAGTCCACCTGTTATACAATGAGGATGAAAAGAAACTAGCAACACAGTACAAGATGCTTCTCCACCTCAAATAAAATCCAGTAGAGGGAGCGAAAATACAACAATGGCCTCACTCTACTTTATACTTCAAAAGATGAGGCAAACAAATACATATATAGCGCATGCGCAGATCTCAGCGAAACATGTTAAATTCCTGTTATTGCACCAAAACACTATGAGTTCTAATGAGGGTTAGGTTATATATTTATATTATTCTAACCCCCCCAGAGGTTGAAATCCATTTTGCGCAAAAATCTAGATTTATTCATCAGATTTCTTTATAAAATCTTCTTTAAATGCATATCAAATGATTCAAACGTAGGTTGCTCTCATACCATGTTGTTTATTAGAGTTTGGAAAAGAAGAAAACAATGAAAAATACACCAATATATTAGGGTATTTTCATCGAAAAAAAAAGAGAGACATTATATGCTTATTACAATCCAAATTATAAAGGAAAATATCTTACAATATTACAATCATAATTATAAAAAAAACTATCATACAATTGTTACAATCCAAGAATCCAAATTCTAAATATTACCTTACAATTGAAATTGAGGTTTTGGCCATGATGACTTGGTCCAATAGTCACAGGCCTTGTTGTCGCAAACCCGATACTCAACTTTTGCATTTGATCGACCTTGTTATTGCAAACCCGATCACTAGCCTTGTTGTGACTCAGCTTCTGCATTTGATTAGGCTACGACTCCTTGCTTCTTGCTTCTCCATGACACTATTACCTCTGTATCATGTAATATAATGAAGTAGATCGCCTAACATCCTGATAACCAGACAAGTATGTATCTGCAAAGCCTTCCAATTTCATGTAACTAGGCTAATTTGGGACATCATTTAGATACCAAATTATTCTCATAAGTCATAAATGCCCATGTGTGATATTCCAAGGGCATGCATATATTGGCTCAAGAGACTAACTTCAAATTCTATATCATGTCAACTCGTTAATAAATATAGCAATTTCAATTTCCCAACCATTCGGCTATCGGTTTCATATTTGAATGCAATGGAGTATGAACTAACTTACATCTCATCTTGGACTGTGCAACCTAAGAAATATTTGAGTTTACCATATCCATATCCTTGCACGGCTTTGGTAAATTTCTCAAATAAAACTATAGGATATTGCTTTAAGCTATATGATGATTTCTTAGTCTGTATAATTTTCCTTTTAACTGCCCTCAAGCAAATTTGGGAGGAATCGACATATATACCTCTTCTTGCAACCCGTCATTCGAAAAAGCATACTTCACATCAAGTTGGCACCAATCCATATTTACTTTCAAAATGTATCTATTTTTCATTCTGCCACACAATTTTGTTGAGAAGAGTATATACGTGAAATTTGAAGAATAATCTCATTCTTCTCAAAATATTTCTTGATATCTCCCCCATATTACTCTTTGGCATTGTTATATGTAAGGATTTTTATTTTATTTTTACTGTATTTCTATCACCTTGAAACAACCTCCGACATTTTTTTGTACTTCTTCCTCCCTTGACTTTAAATGATACATCCACTTAAAGCGGGAGAGTAGACAAATCGATCCAAGACCAACATCAATTGTAAGGTAATCTTTCCATAATTTGGATCGTAATTCTAAAGTATATTTTCAATAATTTAGATTGTAATAAGCCTATAAATATGCCATGTATCTCTTATTTTTATCTATAATATAAAGCACAGTGGGTTTTTGGTCCGACCCACGTGCTTTGGTTCAACGATGATGAAAGGACTAAATTGCCCCCTCTCTATAAGAGAGGAGGAGGTCCCATGTTGGGTGCGGAGCAACAGGTTGTTCCAACGGCACCCCCGTCTCTAGCTCCTCTTGCACCGCCCCTCCCTCCGCTGCCTCCGCTCCATCCTCACCCACGCCGTCGTCGCCGGCCTCTTCCGCAACCCCTTCATCGCAAGCAGCCTCCTCCATCGCGCCGCCGACACCGACCCTTCCTTCGCCGTCTCCCTTTTCTCCGCCATGACCAACCCTAACCTCTTCTCCTTCAACACCGCCATCGCCATCTCCGTCAACCCACTCTCCATCTACTCCCAAATGCTCCGCCACCGCGTCCCTCCCGACTCCTACACCTTCTCTTCCTTGCTCAAGACCACCGCCGCCGCCACCAGGTCGCTTCACGCACACGCCCACCTCCTCGGATTCCGACCCGACCCCTTCGTGCAAACCGTCCTGCTCACCGCCTACTCCCGATGCGGCTCCGCCGACCACGCCCTGTTCGACGGAATGCCGCACAGGGACGTCGTCTCCTGGACCGCCGCCGTCTCAGGCCTTGCCGCCCTCGGACGCCCTGCGACGGTCCGCGTGTCTTCGCCTACATAAGGTCTCATGCCGCCCCGAACGCCGCCACCATGGTCTTTGCCGTGTCCGCCACTGCCGGGCTCGGGTCCCTGATGCTGGCCCGGTGCCTGCACGCCTACGTCGAGAAGGCCGAATTCGGAGGCCGCGTCTCCGTCCGGAACTCCATGGCGCTGGCCCGGTGCCTGCGCGCCTATGTCGAGAAGGCCGGGTTCGTGTCCGTGCCATTATGGCACGGGTTATCCACTAGTTAATGTATAAAACCTAGTTAGTTTGTGTCTCTTTTCTATTGACTACTTCTCCAAACTCTGATAAACAACACATCTTTTTGTAGGAAGAGAGATCCATTATTTAATACAAGTTACAAGAATTAATATCCCAAGCTGGAAAGCCATGCAACAATTGTCTTGCTTCAAGAGTGAGCAACCAAAAGAAGTGTCACGTGAAGAATCATAAATAAATTTATGAGAGCAAGAAATTGAGCAGATCTCGACACTGAAAACAAAATTAGACTCATCCTTCTCCTATTTTATCCCTTTTCCTCGCCTTTTTCGTTTCTTTTTTTTTTCTACGTTCATACTTAATTCTACAGAGTGTCAGTTAACGAACGTACTCAAAAGCTTGAGCTGATATATAGTGGACATAGAAATTGCAGATAACTATTATTGTATATCTTACTTTAGTTCCACATCACCTAGGCTAAAGGAGGTTGCTCCTATAAATGTAACAAGGCTTCTAATGTTTTATTCTTTTCTCGGAGTGTCACGTTCTAACTCCATAAGACCAAAAGTCGTCACTGGACGTGATGTCGTACAAGCCTAAATTGTACTTATACAAGGCGAGAACAAAACACGGTCGATAGAACATCACATAATCAAAGTCATTGCAGCAAAAATAAACAGAAAAGTCAATAAACACAAGATATATGAAAAATGATTCTCTTTATTCATAATCTGCAACGGAATTACAATGGCTCTGGGCCAAAAAATAATTTGATATAAATATTGAATCTTAATACAATAACGATGCCACAAGGCTTACAACTTATGAAACTAATATGATCAACGATGTTCCATACATTATTGCCTTTATATACAAAGACGACATGTTCCAACCGAACAACTTCAAGTTATAAACCAAGCTCCAACGCCTCAACACGTCCAAGTAGCTTCCCCCAATTGTAGAGTTGGGATGTCAGCACATTGAAAAATGTACTGGTGAATGGCCTTTTAACCAAACTCATCTAAAACCAACATGTTGATTGTGTGAGTGCATGCAAATATTATATGGTCTTTCGATTCTTGGCTTAGGATCAGTTAACAATTCATAAGCATGTATCTTTCTACAAGTATAAAAGTGTCACTCAACAAAGTTGATCTTATCCAAAACTTACCATCCTTTCCTACTTAACAATGATAACAAATGATAACATATAATTGTGTCATAATATGTGTCCCTACATAAGACATTTGTTAGCCTCATAAAATATATAAATGTGCCATGAACTCATCCCTGCGACCAACTTGTTAAGCTTGCAATCAGATGACATTAGCATGAACCTAATTATATGAAGGTCACTGGCACTACAAACCATCTTAGACTATTTTCCTGGTTAAACGGCCAGCCTTCGCATGTAGATAGCAAGTCCCACCAAATGTCCTGAAATACCCGTATTGCGACGTGCCTTTCTAGTCTAGGTAGATAGCCCCACTAAAGGTTCCGCAATACCACGTGCGTGAAGCATGTCAACATTGTAAGAACGTTGAGCACCTCTAGAGGCAGCGAAAATAATAATCACTAATTAAAATTTTATATCAGTAAGTAAACAGATATAGGCAGGCAATATCCAACTACTAATAAATAAATATGTAAAGAAGTTCAGAAAAGCAAATGCAAACACCAAGGTTTATACTGGTTTTCCTCTGAGATGACAAGTCCAGTCGCGATAACTCTAGCTCGATGTTTAATCCACTAGATAGTGATACACAAGCTTTGATCCGAAGCACTTACAACTTCTTACAAACATCTCGTGCTTTGATCCGAAGACACGGGCAACTTCACAAAGCAAGCCTTTGATACAAAGGACTCGCCGACTTCAAAACTGGTATGAAAATTAAAATGTTTTCAAGTCTTTTTACAACTCGAACTAAACTTCTAGATCGAACTGAACTGACTTTTGCTTGGCTAGGAGTTGTAAAGCTTAGATTGGAAGGTGTTTCAGCTCAGAGAACTCTTGTAAAGAATAGAAGAGAAGAGAATGGGATGAGATGAAATGAATGGGAAATTCCTCTCTATTTATAAAGTTCTGGAGGACCAATCTCGGACAGAGTTCAGTTCCTAACGTTCATAAATTCGAACGTTGGAACCTGTTTTTCAAGATGACCTGATCTCAAGGGTTGCCAGGTCAAAGGTACCGAGTTCGGTTGCCCTGTAATCAGCATGGTTCAAGTAAAGTTTGATTGGGTTTTTAGGCTTTTTGAATAAACTTCGTGGGCTTTTTGAATAAACTTCGTGGGCTTTTTGTGGACTGAACATTTAGGCTTTTTGGTGGAGATAAAGAAAGCTAACCAAGTGTCAATACGCTCGATATACATTTTTTCTGACTCAATAAAGTATGAAAATACATAATAAAGTGGAAAAATATATATTTGTTCAACAACTTTGGCAATTTAGCGAAGACTTTGTTCAGATGGTGGTAATCATCCAGCAGCTCTACTTTAGCAGTATATTATTTGTTGTATCAAACCAGAGTTTTAGTCGGTTATCAAAATCAGGTGTGACTATGATGGGTCAATAATATCCCCCATTTTGATAATTGACAAACTCTAATTGATACACCAAAATAATAACCGCACGAATTTGATATGGTACTTTGTATATAGTACTTTGTATATGGTACTTTGTATCTTCTTCCCCTTTGTCATTCGAGCAAAATGCAAGCTCCTCCGCAAACAAAGAACACAAACAACAAATAGAGTGAAGCAATACAAAAAATATGATAAGTAGTAGACAACACAACTAAGTAGCAGAATCCTGAAATATCAAAGTACATAAACTACTGAATAAAGCTGGATGTCCAATACAAACCAACATAAGAGTCTGATACATAATGCAACTAGTACTGAAATAAAAAGTGCAATATGCATAACAAAAAAATGTGACATAGCCATCAGTAGCATTATCCAAGCCACAAAACCATAAGCAGAAGACGACCTCATCTAGTATCATCACTAGTCTCAGCAGACCGGTTCGGATCATAAAAAACAATATTAGGGACAAAGTATCGATGTACATCATGGTCATCAAATCTGGGTCATGGACGGTGAGGGTGTCGAACAAGAGGAATGGGACAGCCATGTGCATCGGCTATACTCCACTGAATGTCAGAAAGAGTTCCCAAGAGCCTGAAGAGTAGTCCGATAGTCCGTCTGATGGTGACGCTTATCCTCAAGTCTGTGACGATCGTCCTCAAGTCGAAAACAGTCACAGAGCATATCATGGAGATAATCAAGTGTGATTAGAGCAGGAGGTGCCTCAGCAGCAGCGACAGGAGAATGAGGGTGGTGCTTGGACATCAGGTGCAACGTCCTCATCACCTGTATCATCGGAGGACTCCTCATCAGAAGCAGGGATCTGAGGACACTCCTACGGGCTTTTAGGAGATAGGATGGGATATCTTCAAATGGGCAGGAGTCCAAGGGAATAGAGAACCTACGAAAGATGATCGAAAGATACATAGCATATAGTAGGTTTCTTCCTTTCTTGCAACATCGTACCATTGCTTCAATCAGAGTCTTTGGGAGACTAAAAGGGATAGAGAAATGTAGATAATATAGAGTAGACATCTGTAAGTACGTGATCTTGTCACAAGATTCCGTCTCAGGCAAAATAACAGAAAAAATAATAGGATATAGCTCATAGAAATATTGATTCAAATATTTGGCTATTAGCCTACAGGAGGTCGGGGGTAAGGATCACACATAGCGTCCTTGAAAGGTTCAAGGGTCATATCGTTACCGAAGTTAAGTTTCATGACACGACGAGAGCGTCTCCAGCATTAGGAATATGAAGTATCTCGCTCAAATCGATATCAAACTCAATATCGATACCGCACACTGAGGAATAAATGGAACCATGTGAATGTTGCAAATTACAGTAAAACATACGAATTGCATTAGAATAAATTGGATGTGCGATTTGAACAAGCTCAGCAGTGCCTAAATCTCTAAGAACAGATAAATGATCCAGAAAGATTGTAAAACTAATTGGGTTACCCGGACAGATATTTTTCTTTTGGAAATCGTCGAACCAATCACATGATGTTTTTAGATTCCTAAATAAGGAACCATCAAAGGTGCCATCTTCGAGTACCGAATGGCTAAACATGGAATAGTGACTATCCTGAGGAGGATTGGATGATGAAACCTCATCAACTCCTGCTTTTTTGCTAAAAAAAAATTAAGAGCCATGAAATAGAAATAGAGAAAAGGTAAGATTTATACCTCAAGAAATTTGAGAAAGTGGAAGAGAAACCCAAATATAGCACGAATCTTCAACTTTGGAGAGATTAAAACCCTCAGATGGGATGATTTTAGCGTTAGGGTTTCTAAAATTCTAGGTTTTTAGAAGATGAAAAGAAGGAAGAAAGGAGGCTGCTGGGTTCTGGAACAAAAAAGGAGGTAGGGTTATAACACAAGAAGCCACAACTTAAAAAGAGCGGGACCTGCTCGTTTCTGTTCTGGAACACAGGGACCGAGTTCGGCCCAAACTCGGTCAGAGCTCAGTCCGAGTTCAATTTCCTTTTTCCAGAATGGCATATTTTGATTTATGTAAATAAAATGAAGTGGTTAAACCTTAATTAATAAAATCTTAATTATCTTGGGTTAGCTGTAGGGGCCGGATCCCAGCTAGCGTTGGTCCAAAAATAGTATCATGTCGCTTAAAGCTATTTACGTCCGATTGACAGAAGATTCCTTTCGGCTTGTACATAAAATAATCTTAATTTTAAAAACTGTTGGATTAATGCCAAAACATTTAAGAACATATTTCATTATGCTTCAGAAACAAAGTCAAGAATACCTAACTCACGACGAATATAGTTGAATCGATCCTCGGCTAATGGTTTTGTGAAAATGTCTGCTAGCTGATGCTCAGTGTCAAAGAATTCTAAGCAAATATTTCCTTGTGTTTGGTGATCACGTAAAAAATGTTGTCGAATTTCTGTGTGTTTAGTGCGTGAGTGACATACATGGTTCTTAGTAAGTTTAATCGTAGTAGTGTTGTCACCAAAAAAGGGGAATATTTTTGAAATGCAGATTGTAGTATTCTAGGGTTTGCTTCATCTACAAAATTTACATACAATAACATCCTACAACGATATACTCGATTTCAACCGTTGATAATACAACAGAATTTACTTTTTACTAAACCAGGAGACTAAAAATTTTCCTATGAATGACACGTACCGCTGATGCTTTTACGATCTACTTTGCATTCGACAAAATCAGCATCCGAATAACCAATAAGGTCAAAGGACGTCGTTTTGGGATACCACAAGCCGACAGTAGAAGTTTCTTTAAGGTATCAAAAGATACGTTTAACTGCGCATATATGCGATTCTTTATCTAGCACATATGCAAAAGTTGAACATAATATCAGATTGACAAGCAGTTAAGTATAATAAATACCAATCATACTTCGACACTTACGTTGATCGACAAGTTTGCCGCTTTCTTCAAGGTCAAGCTTTGTTGATGTAGCCAGTGCTGATAGGTTTTGCATTATCAAAGTCGAACTTCTTCAGCTATTCTTTCGTATACTTGGCTTGATTGCTGAACGTTCCTTGTGAATTTTGCTTGATTTGCAATCCAAGAAAGTAGTTGAGTTCTCTCATCATACTCATCTCAAATTCACTCTGCATACACTTAGCAAACTCTTGACAAAGTAGCTCATTAGTAACCAAAAATGATGTCATCAACATATATTTGTACTAACAAAATATCATCATTAAGGGAATTGATAAATAGAGTAGTATCAACTTTCCCTTTTGCAAAACCATTTTCAAATAGAAAGTAACTTAGGCGATCATACCAAGCACGAGGGGTTTGTTTGAGTCCATATAGTTCCTTACGTAACTTGAAAACATGAGCAGGAAATTTGAAATATTCAAAGAAAGGTGGTTGTTTTACAAAACCTCTTATTTTATAAAGCCATTTAGAAAAGCACTTTTAACATCCATTTAAAAAAGTTTGAAATCATAAAAACATGCAAATGCACAAAGTATGTGAATGGACTCAAGTCTAGCAACAGGAGCATAAGTCTCATCATAATCAATTCCTTCTTCTTGATTGTAACCTTGAACAACGAGACGTGCTTTGTTACGAACGACTTGTCCATCATACAACGAGACGTGATTATACCTATTTGGTACCATTTATAGAATAATCAATAGGTTTAGAAACAAGTTCCCAAACTTGATTCCTATCAAACTGGTTTAATTCCTCTTGCATGACACAAATTCAAAATTCATCATTAAATGCATCTGCTACATAGGTTCTACTTGAAATAAAAGCGATTTGCTGCTATATCTCTAGTATATGAACGAGTACTTACTCCCTTTGACACCTATGACTAAGGTTTTTGGATGATCTGACATGAACCTCATCTTCTTTGGCAGACTCTCCAGATAGCCTGTACCGGTAGCAGTATCTTCAGGTGCTTTGCTGGATGTTTTTTCCATGTCTTCATCATTACTGTCACTTGGTAATTGACTGTTAAGCTCATCAAATGTAACATTTATAGACTCTTCAACAATCAATGACCTTTTATTGAAAATTTTAAAACATTTATTCTTGGCAGCATATCTAAGGAATATACCTTCATCGTCCTTAGAGTCGAACTTGTCCAAGTTATCTTTGGTGTTCAAAATAAAACGACATCCAAAAACTTTAAAATAAAAAATATTTGGAACTCTATTAAACCACAATTCATAAGGAGTCTTCTTCGATATAGGTCGAATCAAAACCATATTCAAAACGTGACAAGCTGTACTTACAGCTTCAGCCCAAAAGTATTTCGGAAGATTGTACTGATTGAGCATAACTCTAGCCATATCGTTGAGAGTTCTATTCTTTCGCTCCACAACACCATTCTGTTGGAGAGTTTTAGGACAACAAAATTCATGGAAATAGCCATTTGAATCACAAAACTTTTTAAAATCGAAAATTTTGAATTCGTTTCCATGATCACTTCTTATGCGAGTAATCATAAAGCCCTTTTCATTTTGAATTTTTTTGCAAAATATTTCAAATTCAGAAAGTGCATCACTTTTGTTTGATAAAAAATATATGTAAATCAAGAGAAATCATCAACGATAACAAAAATATAGAGTTTACCACCAAAACTGGCGACTGTACTTGGTCTAAATAAATTCATATGTAATAATTGTAAGGGTCTTGAAGTACTTACATCGTTGATGGATTTAAAAGACGACATAGTTGTTTTGTTTTTCTTACAGTCAGCACATATCATGTCTCTCTTGAAAGTAACATCCGGTAATCCTTCTACCAATTTCTTCATGGATAGTTTTGAGATAGTATCCATGTTGGCATGTCCTAGTCTCATGTGTTATAGCCAACTTTCATCTTTATTGACTAGTATGCATTTATCTGCACTGTTAATATTTTCTGATAGATAGAAAACATATATATTGTCCTCCCTTTTCCTTCATAAATCATCTTTCCAGTTGTCATTTTATATATAGAACATTTATCTTTCGCAAAGTTAATATTATAACCATTGTCAGCAAGATGACTAATACTCAGTAGGTTATGTTTTAACTATATGACAAGACAAACATCTTTTATGACTGGGTAAGGAGTAAAACCAACATTACCATTACCTATAATGTAACCTATCAGATTGTTTCCAAAGGAGACGTATCCTTTTTTCTTCATCGATAGCATTGCAAATAGAGATGCATCACCAGTCATGTGCCACGAACACCCGATACCGAGAATCCATTTGCTTCTAGCATAGGAGGGTTGGCCTACCTGATCAAATGCCATTAAACAAACATTTGTAGAGTTGTATGGTCTATCTTCTTCCTCTTAATCAATGGCTTCGGCTTTGTGCCAAATGCTTGTATTTGCGCACTTCCGAAATGAACGCTTACTATTTGATCGTTCGTAGAGACTTCCCTTCTTAGCAATTGGACAGTATTTCTTTATGTGCCCTGTCATCTTGCACCCATAGCGGATAGGTTCTTCGTCGTTGTTATCATAGTGATCTTTCTTCTTTCGGTTTGATTTCTCAAACCTCAATAATTTCTTGAAGTTCTTCACCATTAGGGCCTGTTCCTCACTATCAAAATCACCATTGTCTGTTTCCTTGCTTGAGACTTTCTTTATGTGTGCTTTAAAGGCTATTGATTTTTTTCCTTTGGTGTAGATTCTTCAAAGTCCTTTAGGTCCAGCTCATGAGTCATCACCTTCTCCATGTCTCTAGCGTCATGGTAGTGAAATTGTTTTCTTCTATGATTGTTGTAGCCTTGGAATTCCAGTTCTTGGTTAATCCCCTCAGCACCTTACATATATTCTCGTGATTGTTGTAAACTTTACCAAGAGAACATAGAAGATTAGTAATATCTAGAAAACGAGTGACAAAGTGATTGATTCATTCGGCTTCATTCTGAAAGCCTCATAATCTTGTGTCAATCTGCTAATATTGGATTCCTTCACTTGTGAAGTACCTTCATAAGTTACCTCAAGAAGTTTCTAAACATCATATGATGTGACACATGTAGATACTCCATTGAAGTCAGTCTTGTCTATAGCACAAAATAATGCATTAATGGCTCTAGCATCAAGACTGGCTTGTGTCTTCTCTAAGTTTGTATATCTATCGAGGCTTATCAACAAGGTTGACATCAATCACTATTCTAGGCAGCTTTTTCTAACCGTCTATGACAATTGACTAGAGAGCAAAGTCAAGTGATTTTAGAAAAAAGCTCATCCGTGTCTTCCAATAAGATGGTTTGTTCCATTAAATAGTGGGGGTCTATTCGTGGACTGCTCTTCACATGTGAATATTGATTTTATGGTTGCCACGTGTACTATAGAGTATTATATAAGAATAACCGCTCTGATACAAATTGTAAGAACGTTGAGCACATCTAGAGGGATGAATAAAGTGCGTGTGTGCAACGAAAATAATAATCACTAATTAAAATTTTATAGCAGTAAGTAAACAGATATAAGCAAGCAATATCCAACTACTAATAAATAAATGCATACAGTAAGAACTTCAGAAAAGCAAATACAAACACTGAGGTTTATACTGGTTTTTCTCTGAAAGGACTAGTCTAATCTCGAGAATTCTAGCTCGATGTTTAATCCACTATGCAGTGAAATGCAAGCTTTGATCTGAAGCACTTACAACTTCTTACAGATATCTCGTACTTTGATCCGAAGACATGAGCAACTTCACAACGCAAGCCTTTGATACGAAGGACTCGCCGACTTCAAAACTGGTATAAAAATAAAAATATTTTGAAGCATTTTTACAACTCGAACCAAACTTCTCGATCGAAGTGACACTTGCTTGGCTAAGGAGTCGTAAAGCTTAGATTGGAAGGTGTTTAAGATCAGAGAACCCTTGTAAAGAATAGAAGAGAAGAGAATGGGATGAGATGAAATGAATGGAGAATTCTTCTCTATTTATAAGATTATGGAGGACAGACCCTAATTTTCATAAATTTGATCGTTGGAGTCTGTTCTTCAGGGTGAACTGATATCAAGGGTTGCCAGGTCAAGGGTATCGAGTTCGGGCAGAACTCGGTCCGAGTTCGGTTGCCCTGTAATCAATATGGTTCAAATGAAGTTTGATTGGGTTTTTAGGCTTTTTGAATGGACTTTGTGGGCTTTTTGTGGACTGAACAGATAGGCTTTTTGGTGGAGATATAGAAAGGTAACCAAGTGTCAATATGCTCGATGTATATTTTTCCTAGACTTAATAAAGTATAAAATACAAAATAAAGTGGAGAACATATTTGTTCAGCAACTTTGGCAATTTGGCGAAGACTTTGTTAAGCTGGTAGTAGTAATCCAGCAGCTGTAGTTTAGCAGTATATTATTTGTTATATCGAACCAGAGTTTTAGTCAGTCATCATAATCAGGTGTGACCATTTTCTATGGGCCAACAAACAGTTTTCTCCTAGGTCGGATTGGTTCCGGTGCCCGTGCAACTGTCCAAAGAAAGTCAAACCTTGTGCACAAGTTATTCGTAACTATGCAATATGCATGAACAGTTTAACTATAAAACATATTATGGTATAAAAATTTAAAATAAATAATACACACCTGAACTCAATATCGATATGGTTGGCAACCCATCGGTCACAAAACAATCTGTGGCACCAAGTTACATCTATATCACTCCGTGGCACCAAGTCAAACATCCATACTATACCTGGGCACCAAGCCACACATCCATACTATATCGTGGCACCAAGTCACCTCCTTACCATCTGGTTCTTTTCATAAATAATATGATATACAACCATATACATAACAACACTATGTTCCACATTACAACATAAACAATCGTACTTTAGTCCATGTGATATGTTTCTATACAACAAGCTAACAACAATCCTTTTAATCTCTTTTATCTTGGTTCTTTTTATTAGTCAATGTTTTAAATGACGGTTGAGGCAGCCGCCTAGGCGGTGCCTAGGTGGTAGGCGGTCTCTCTCTACATCGCTTTTGTAGTAGGGGGTAGAGTAGGCTGCCAACGGAGTTTTGGCGGTGTAGGCAGAGGTGAAGTGGTGTAGCCAGACGCCTAGGCAGAGCAATACCTAACAAGATGATTTGGCTAAAAGGTTTTGCAAGCATCATGGGCCTATGGTTCACTTTTACAAAACTAAAATTTCATAAATCTTCGTTCTACAACTTAGTTATGCATGGACCACCCTTAAAAATGCATATTATACAAAAAAAAAATAATGATAAAATAGTAAAAAATTGTCCAAAATGTATCAACCGCCTAGGCAGACTAGGCAGTCGGCAGGCTCTCTCCGCCGTGCACCCGCCTACCGCTGTTTAGAACCTTGTTATTAGCATGCAACAAACTCATGAAACATAATAATAAAGGCACGAGATCAATTTTATTAAGTGTGGAAGTAAAGGAAAGAATGATCAAAATCATCCCATCATAAAGAAACGTCTATCTGCCTCGACCGAGCAATCTCTGAACAATTTCTCAGACAGACTTGACGTTATGCATGAACTTCTTAATTGGTATAACCATACAAATGAATTTTGCTCGATCAACTAACCAATCCGACCAAATAAGCGAGTCTACATCACCGCTCAAATCTTTTGATTTCTTGCATAAGACAAATCCAATCAGCATAATCAAACCAACACAATACCTCCGTCTAGAGTGAGACATAATACAAATCATATAGATTACTGAATGATTCCTAAGCATGAATACAAATCTAACTAGGCCTTCGAGCCAAGCAGCCCAATACACCATACGGAATGAGACATTACATAATACACCACTCAAAAAAAAATATCATCCTCGAAACTTTTAAGAACATACTCCTCTATTACATCACTGACCAATGAAGAAACTTCTTAATCTTTGATTCGAACTCCCATGTCGATTTCACGACTGAATGACCATCAGAGCACACACAGATCAAGCCCAAAAACAATCACAAACACCTTCCATTTTTTGTCAATACTTGCACAAATCTTTATACACACAACAACACATCTGTAGCAAGTTTCTCCACTTATGTCTATAACTTCTCTTCAAATCCATAGCTGCACCAAAAACACAAACAGATGAACTCAATGAACTCCACAAATACTCTTCCTCTTGTCCAACTCGAATAAGCCTTGCATAACTTCAACGATCACTTAAACACAACTTACCATCCTTTCCTTAATAAACACAATTCCCTCGTGCCTTAGCCAAATCTTTTGAACAGCTTACAATACCAAATTCGATCAACCATTTCAAAACTTCACCAACATCCTCTACCTCTATCAATAGCACATCTTGCACAGAACCTCACTTCTCAAACTCACCGGACAAGCTATCACTAGCAAACCTACCCAAGCACCAAAAAACCAAAACCAAACTAAGGCAAATATACCATAGCACCATACCACATTCTATTCTGAATCAAAGGAACATAAGCCAAAACCAACTGATATCTCCAATCGAATCCAAGTGTTGCACCTCAAACGATCCAAAGAGTCCTTACGATACCAAATTCAATTATCAATCAAAACGCTAAACCTAATTGCATTCAAGTCTCAATCACAATTATACATCAATACCCAATTGCAGAAAAATTCCGCTAACTCAGAATTACTATAACATCCATCCACGTTCCATCTCCCATGAATTTTTCAATCTCAAGAAATAACTAACCATTGAGATGAATTAGTGAGCATGATAGCCTCCAAGGAGTTTCTCATTCCCAGAAAATAACTAGCCAAGGAGTTTCTGACATTTTCTCTCAAAAAAACAAAAAAAACAAAATATAAGTCTTCTTGTAGCAACTCAATGAGATGAATTAGTGAGCATGATAGCTTCCACAATTTAAATGAATAATGGTGACCTCTAAATATAACTTTACCAAAGTCGAGAGAAACTAAGAATAAAAGTATGAAGGTTGAAGGATGCATACCCCCAATTTGACAAGAAAGTCCTGTAAGCAGCTACAAGAATGCCAGATATTAATAACCTGAAATAATCACGTAACGCTGCATCAGCTATTACCCATTGGTTTTGCTTTCGAATAAGCTCCTCCAATTGCATGTTGAAAGACTTGAACCTGGAGATCACGAGGACAGACTCAGTTGAGGAACCAAATATTCAAAATGAAATAAAAATTATGTAGTGTTTGAACCTCTCTTTCAACTCTTTCGTTGCTGATCGTGAGAAAGAACTCCTGCCGCTCATATGCTCAACCTTATGTTCTTTTTGGTTCAAACCCGAAATATCGAGGCAACTTGTAATCTGGAATAGATAGAAATGACAAAATTACAAGGCACAAAACTACTCCAGTAAACGCAAAGCTTACAGTTGATGGGAGAAAGATGTACAAGGAATGAACTCTTGTTGTAAATTTTGCCTCCATCTATATGTTCTCCTGCGATGTATTCTATGCATGTGCAATTCAATAGAATAGCATTTTCTTCAACTCTCTTTTATATTACAACCAATTGTATGAACGGAGCAGAAGAATAGTTCAGACAGAAATTCATACAATATGAAGAATAGAGTTCCAGTAAGTCTCATAATTGCAGTTAAGAAACAATAAAGCATCATGAAGAAATAGAAGGTATCAAGAATTGTTTTAAACAACTAGTTAATAGAGATCGAGTCCCAATTCGAGTTCAGTTAGATAATAGTTTTCTATTTGAGACCGAGTCTGAATTTATTTAGTTGGGTTATGTTCAATTAGGATTGTGACTTTATTTTGGAGTGGTTCTAATTGTAAGTTAAAGTCATCTTTTTTAGTAGTTTTATTTGGAAATCCATTGTTCGATCTTAGAGCCTAAAATTGAAAATTCTATAAATATGAGATTTATTGAGACGTTCTAATTAAAGAGTTATGAATGAAGAATTTTTCGGATGAGTTCCAATTGTGAGATTGGTGTACTGCCGAGGGTGTGATGTTCAAACCTCAATTCTTTGGTGTGAGGCCTTAGAAATTTATCCCTGTTGCTGGTGGCCCTTTCTTTTCCTTTCCTGTGCAAAGTGCAAACCCACCCAAGCACCAGCCCGCCCTTTCCCCTCTCCGTTCACTGCTACAAACCAACAGGGACTCAACTACTTTTCTAGTGAGCTCAACACCACCATAACCCCTCCATTATTAATCCTGTGAGCATGACAACTGTTGAAAATAGTAATTCAAATCCAACATTAGAATAAGATTTATTAAATATCAGTACATACTGAATATAGATACCCAAGATTCCTAGTTAATATATTGACTCCCTGTTTGTATATATGGTCAAAGATTAGTAAGAGAGTCAAAAGAGGTTTCGGTTGCTACTAAATTAGATTATAGAAGGTTAGTGGTAGCTACTACAAACATAGGTGATTGGTTGTGAAAGAAAGTCAAGACGATATAATAAAAGGAACTAGAGAGGGAGACAGCTAATCATAGCTTTGGTAATAATTGTTCTATAATGAGTTTGAGTTGAGTTAATATTTTTCTTTATAGATGACAGTAGAGTTACTCACTTCTATTTTTAGTTCAAATATGGTATCAGAGCAAAACATCCTAGTTCTAAACTAATCATCAGAGTTTTCACTAAACTAGAGGCCGTTTTCATTGTTACATGATCGTTGCTAAGATACTTTCCAGCTCTTTGGGAAAGGTGGAAGATATGAAGTTTTGGATGTCAGAGCCTCAAGTCACCAAAGGGAATTATGGATGTTGGAGCTTTCAGATGGAGTTGTTGACCTCACAAGGCATGTGGGAGATTATAGAGAAAGTCGATGAAGAACCCAAACAATAAAGCCTCATCAAAGGAGTCAAGGAATCAAAGAGGAAGGATAGTGGAGCTTGTTTATTCATCTGCAAAGAGTAGGTGAGGATATGTTTGTAACGGTTTTAGGTGTTGAAACATCGACGGAAGATCGAGAGTATTTCTGAAAGATACACGAGAAGGAAGAGGGGATAAAGGATATTCAATGAGAAACAATCTTTGAAGAGAGTCCTTGATGGACCATACAATAACTAGGTACAAAAAAGTCAAAGAAAAATCCAAAATGAGCGACTGGTCAAGATAGGCAATTGAGCGTCCGCATAAACCTCCATAGACATACTTGTCTCCATAGTATCTTTGTTGAGATTTTCGAATCTTGAGTCCAACTTGAACTCGAAATGATAGAAGTTTCTCACAGGATACTATAAAAGAATTCAGGTCAACGGACTAAATAAAAAATTCTCTGATTTTTTTTCATACCAGGCACACCAAACAATTGATATTATAGCACAATCACCAACAAGGAATAAAATGTCTCCATGACGGTCAATAGTTCACCAGGTCCGTAGGCCTATTTGTGGTACCGATGACATTATTAAGCTTCTCCCATAGAACTAACAAAGTTGCAACGGAGGAAGAGATGATTAAACTGATTCTCCAGCTTTTAAGGATAACATGGAAATATTAGGCAAAGAAATATTAGGCAAAGAAGTTTGTTTCTAGTTTCAAGCCACATCAAAATTTTAACTTCAAAGGTACCAAAGCTCTCCGGAGCCCTTTTGTTGGTGGCCAAGTTATGCCACTCAAGTTTATCACCTGGTAAAGAGATCAAATATTATATGAACCATCATTTGACTATTTTCATCTCCTAACATCGACTTCTAAAGATAGAGAGATCCCAAGAAGAGATGCAATGAAAGTTTCATATTCTTCATATAACTCCTTGGTGATGACTCTTATGAATTTGGGTCCTTGAGGAATGACTAAATTAAGGAGATAGATGAATATTCGTCAAGTGAAAAATGTGAACATCTTGCAAACAACCACGACCTCCCGAGAATTCAAAATTGGATAGCAAGGCTAAAAGTCCTAAAGGATCCCAAACTGTGGAATCTTTGCAAGCTTTCTCACACGTTCCAACTCCAAACATATGATAAATTTAGAAGTACCTACTCAAAGACGTGGGAGCATGCCAAATTGATAATCACGAATCTTGTGTAGTAACTCCACCACCAAAGACCGTGAGGACTATCTACTAATTGTCCAAATTATCTTTTGTTACACTTAGCATGTCAGAAGTTTCTTATACTTTTTAGTTTCCAACATTCTTCTTGATATACCCCCTCTTCTCTTATAATAATTGCAAATTAACTTTGAATTACCATTTTGACCTTGATTAGATTAAGATTTATCTTCCTCATTCCTCCTATGGTTTACCAAACAGGCAGCATAAGAAATTAAATCAATATTCTTTCTCATTTAATTTGTTAATCTGAAGGTAACTTCGTCCAAATCAGTGGAATCTTATTATGTACAATCATGTCATAACCAAATACTCAAAAGAATAAGGATAATGAGATTAACAACATCAAGGAATTATATTCTTCAATATTAACCTCAATCCTAATTGTAAGAATATCTTATATGTAGCCATTTTCTTTAGTCTCATTAGTCCCAGATCTAATTATGTAAAATGGTATACACCATATCTCTCTCTCCCTCTCTCTCTCTCTCTCATATATATATATATATGCAAAAGGATGGACTCGGGAGCAGGAGCGGGCGACAAACCCTAGGGGTCCCTTACGTGGGACCTCGGCGCTGCAGGCGGCGGCGCGACCAGCGGCGGCCCGGCCGGGGGCGGGCCGGCCATGGGTGGTGCAGCGGCAGGAGTCGTAGGCGCTGGCGGCGGCGGCGTGGGGTGTGGGCGCGGGAAGCAGGTGAAGACCCCTGGTCAGAGCGGAGGCGGCGTGGGCGTGGGCGTAGGCGCGGGCGCAGGCGGAGGCGACTGTGGCGGGGACGGCAGTTCGGCCAGAGGCTGCGTTGGCACAGGCGATGGAGGTGGCGGCTCCGGCAGCAGCGGGCCGGCAGGGGGCAGGCCGGTGGAGGCTCGTCGACGGGTGGTGCTTCAGCCTCACCCCCCCCCCCCCCCCCCCCGCAAAAATTCCCCGAGGGGTCCGACGACGGACAATGGTCACAACGACAGTTGGACCCCAGATCTGACGGGATCGTCGACTTTCCAATCTCGATCCATGTCTGGATCCCAGGTTGGACAAATGGAGAATGGCGGATGGACGACGGTTACAAGACGCCGCAGTGGTAGGAGTGTAGACAAGGATGGCAGTTCGCGTCAAGATATGAGTAAAGGCCAGATGCAAACTAAGGCGCATTTCGCCACAGACAGGAGGACGGGTGTAGATTCGGGGACAAGGAAGACACCTCAAGGCCTAGGTGGCCCTCCACGCTCGAGGACCAATGCTGGTAGTAAGACGACAGGGTGGCGACCCAAAGCAACGGCGGCAGAGAAAGGAAAAGGGAGTGCTTCTGACACGGGGGGGCCTTGGACTAGGGTCCCCTCCCCCTAGTGGCGGCCAATGGCCTTCGGGGACATCTACCCGCCCTGTAGGAAAGTCTTGGGCAGACATTTGCAAGCCGGTAGGACCCAAATGTCCTTCGTCAATGGCGTACGTGCAACCAAAGAAAATGGGGAGTAGCTTTCGAGCCTCGTTCCCCGCGGAGGAGATAGCGGATGTGACAACTTTCTGGAAAAAAAACGTTGGTCCTATACGTACTGGGGAACAAGCCCTTCTATGGGTAGATCCGGGCATATGCAGCACGTGTTTGGCGACCAAAAGGAAGCATGGAGGTGTTTGCGAGGAAGAATGGCTTCTATTATGTGAAATTTGGCCTAGCGGAAGACGTCGTCAGGATTACACAAGGAGGACCTTGGACGTTTAATGGAAGACTGATTATACTGAAAGAATGGACCCCGAAGTTGCGTTGTGAGAAGGATGTCCTCAATGCTATCCCTGTTTGGATCCGCTTTCTGGAGTTCCCAGTTAGATATTGGAGCATTCCCCTGCTCATGAGGCTTGCTAGCTTGGTGGGCAACCCGATCAAGGCTGGCGATGCTACAGCCTTTCGGTCGAGGCTGATGTATGCTCGGATGTTCGTAGAGATCAGGGCCGGTGGAGAGCTCCCGAGCCTATTGGAGTATGAGGTTCCATCTAGAGAGATTCTTACCCAGAAAGTTGAATATGAATAGGTTCCACCTGCCTGTTCCACAGTGCTTGTTTCGGGCACCTCTCCAGTACATGCCTTACTGGAGGACAGAAGACGATGATCCCCACAGAGGCAGCTGAGGAACCTGGAACATCTCGGATGATAAAGACTACTAGAGGGGATGAGAGAGTTGAGGGTGTCCTGCAGGAGGGGGACCGACAGACGGAGGATGCCAGTGGACTGGGTCTGACTATCTCTCCTCAGCCAGTATATCTCTCCTAAGCCGGCAGACGGAGGATGCATGTTCCCAGTAGGGCTATGGTTACTTTTTTCGCACAGAGGAGTATGGTTACTAGAGGCATGACGGTGTCGGAACGAGAACATCGGGGAGATGGTGGTATATCTGAGGAGAGAGTCTATAGCAGGAAGAGACATGCTGGCCCTCTACGCGACGGACACCCACGGGAGGAGGGCCATATGCCTGGCTACAACGAGTCGCTATGTGTGGACAACCCGGCTTGGGCCCTGATGCTCACCCAAACAGCGAACCAGCATACTATTACTCCTGGTTTGGAGGAGTACATGGCGGCGACGGACGTGGTACCATTCCCGAGTACTGGTCCAGAAGGGTTTCAGGGGACCCACCCTCTTAATAATTAATGGCGGTAATCGTCTGGAACATCAGGGGTGCATGCTCCTTAGGGAGATGGAGAGAGATTTGTGAGATCTTACGTAGAGAAAAGTGTGACATCTCTGTATTGCTGGAGACTAAGATTAAAGGAGAGAACAAATTATCCCGACGGACTTCTATTGGGCCCAACTACACAATCTGGCGCTATGTGACATGGCTAGGATCTGGGTCAGATGAAATAGCAACTGCTGGGATGGTGATCTGACTCTGATGTCGGAACAGCTTATTGCGATTTCCTTCACAAACAGGGGAGGATTCCGCTTCATGCTCGGAACGGTATATGGTCAAAACGACAGACGGCGCAGGGAAGGTCTATAGAGGGATATCGCTCAGGTGGGTCGTTTGGCGGACAGTCTGCACCTCCCTTTGCTTCTGTTGGGCGACTTCAATGCTCTACTCCACAGACATGAGAAGGTGGGATGCCGCCCTGTTCCCGATCAGATCCTTTACGACTTCCAAGGGTGTCTTCTGAAGTCTGGCCTGAGGGAGCTGGTGAGAGCGGGGCACAATAAAGCAGTGCACAATAAAGCAGTGCATCAGAGAGTTGCTTGACAGGGTCCTGGGTAATAGCGAGTGGTTCGGTTGCTTCCCTAACTCAGTGGCAGAGGGTCTTGCAGCTGGGACTAGTGATCACTCCCCGATCAGGGTTGGCTTCTCCGAGCAATCCAATTTGAAATCGCGTCCCTTCCGCTACAACAACAGCTGGTACTTGTATGAGGGCTATATGGAGGTAGTGGACGAGGGGCTTCACTATCAAGTGCACTAAGAGGGCAATCCGGAGCTGGGTAAAGAACACGTCCCGACCATCTCTGGAGGACAATGAGGCTGAACTCAGGGTTACCCAGGACTCCATGCAATCTGATATTCTGGATGGACTCTTAGCGGCACGGAAAAAGAAATTAATTGGAGAAGTCAACATTCTCTGACTCCAGAAGGAAATTAGTGCGGCACAGAGTGCTAAATACTCCTGGCTTAAGGAAGGGGACCGCTGCTCCAAGTTCTTCTACGATGTGATCCGCACCAGACAACACAGAAATAGCGTCTCTAGGTTTATTGATGGAGAGGGCAATCTGGTTGGCGACCCTACTGCGATCCAAGGGAAGGCTGTCAGGTATTATTCAGAGTTATATTTCCAAACTTACTATCTATCTCTCTTTCCGGATATCATCACAAAGAAGCTGGTGACACCATATGGCAACAGCCAGCTACTGGCGTCGGTCAGGCTAGAGGAGTTGGAGGCTATTGTCATGAAGACGGATCCGAACAAAGCCCCAGGGTCGGATGGGTTTAGCAGTGGATTCTACAAGCACCACTGAGATTCCTTGAAGCTTCCAGTCCTTGAAGTAGTTCAGGTATTCTTCACGGAGGGAAAACTACTTAAGGAGCTCAACCACACGTTCCTGACTCGGGTGCCGAAGAAAGAAGGGACAACTTCGCTGGCTGACTTCCGCTATATTGTGTGCTGTAATTACCTTTATAAGATAATCACTCACCTTATATGTCGACGCATGGAGGAAATTATGCAAAACCTGGTCTTCCCGTACCAGGTGGCCTTCATCAAGGGCAGATCAATTGCGGAGCACAGTCTGCTAGCTCATGAGATGGTGCGGGAGTTCAACAAACTGGAGGGCAAAAAGGCGTGTGTGAAGCTGGACCTGAGAAAAGCTTATGACATGGTCAACAAAGACTTCTTATGCCACCTGATGGGTGCTATGGGGTTTGACGAGGTATAGGTATCGAGGATTAGGGAGTGCATCTCGACCCCTACTTTCTCAGTACTTATACAGGGTATCCCATATGGGTTCTTCCGCAGCAACAGAGGGTTGAGGCAAGGGGACCCCATGTCTCCTTATCTGTTCACCCTTGTTATGGAGTACTTCTCTTGCCTGATGGATTTGGCGGTGCATAGTGGTCGGGTTGTGCCTTTGTACAAGCTAATCTTGCCATATGTCTCCCACCTCATCTATGTGAATGGCCTCCTGGTTTTCCTTCGACCGACTATGGGATCTGGGACTATGGATGAGTTCGGCAAGCTCTCTGGGCTTCAACTGAACCGAGAAAAGAGCCGAGTCTATTTCAGCTCTCTTTGTACGTTGAAGGGGGATAGAGCGGCAATTCTAGGCATTGACAAAGGCGAGCTGCCCGTCAAATACCTGGGGGTGCCCCTGACAGTTAACTATGCGAGGGATCTGGACTATCAGGGCTTGGTGGAGTATGCTCGGAGGAGGGTAGAAGGATGGCATGCAGCTGGCCTGTCCTTTGGGGGTCGCATTGAGCTAGTGCGGTCAGTCATCTCTACCCTAGCGCTATTCTGGCTCCAGTCTATCCTAGTTCCGGTGGCCACTATCAGGAATGTGGAAAGCATCTGTGCCAACTTCATCTGGAGAGGGGGCATACATGCAATTTCCTTAGAGCAACTCTGCCATCCTCGAGAGGAGGGTGGGGTGGGACTTAGACAACTCCTAGCAGTCAGGGAGGCCTCGGAGCTGAAGATGGCGTGGAGGTTCATTAAAGGCGGGTCGCTATAGGCGGACTGGATGTCCAGTCGGCATGTGAAGACGGACAACTATTGGACCTGTACCCACAACAACCACCACTCGGTGACTTTCAAAAGTATCATTCGTCACAGAGATGTTCTCAAATCCTCTATTCGACGGATTATGAGAGATAGGACAGGTACTGACCTTTGGCTAGACCCCTGGGTGGAGAGGCGATCGTTGCTAGGGATACTGGGCGACCAGTTTTACTGGGAGGCTGGTAGAGGGATGAAGTGTCAGCATATTATCAGGAATGGTGAATGGAGGCCAGAGTTAATCGCCACACGACAGACCTTTGAGCGGCTATTCGAGCGGTAGACATTGACCCGAGTCTGTTGTCTGATAGATAGATTTGAGATCCGTCTGCCAATCATGGAGCTACAGGAGAATTCCAATTCAAGAGCTGCTACAACCTGGTTCGCCAAACGTACCCCAGGAGTGAGGATTACGACGTCATCTGGTGCAAGGGCCTAGCACGCAAGATACAACTTTGTATGTACAGGTTGTTGTTGGGGCGACTGCTGACGAGAGATAGGCTCATTACGTTTGGGATCCCCATCCCCAACCCCAGATGTATGCTGTGTGAAGCAGGGAATGAATCCATGAGATATTTGTTCTTTGAGTGCAAGGTGTCCTGGTATATCTGGTCTGAACAGTGTCGCAGTTCACTGGGTGGCTGTGACACCGGCAGAAACGTTTGTGCCATTATCACGGGGATTCGTGGCCAGAGAGGTAGGGGACAGATTTGGTTCAAGACTGCCAGATTGTGACTAGCTGCCTCGGTTTGGCATGTATGGAGGGAACAAAATCGGCGTATCTTTGAGAGGCTATCCAACTCCCCTATAGGCATTCTCCACAATACAGAGTTTGATGTAAATGCTATGTCACCCTAGTAGGATGAGAGGTCCAGGGGATGTTTTGTAATATGTATGAGTTGAGTTGACTTTAGAATAAAATTTACCCTTTTTCCATATATATATATATATATATATATATATATATATATATATATATTGCCAATGACCTCTAGCTCAAGTGGTTAGAGTGAGGCACATCACCCAAGAGGTTGCAGGTTTGAGCCACGAGGGAAGCACATATAATTCCCTGTGGGAGAATAAATATGAGCGCAGGCCGGATGCAGATGCCGGTACGAGCACGGAGCGGGAGCGGGCCTTTGGGCTGGGAGTGTGGCCTTCGGGCCAAGTTTGTAGGCTTATATATATATATATATATATATATATATATATATATTGAAATAGTAAATTTTTATTAGTACTTTTTGCCACCAAATAACCCACAACCTGGCCCGAAGGCCCAAAACCCGACCCAAAGGCCCGCTTGGCCCGCACCATCCTGATGCACCAATTAATTCCCCACTTATATATATATATATATATATATATATATATATATATATATATATATATATATATATCTTTTGAAAGACATAATAGAAATGGCTTGCGACCCAGGTGATATAGGTGACCGAGGGCCAAACAACTATATTTCAAACCCGATTCTTGAAGAGGACAAGGGAGGGAATCATACAAGGAGGGGTGGACCACACTTGAAAGGATCTTTTGAAAGACATATAATAGAAATGGCTTGCAACCCAGGTGATATAGGTGACCGAGGGCCAAACAACTATATTTCAAACCCGATTCTTGAAGAGGACAAGGGAGGGAATCATACAAGGAGGGGTGGACCACACTTGAAAGGAGGCAGCGCAGACGACCGTAGGATACTCTGCTTAAATAATCTCAAGGGGGGAGGGTAGGCAAAGATTCTAGTAATTTGCAACCTAAGCCTACCCAAGGGCGAGAAAGGAAAGGGAGTCGGGACAGAGGCAGAGGTTATCAAACGGATTTTGGCATGTATCAATCTTCTTAATCTGCATAAGGCGATTCTTCAAAGCATCTCAGATCCAGTGATGACGTACCTCGATGTGCTTTGTCCTTGAGTGATATGTAGCATTTTTATTTAAGTTAATGGCGCTCAGCCTGTCACAATGTAGAGTGTACTTCTCTTGCTTGAGAGATAACTCCTTTAGAAAATTCTTCATCCACAAAAGCTCCTTGCCAGCTTCTGTAGCGGCGATATATTCAGCCTATGTGGTGGATAGAGCAATACACTTTTGTAGCTTTGATTGCCATGATACGGCTCTCCTGCAAAGGTAAATAAGTATCCGATGTGGACATTTTTTGTCCAAGTCACCTGCCATGTCAGAATCAGTAGAACCTTCCAAGATAGGTTTGCCATCTCCAAAACATAAAGAATATTTGGAGGTTCCTTTAGGATCCACTTTACTGCTTCCCAAAGATATTTACCCGAATGGACAAGAAAGCAACTTACTACTCCAACTGCATGTGCTATGTCGAGTCTTGTACAAACTATAGAGTACATCGAGCTTCCAACAGCCGAGTCAAATAAAATGTTCTTCATCTCCTCCTCCTTCTCATTTGAAGGACTTCGTTGTATACTTAGCTTAAAATGAGCTGCTAGCGGTGTGCTGACTAGCTTGGAGTTCAACATATTGAACTTTTCCACAACACGTTCAATGTATCTCTCTTGTGATAGCCACAACTTTCTTGTATTTCTGTCTTGAAAAATCTTCATCTCCAATATATATTGTGCAACTCCTAAGTCCTTCATGTCAAAGGACTTACTCAATTCCTTCTTCAACCTGTCAATCTTGGATATATCTTTTCCAACTACAAGCATATCATCAACATACAAAGAGAGAATAATGAAATCATCATCAAAGAACTTCTGGACATAAAAACAGTGATCTGCATATGTTCTTTTGTACCCATGGTCAACCATAGAAGAATCAAACCTTTTATACTATTGTCGCGGTGTCTGCTTGAGTCCGTACAAGCTCTTCTTTAATTTGCAAACCAAGTGTTCTTTACCTTTTACCTTGAAATCCTTTGGTTGCTCCATATAGATTTTCTCCACCAAATCACCATGGAGGAATGTTGTCTTCACATCTAAGTGAACAACTTCAAGATCTTGAGAAATAACAAGACCAAGAATAACCCGAATAGAAGACATCTTCACAAATGGAGAAAATATTTCCTAATCAATACATTGCTTATGACTAAAGCCTTTCACCACGAGGCAAGCTTTGTACTTGATTTGGCCACTCCCTTCATTCTTGCTTTTGAACACTCATTTGTTCTTCAAGATTTTTATGTTCTTAGGTAGCTCCACTAGATCATAAGTGTGATTCTTATGCAAAGAATCTATCTCTTCTTGTAGAGCTTTCTTCCACTTGAAACGATCTTCATAAACTTGTGCTTCATGAAAACTTTTCGGTTCACCTGCATCTGTCACTATTCTAAAGCAGGATATCTAGTTGAGGGTTGTCGATCTCTCTCCAACCGTCTCAACTGAGCTGTTTGTGGCTGATCCATATGTAGTAGCTCTGCATGTTCATGCTCCCCATGCTCAAAACATGGGGAACCTAAAATTTCTTCTTCCTGTACATCTTGAAAATTATTATTTTCTAACCTAGGAGAAGGAAAAACAACATGTGTGGAGATTGGATCTGGGACGATGTGAATATTTTGTGGCTCATCTTCTTTTTTAAAATCAGCAATTGTTTTATCTTCACAAAATACATCTCTTCTCCTCACAATTTTCTTATTTTTAGGATCCCACAACCTATATCCATATTTGTCATTTCCATATCCTAAGAAGATGTATGGAATGACTTTATCATCAAGTTTTGTTCTGTTCTCCTTAAGTACATGCACAAATGCCTTGCAGCCGAACACCCGTAAGTGAAAATAGGAAATATTTTTTCCACTCCAAACCCTTTCAGGAATATCTTCATCCAAAGGAACTGAGGGGGACAAGTTTATCAAGTAGCAGACAGTTCGCACTGCATCTCCCCAAATATTTTGATAATTTAACTAAGGATAACACTCCTTATCCTTTCCGCAATTGTGTGGTTCATTCTTTCTGCAATCTCATTGTGTTGTGGTGTGTGTAGGACAGACTTTTGGTGTCTAATACCATATTTAGAGCAATAATCTTCAAACATCCTTGAAGTATACTTATCACCATTATTCGTGTGAATATATTTCAGGAGCTTCCCAGTTTCTCTTTTAACTTTGGCATGGAAGTCTTTGAAAACTTCAAAGACTTGATATTTGGTTTTTAGAACATACACCCACACCTTTCTAGATGCATCATATATGAAGGTCACAAAGTAGGAGGCACCACTGAAGGTTTTAACATTTATGAGTCCCCATACATCCGAATAGACCAAGTCCAATATGTTGGTTTCCTTTTTGTTATAATTTTTAACAAAAGCTACCCGATGTTGTTTTTCAATCAAAAAATGATCATAGTGGGATAGAGTAATACCTTGCATGGATGGATGTAGTTGTCGCCTTGCAAGAGTTTGTAGCACTTTCTCGCTCATGTGGCCAAGTCGCTTGTGCCACAAATCCATAGAGATACCTTCTACTATTCCGAGTTTATCTGTCACCTCCATTTCCTATATTTCGTATTTGTACTCGTAATTTGATTTTTGGCACGTATTTTATTTTCTCGACTTGCGGATTTCGGTTTCTCGTAAATGGGTTTGGACCATGGCTGGGTTTTATTTTCTGGAGTTGGTTTGGTTTGGTTTGGTTCATCATGAGTGGAACACCTTAGCCTATTCTCCACCTCCATTCCATCACAACCACCCTCATTAAAACCTACCAACCTTTTCTCTCTCCTCCATAACTCCATTAATTTCTTACAACTTCTTCTTCTTCCTTCTTCCACACAACTCCCCAACCCATAGGCAAGTGCACCTTGCCATCAAATAAGCACCACTTTTTATTTGTCCATTAATTAGATTAGGCCATAGAGAACAACTTTAGAACTTGACATTTTGTGATTTGGAGCTTTCATTTTTCTAGATCTAGGTTTTAACCATTTTCAAAAATCCTTGGTTTTGATCCATTAAACTTCGATTTTTGCATGTTTTGATGCTTCCATGTGGAAGAGAATTCGATTTTACTCAAGTTAGAACTTTGAAAATCTAGATTTGGTTTTGATTTGGCTAAGTTATGAAGATTTGAAATTTTTGGTGTTCTTGAGGAGTTCATCTCAGCCTTGGTGAAGGCTCTCGGCCAGTGCTCTTTAGCACTTGACCGTTTGCGCACCCCGGCCTGTGCTCTTTAGCGCATGGCCGATTGCGCATAGGCTCAGCCAGTGCTTTGCGCTGTGCTGGATTGCGCTGGCGCAAGCTAGCCATGCGCAAGCCAGCCATGCGCAAAGTAACCCCTGCGCACTCGACCATTGCGCAGTCCATACTCTGCGCAGTCTACCCTTGCGCAATCCTCCCTTGCGCAATCCAATTGATGCGCAAGGCATCCCCTGTGCCCCTTTAACCCTGTGCCCCTTGACCCCCTGCGCAGTCTACCCTTGCGCAAGGTAACCCTTGCGCAAGGCAACTCTTGCGCAGCTCTTCCATGCGCAGTACATACCCTGTGCAGCCCAACCCCTGACCCCCTTGCACAACCTACTTGTCTATGATGAATTGTTATTTCTTTAAGCTTGGCTCTTCTCTAGTCCTATATATATTGGTATTTTATTAGATATTTTACGTCCATTTTATATCCTTACGCCTTTTGTCACGAACTGATTTTACTTAATATGTTTGGAATGACTATTGTACATGGCATGGTATGACAAGGAACTAGCATAACACGACAATGACCCGTAGTGGTGCACTCCTGACATGACCAACCTGACATGATAGTAGCCCGTCGTGGCGCACTCCTGACAGTACCCTGACATGATTTATCTTGATAACTTGATAGTGGCCCGTGGCGGCGCACTCCTGACTTGACTTGACTTGTAACTTGTAACTTGACTCGTATAATCAACTTGACACCGTGGGTGTTCCTGCTTGCTTGCTTGTACAATCCACTTGTCTTGTCTTGCATCATGTCTAGGACGTGACTTCCTGGGTACCACGGCCAGGGACTCGCGCTAAATTGGATTAGGCTAATGATTAGATCAAACTAGAACATGGAGAATTCCCAGTCACAGGCAATCTCGTTATCTGGGCGCTTTAATGGACTTGTAGCTTGCCGACGAGTAGAGCACATTTCCAGCACACTGTCATGTGTTGCACCCTCTAAGTCACCTAAGGGTACATTTGTCTCCCGGGCTATGTACCCACCTATAACTCTCAACCCGCGGAAGGATAACTGGATAGTCTGCAGGGCTTGGGACTGGGAGTTTCTCACTTGCATCTTGTTAGTAATTAAGGCTTGTGATAACCCTAGTTAGTTAAAGTAGTAAGCCGTAGTAATTGCTTGGCCGCTTGTGAATGCATGATGTCCAGCTTTGTCTAAGTCTTGTCTAGCTCCAGTACCTGCTATCTCCTGAGCATGTTTGTTTTCCTTATCTTAACGATAAATGAGTAGAGACAATGAGCTATTCAGACGAAGGATTACAACCCCGGTCCTTGTCTGGTTTAAGGATTGTAACCTGGCTCCCGGAATGGTTCCACGTCCCTAGTCGTGTACTTTTATTACTTGTACTTTCCTTTTATTCTTTATGTTCTGATATGCTGACTTTTGTTCTTATTTGTGGCCTCCTTGTGGCACTTGCTCTTTCTGGGGTTTGACCCAGCTGGTTTTGTGTGGCCAGATTTCGGAGCAGCTCCCGAGGATCTACCAAGCTTCCAGCCCAATGGTGAACACTAGAAGGAACCAGGGCTACGAGTGGATTTTCCCTTTTTGATTCACCCACTTATATGTAAATTTATTCTTTTGAGGCGTTTGCCGACGAGCACCTGTTAGCTCGATGCACATTTATTTACTGTCTGCCTACGGGCTGTAAACATGATTAACAAATCCTAGGGTTGATCACGTATGACTGAACTCTTGCTAGTCCTATCATTTTGTACGACTAGCTTCATGATCATCCAATATGTAATATTTGGGACGCCTTATATATATATATTTGATGCTCTAATATCTTGTAACTCTGTTAATTGCTTGAGATTGAGACAATAGGCTTGACCTTAAGAGACTGCTGGCTTGTAGTAAACCCTCATATCTAGACAGCCGTGACCGTATAGTTGAGATGTATTCTATTTCAATATACGTAGCTGGCTATGTCTGCCCCCGCTCTCCAGTATTCTGGTTCTGGGGCGTGACATTATCATTCTCCAAGTGTAACCGAGTCTTGTAGAAAGTGCAACACTTCTTTCCTCTCGTCAATACAAGTGATCCTTTGGTAAGCTTCCAACATCATTTACCAAAGCTGCTTGTGAATCCTTCTTCATCAAGCTTGTCGGTGGAGAGAAGATTGAGACGAAGATCGATCATAAATCTAACATCATTTAGCATCATCTTTGTTCTAAGGTTAGCGGTAACACAAATATTTCTAATGCCAAGAATTTGATAACAGTTTTTGTTACCCATTTTTATCGTTCTAAGGTTACCTTCACGAAGCGAAGTGAAGTAGTCCTTCTGTGGAGTAGCATGGTAGGAGGCATCAGAATCAATCACCCATTCTGAGTCTTGGCAAGTCAGATTCGCACATTCTTCTTCACATGCAGAGAAAAACACAATTTCATTGTTACTGACAACGGCTGCACTTTCATTTTTCTTGCTTTTTATTGGTCTTCTCATCCTTTTGTTTTCGCTTGAATTTGCGACATTCCCGTTTTATGTGTCCACTCTTACCACAATGATAGCAATTGATGTCCTTCCTAGCCTTTGATTTTCTCTTGACTTGTCTCGGTTCTGAGGCTGTCGGCTTTTGCTCCTCCCTCTATTCTCGATAACAAGAGCATGAGAATAGGAGGACCCGGATGACTTTCTTTGGATTTCTTCGTTCAAAAGGTTGCTTGCAACTTGGTTCATGGATACAATTCCGTCAGGTGCGGAGTTACTAAGAGACACCACCAGAGTCTCCCAACTATCCGGCAACGAGCTAAGCAAAAGAAGGAGTTAAAGCTCGTCGTCCAACACCATCTTCATGGATGCAAGCTTATTCACAATACTTTGAACTTCATTTAGATGTTCAGCTATGAAGTCACCTTAAACTTGATATTGACAAACTTCTGAATCATAAAAACTTTGTTGTCGATGGTCTTCCTCTCGTAGAGATCTTCAATTTTCTTCCAGAAGCTGTTCGTCGAAGTCTCATTTAACACATGGTAGAATATAGTGTCATCCACCCATTGTCGAATAGTGCCAATAGTCTTCCGGTCGAGCTTCTTCCATTCTTCTGCCGCCATGGGCTCTGGCTTGGAGGATTCACCTTCAATCGGTGCGTAGAGGTCCTTGCAATAAAGAAGGTCCATCATCTTCGCCTTCCCTATCCATTCCAGATAACTTGCCTAACTCAGGCAATCAATACAACTACCCTTAATATACTAAAACTTGTATAGAGTCAGAGGTATTTACACAAGTTGCAAATGCGTTTAGTTACCATCAATAAGTTTTTATCAGTTCCAAAAAAAGTGTCCCATTAAATTAAGTTTTCTTCTCAACAATAACCAATTGTCAAATTTATTTATTGGAATAATTGAGGTTAATAATAAAGGCCGATTCATGAAAGACTTGGTAAAATAAAGATTTTCTAGCTTGAGCCAAGAGTATGTTACTTTCTTCTCACCAAGAATATTGTAACGAACCTCAACCCCAACGTAGAAATGATTATAAATAATTCACTCGAATGATGTCATTTAAATCTTCGTCTGACATAGTCAATGGCCTCTACTGCTTTGCGCAGACCTTGTTGGATTAAGATGACCCCCAATCGTTACTATCATTATATAATACCTTTTTATATTTATTATAGTTTCATGTATTGGCTTGTATACTTTTTACTCTTTACACGAACATGATTTTCGCACTAACCACCGCTCATTTCAAAGTCAAGAAACTGTTATGATTTAGTAGGTCAAAATTTATTCTCAACTCATACGCATGTGAAGTGAATTTTACAAACATCATTAATCAACTTATTGCCTCTCATACATAAATAAAAGATAGTAACCGTGATTTTATTCAAGTATAATTGTAAATAAGTGTCTTTTTTAAAATCATATACTTATAACCACTTGCGAGAAATTTGGATTGACTTTAAAACTTTCCTTTCCATGTTTTTGAATACCAACGTTTTGAATTCATTCAGAACCTAGGTGAGATGTTTTTTGTAACTAATTTTTGATGTTTGGTGGTAAAAAAAAAGCAGAAGAACAAACTTTTGCCTTCTTTTTTTTTTCTTTCTGAGATTGGTTAAATCTTTTTGGAGATATATGCATATACTGCAAAAATTGTCATAGAGATTAATTGAAACAATCCAAGCCTTTCTCCCATCCAAATGGTCTAGCTCTGGAGCTCAGCAGACCTATGATAGAGTTAATAGTTTTTTAGTACTTGATATCGACCTAGATATCCTATGTTTTAGTGTCGAATTCCTAGTCAAGGTAGCTATTTGCAATAGAGAACCTTCACATTAAACCTAGTTAAATATAATCAAAGAAGTACGTGTAAAAAGAATTTACCATATTAGCAGCAAAAGAAATTAGCACATACTTAAAAAACTTATTCTATAAATAAATTTACGAGAGCAACAAGCTAAATTATAATCAAGATCTTATAATAAGGGAGCTTCTCATCATAATTTACTTCTATGAGAAATAAATTGAACTAACATTTTTCGTAAACTTAATAAGGTGATGCTACTAGGCTATCAAGAAGTAACCAAATGCAAGCAGAGGTTAAGTACAGAAAACATGCTTATCTATTAATAGTAGATTATGCTATTAGTTTGAGTTGATCAAAATAAACCTTTGGCAAAGTAAGCCGTATGTATTGGTCTGCAGATTGCTGAAGAATCATTTTGTTCCTTCCCATCCAGTCCTCGCCCAACAAGCCCTTTATTTCTGACCTGTCAAACGAAGTGGAGAATGTAGTTTATCTTATTTCAACATAAAACCTAAAAGTGAATGACAACTATAACTTACTTCTTCACAGACTTGAGCACATAGTGGATGTTATTCATATGAAAAAGGTAGCTTAAAGAAGCATCTTCATATTGCTTAGATTTCAAATCAAGGTTACTCTGAAGTGCTTGCAAGATACCTTTCGTTACTGTTGCCAAATGGGAATCTGTTTGGTCAACCTCACATTCCTGGAAAATCATTTTCAGTGTTGATTGATAGCTGCAGAAGTTCAATACATATACAAATGCAATTAGCTGACAATGTAATATTTGATTTCCAATTCACACATAAATTCATTAACTAGATTGGACGAGTAATACTAAGAATTACAAACAAATGACATACAAAAAAGTAGATTCGCATATTTTGTTGTCAAGTAATTAAGTAAACACCATGTAAAATTACAATTTCATGTGAAATACAATATACACTGTTTGTATAGATGTAATTAGCAGTACGATGGGCATGACATCTAAACCTAGTGCTAACACAATCTCTTACTATTTGGCCAAGTTTGGATTAGTTCAATCAACAGCTAATGATACAAGTTTGGATTAGTCCGATATGATCTTCTCTCTCGATTTATATAAAGCTTCAAGGTATCCTGTTAGCTCTTCACTGCAGAGCTTGGTGCCACCGGTTCCTTACAATAATTGTGTTGAACACTATTTTGTAACAAGGCCTAAGATGATATGACTCAGTGTTGTATCGCCAAGGTCATCAAAACAACTTGGGTTAGTCGTTTAAAGACCAATGGCGTGGGAGCCAGCTATAAGGCATTAATTTGAACCAACTATTTGCACTCTAATAAAATATGAAAGTAGCCATGTTATGTTCCAACATTAGCCCTAATTAAATCTATATGTTGCAAGATAATTTTCTGAATGCAAGATTGTGAAAATATATTAAGTTAAGATGCAAGAACTAGTTAAGTGATTCAAAGCGATGGAACATCCATTAGCAATTAACTAAAAGAAATTAACCAATATCCAACCAAAGAAACCTATGAACATAAACCGTGGATCAAGAAATCAGACCCACATGTGATCTTTGATTGCAATAATTATAGAACCTTCGTGAATTCATCCCTCACGACTTGTTCAAAGTGTACTGTGGAAAAGGAATCCCCAACAAAAATATTCACACTTCGCATCAGGGTTTGTGAAAGATTAATGTTATGTTATGTATATGTTCTTAATGGACTTGGCAAGGTTCAATGGTTTCAGATAGACTTCTATGAGGATGTTGTTGGATCCATGTTTGTCCAGTGGTGGAGAAGAAATGATGGTTGGAAGAACAATAAATTTTATTCATCTTCAGGAGAACGGGATTTGAAGATCCAAACGGCTTATAACACAATGAATCAATGATCAAGAAAAGTTCCCTCGAGGATATTTGAGTATGCTCTCATTCATTCAAGTTGGATTAATGTATTGTGTTTTCTCAATCATGGCTATGAGTATGAAATAGGTATATTTCTGTAATACAGTTTTCTTATAATGCATGCGCTTTTTCTTTCTCAGGCGTGCATCTTAACTTTATGCTTCCTGTCTTGCCAACTCAAGATGTTAGTTAATCTCCAGACATCTCCCTCAATATGTAATCAACCAACCACCCATATATTTTTGTTGTTTGTTCTCCCTAACACATATGTCGTCGTTTGTTGTCGGGTGTTTATACTACTGTATAGTCAATATCTTCTAAATGGATCTATTGATATTTAGTCATAAAGAAGGTTCGTTCAGACTTATAGTATTGACTATTTTGAGAACTTTTCTCATGTGACTTGTCTTAACTCTATCAAATGCTTGGCCGTCCGTGCGAGAGGACGAACCGAACCTTGCTTGAGAAAGCAAGATGTATGCTCTCCAATGCCGGTTTAGGCATGGAATGGTGTGGGCGGATGCTATACACATGGCGCGGTACTTGGTTAATAGATCACCAACTCCGGTTATAGATTGTAAGACTCCATATGAGGTGATGACCGGCAAACCAGCATATTACAACACCTTGCGCGTGTTTGGATGCAAAGCTTACTATCATGTCAATGAGGGTAAGTTGGATCCGAGAGCCAAGAAAGCCATTTTCTTGGGATATGCACAAGGAGTTAAGGGATACCGTTTGTACTGCTTAGACGATAAGAAGTTCTTAATCAGCAGGGATGTCACATTCGATGAGTCTTTAGTGTTGACTTCAAGCAAGAAGAGTGAGTCCGATCAGGATGGTGGTGTATCTAGCAAATCTCAAACTGTTGAGATTGAGTCGTCTGAGGATACATCAAATGAGGTGGAGGTTTCTGAAGATATTCATCAAGCCCCCAACCAGAGGAAGAGCAGCACCAGTAGCAAGATTCCTTGGCCACCACTAGGCCAAGGAGACCGGTCAAGCCAGTACACATGTATGGCTTTGATGAACCGGTGAAACACTATGGATAGTTAAATGTTGTGGCATATGCACTAGCAGTAGCGGATGACGAGCCTATCACCTTCAGACAAGCTGTCAACGACTAGCAGTGAGAACTGCATGATAGCTATGCAGGAAGAGAGTAAGTCTCTCCACAAAAACTATACACGGGATTTGGTTTCATTGCCCAAAGGCAAGCGAGCTATAGGCTGCAAGTGGGTGTATAAGAAGAAGGAAGCTTCTCCAGAGTCAGATGGCACTCAGTTCAAGGCAAGATTAGTGGCAAAGGGCTTCGCACAGAAGGAGGGAGTGGACTACAATGAAATCTTTTCTCCGGTGGTCAAGCACACTTCTATTCACGTATTGTTGAGCTTGGTAGCTCATCATGATCTCGAGTTAGAACAACTCGATGTGAAGACGGCATTCTTGCATGGCGATCTTGACGAAGAAATTTATATGCATCAACCGGAGGGCTTCAAGGTGGTTGGCAAGAAAAGTCATGTATGTTTATTGAAGAAATCGTTGTATGGGTTGAAGCAGTCACCTCGACAGTGGTACAAGCGGTTCGACACCTTCATGACACGACATGATTTCACCCTTAGTAAGTATGACTATTGTGTTACTTTCATAAACTTCGTGGTGGAGGTTATATCTATCTATTGCTTCATGTGAATGGTATGTTTATTGCTTCAAAAAGCATGGTAGAGATAGATAAACTGAAGTCTCAACTTAGTTCGGAGTTTGAGATGAAGGACTTCGGTGGAGCCAAGAAAATTTTGGGGATAGAGATTAAAAGGGAGAGGGAGAAACGGAGATTGTCTGTTTCTACTCCCTTGGATGGCCATTTTAGTCTCTCAGCCAAGTTATCCCCTATTACAGATGATGAGAAGGAGCACATGACTCGAGTTCCTTATGCCAGTGCAGTTGGCAGCTTGATATATGCTATGGTGTGCACTCGACCAGACATTACACAGGCTGTAAGTGTGGTTAGTCGCTTTATGGCTAATCCGGAGAAGAAGCACCGGAAGGCTGTGAAGTGGATATTCAAGTACTTGAAGGACATCATTAATGTGGGATTACACTTTGGTGGAGACTTTAGTCATGTTAGTGGATATGTGGATTCGGACTATGTTGCAGGTCAACTACTGGATACGTATTTGTTTTACATGGTGCACCAGTCAATTGGAGGTTTATGTTGCAGGCTACGGTTGCCCTATCGACTTCAGAAGAAGAGTATATGGTAGTGACATAGGCAGTAAAATAAGGCATATGGCTTCGTGGTTTGATTAATGACTTGGGGGCAAAGCAGGATGTAGTTGATGTGTATTGTAATAGCATGAGTGCTATCCACTAGGCAAAAAATCAAGTCCATCATGCGAGTACCAAGCATATTGATGTTCGATACCACTTCATACGAGATGTTATCAAAGACGGTGACATTGGTGCATACCAAGGATAACCCTGCTAATATGTTGACTAAAGTTGTTCCCTGAACTAAGTTTCAACATTGCTTGGACTTGCTCCAAGTCCTACCTATTGCTTGAGAGCCCTTAGAGCCGGATTGACGAGTGGTTATGGTGAAGCTGTGCAGTGGAAAAGTGTATATCTTTATAGGTTCTTGGGTGGTTTGCCCTCCTCTAGTCTCGTCGTTTATGATGTAGCCTGTTCGCCATCGAATTTTTGTGGATAGAAAGATTACTCGGGATGACAAGTATCTTTCAGGAGGACAAGGGAAGAAGAGATAGTTTGAAACAAGACTATTTTCCTTTATATAATACAATTTTGAACAGTACAACAAAAACTATAACAGGAAGGATTTTCTAGTACAAATAAAGATTCTGAAAAAGTGTGCCGATGGAGGTAATGACAAGTATCTCTCTCGAAGTCGATCCTTGATCATTCAATGCTTGATTGATTCGGTCTGATCCTTCTCGTCATGTTGTTCCCTCTCTCCATATTTGTCTTTTAGCGGTCAAGCTATAAAGGAGGTAATGATGATGGGAGGAATCTCCTACGTGGAAGACGCCATCTAGGTGTCACAACTGTTTAGGCAGGTTGTTTAACCGTTCGGCCTGGTTGAGGCGCTGATTGGGCGACTGTTGTTGCGGGAGTTCCGAGGGAGGACTTAAGGATCCTCGGGTGTAATTGTCGGTGGTTATGACTGTCCACCCACATAGCTTGATCACAGGTAACCTACTACTTACGAGTGTTTACGATAACTTGTTGTTTGAATGGTGCGGTTGTGTAACGCGCGCGCCATAAACGGAAGACTTAAATCAGGGGGCACGATCTTTGATTGATGCGTGACACTAGCCGTGATTTGAAGGGAATCTCCGGTTTGAATGGGACGGTTATGGTGTACACACCATAAACGTGGTGTTGATCCTTCCACCTGTTGTCGATGGAATTTGAGATAATCTGATTCAGGACGCGAACTAGCATGTATGATCCAGTCCAGGGCGCGGACCAGTTTGGGTTGATCTGATTCGGCACGCGAACCAGCTTGTGTTGATCTGGTCCGGGGTGCGAACTATCTGTCTTGATGAGGAAGGTGGCTCAGCTTGGGGTTTGAGTCGTCTGCCTTGCTATGGAGACTGGTGGGTAGTTTGAGCCGCATGCCTCCTTGGCCGCATGGGAGCCTTCTACAGGATAAGGTACATGGAGTCTGGGCCACATGTGAGCTGGTCGCATGGAATGGTCCAGTTGCCTTTGGTTCTGCAAAGGCGGTGTACCACGGGGTACTGTGTTGTTGGAACTCGACATCCCATTGGAGGTCTTATGGGCCTTCATGCACGTTGTCTGAGGTGGCTTGGCCTTGATTGAGCCGGGCAATTTTCATGCTTCTATAAGACCTCCTTCAAAGTTTTCAAACTTAGCAATGAGTTTGGAATACTTTGAACAGAAGCATCGGCTTTTCAGGATTCTTGGACCGTCGAGGCTTCGGTGGGATCTTTGGGTTTCCGATAACATCGCTTCGTCTGGGTTCACCTCTTCTTGTAAACATGCCAGGTTGGCAAGCTTTTATTGTCATCTACTTTGAGATTTTATGAAATCTCGCCTCAAAGTTCTGTTCTTCTGTCGTCTGGAGGATATGGAATCATGCTTGGAGGAGATCGAGACGTCTTTCTTCATTATGATTGCCCCTCGTCATCTGAAGGGTCGGTGGCCCCTCTTATAAAAAGGAATCATCTGTGAGCTACTTCATCTCATCCATGGCTGTAACCCATGTTTTAAAAAAAATTTAATAAATGAAAAACAATTCCAAAATTGCCCCAAATTGATTCCATTAGGTTCTAAATATTTTTCTATTAATTTTAGAATTTTTTTGCGATTTGTTTGAAGTCGTTTGGACGTCATTTGAATTTTCGTAATTAAATATCTGCTACCGTAAAAACTGCATTTCTCCCCGTTTTGGCAAAACGGTAAAAATCTAACCCTAGGGTCAAGTTAGTAATTAGCCATGGTTAGTTTGTCCTAATTAAATTTTTCTATAAATAGGCACACATCCCAAGGAAGAAAATCCTAATTTCTAAAATCAATTTTAATTATTGATAAATTGAATCCTCAAAATTAATATTTTAAAAACACACTGATACTGTCTGATACGAGCCAACTCCGGCGATCAACTCCGGCGAGACCCCCCTATCTCGGCCATCTGACCTCGTCGTCGACCAAGGAGGATACCAGCACGTCGAGCTCAACGCGCCGCAGCCCGCCGCCGCCGCCGACCGCCGCATCACCGCCGACGTAGCCCGCCCGACCGACCAAGTAAGTCGACTTCCCCAATTCTCTGTCGATTCTTCAAATTAAGCCATCATTGTATTCGTCTCCTCGAGACGAACCATTTGCCCCTAGTTTCGACCCACCCCGATGCCTATTCATCGAGTAATCCCTAGCCCTAGGTCGGACACGGTGAAGTTTTGTGTCGAAACGACACGAGACATGTTCTATCGTGTGGAGAACGTCGAGACAATTCGACACTACCCTCGGACACGAGGATTGGTGTCAAATTCGTGCCGACACGCTCTCGGACACGAACAGGACACATCTCGAGTGTCCCATTGGTTGGGACACGAAGATGGTGACCAACCCCTTTCTTTCATAATAAAATTAACATACCCCCTTCCTAACAGTAGGCCGCTGCAGGCCTACTGGTCAGCGCGTGCGGATGGGTATTCCCCTTTAGTCGACTAGGGTTGGAGCCCCCTTAGGCTTTGTGGGTTATAATTTTTATTGTGTTTTGTTTTCTTAATATATTTGTATATATATTTGTATATATATAATATATAATGTATTAAATAAATACATATATACATAAATACTGTATAGTACTGTCATATGCAAATATATATATATATATATATATATAAAATTATGATAAAATGATATCAACATAATATTAAATTCTTTTGTGTTTTTGGATGAATATATTATATAAAATTATATTTATATTTTAATCTTGCATTTCCATTTCTGTCATTTAATTTCTGTCATTTAATTTATGTCATTTAAATTATGTCAATATAAATACAGTGCCTATACTGTAATATTTAAATATGTACTCTATAAATACAGTGTCTATACTGTAATATGTAAATAAATATAGTGTCTATAATGTAATATGTATTTTATAAATACAGTGCCTATACTGTAATATGTATTTTAAATTCTGTCATTTAATTATGTTATTTAAATTATGTCATTATAAATACAGTACCTATACTGTAATATGTAAATAAATATAGTGCCTATACTGTAATATGTATTTTATAAATACAGTGCCTATACTGTAATATGTACGCTCTTAATTTCTGCAATTTCAATTCATTTACTTACATGTATTTAAATTTCGTATTTATTTACGATTTTTCGTATTTTGTGCAATCGATCACTCTAAGTCCAAATCTAGCATGGGTTGAGTGGACTTGGGTGAGCCTACACATATTCAAGGTCTGTACAAGTCATATCGGACTTGTTTCATGGCTTTGGGTCCCGTATTTGGACTCCGGTTCAACTTCGTATACGCGGACAAAATACTTAATAAATTAATTAATTTCAGATTCTGTCCTTTATTAATGTTGAATAAATTCCAGAAAAATTATTATAAAATACTATGTTATTTAAGATAATTTAATATAATTTTTTCAGGATTTAATTTACTGTTTTGCCACTGTTTAAAAATAGGAAACCAGAACTCATTTTCAATGTACACTTGTAAACTGATTTTTAATAAATACTTACACTGGATTATAAATTCCAGAAATTTTATATTAAATTACTATAATTAACAAGGATCAATTTGCTATATTATTTCATATAAAATAGGACTGTATAACTATCTTAATAATTATTGGAACACAATGTACAGTCTGATTAATTAATTAATTAATATTGACTTGTGTTTTTGTGTGTTTTTGGGATATTTCAGTATCAGACCTTACCCTACCTTAGTGTAGAGACACTACGTGTTGGTTTAGATGATTGTAACACCCCACATTGGACTGCTAGAGCATCACTTAGCTAGTATCCTATTAGGAGCCGTGTCACACCACTAGTGTAAATGTTAAATCATAACTTAGAGACTGAGATTGTATATCATTTTGACAGGACACCGGACATCTATAGCTACATATTCTTATCCTTGCTTTGTTCGAGGCAAGTACCCCTACAAACTATTACTGCATATGATAAACTATGTTAAAATACCGTTTCTTGAACTGCAAGTCATATCATGCTTTATACTGCTCTCAGTATATACCATGCTCTATACTATGCCAGTATCTTTACATGCTTAGAAAAGCTCTTGTATATCTCACATGATGGTTACTGGGACATGGGAGAAACTGATAGTTGAGTACGTGATCATGCCCCTTCTTCCGTACGTATGTACCAAGCAAGGTTGACATTTTATATGTATACCTTGTCGTAGGCGTACCAGCTATATCTATACGTATGTACATCTATCGCTTGCTTACTTGTACGAAAGTACATTGTATATACTTGTGCCACAGTACATTTTACACCAATTGACGATCACGTACCTGCTCCAGTTTTAAACTATATATATGCATGTGTCGCCATAACAAATGTATCCTTGCCATGATAGTTGTGATTTTACATGATAGATTGTGCCATGTCAGGATTACAGTTATTTCATCTCTTACCATTTCATGATCAGTATTATATGTTTGTAGTACAAGTACTTGCTCCCGTCCTGACAGGATAACGTTGTAGGTGCACTTTCCGAGAAGAAAATGCTATATGATACATATTATGGCACTGCATTTGAAGACCTGGCCTTAGCTCCAAAAGAGGCCCCAGCGGAGAACCTTGCTTAGATATCTTTCATGTGCTTTGACAGACTTAGACTTTGGTTTGAACTTGTATTTGGATACTGGACTTTGTCTCCAGTCTCATACATTTGAAGTGTAATAACTTTTAACACTTGTTTACTTTCGTCAATAGAAGTTGTGTTGTGATAAAATCTTATTTTGCTTAATGTTAGTACACTTAGTATCATTCATGTATAAACTCTTAGAACAGCTTACTACGCTTTAACCAAGCGTAGGCTGAACATGGCTCGGCCTGGCCCAACAACTTGGGTAGCGGGTCGTGACAATGGCTCCAGAAGGGACTTCTCGTCGTAGACACTTTAGGAGGTCGAGGCCAGCGGAGTCCGTCGGTTCTGTTGCCTCTGTCATCAGGCCTGTGGTGACACTCCCTCCCCTGCCTTCCCCTGAGTCGAGGAGGAGGCTGGCGGAGAAGAAGTTGGCGTTAACAGATTACATCCTGACCCTTCTCGGCATCAGTATGGAGGAAATTACTGAACCCTGAGGGTGACGCCGGATCTGGACTCTCTTGGATGCCTTTATGGTAACGTTACTAAGTATGCCTGTGTGTGTGCGTGCGTGCGTGTGCATGTGTGTGTGTTTTGGTTGTTGGAAGGGGGGGATTGTGATAACTGAAGAAGGTGAAATACGATCTCGGACCAGGTCCACATGCTTGATTTGAGATATTTAGCAAAGTAGTTATAGAAATGGGTTTCAACGGTTATGCAGATCACGATGTGTTTGTTAGAAACGCCAAGTTATTCCTCTATCTGGCAATGGTGTTAAACACATCAATAAGACAAAGAACTATCTTTACAAGCATTTTCTTAGCAAGGGTATAGATCAGTCTCTCTACCTCTTAGGAATTGGGTCGCTCACAGTAAATAATGAGGTTTTCTCTCTCATATAAAATAAAGCATGGACTTACATCAATTGGGTTATTTAATGTTAAACTGGTAGATACAACTGAAGCAGAAACTTCATTTCTGGCCAGATGAAGATGAGGGTGTCAAAGATAAGTCAATTTATAGATATCAGTAGCTAAGTTGATTTATAGAGACCAGTAGCTAAGTTGATTTATCAAACCGTTACTAGACCTGACATTCCCTTTGCGTTAGTTAGTTAGTTAAAGAATCCCAAGGATGCCACTAGAAAGCAACATTGAGAATATTGAGATATGTAAAAGAGTCTTCTGGAAAAGGACTTTAGATTGACGTCATGGACATCATATGGAGGCTTGTTGAGATGAAAGGCATATAGGAGACCTACATGTTGCTATTGCACTTAGGTGAATATCTTGCCACACACAGTAGTAAGAAAAAGAATGTGGCAAGATCGACTGCAAATGCATTATAGAGAGCCATTGATTGTGCACTGTGATAACCAAGTTGGTTGTTCTCATTAGTAGCAATAGCAATACGGTTTTTCATAAGTAAACCAAACACATTAAGATGCATTGGTACCTTCTTCAAGAAAGTTATGAGCAATATAATTTACATTCCTTATATTCATTCTAAAGATCAGAATGTTGATTTATTTACAAAGCCACTATCAGATTTTATGCCCTATATAATATCTTGGGCTAGGCATACATGACATATATGCTCAAACTTGAGGGGGGAGTGTTAGACTTGACTAAATGTGTCTATACTTGGTATTTTTTATACTCCTTTTCCAGTTCCAGATCGACCATCTAATAATGAAGGAGGCTATAAATATGTGCTAAAACCACATTAACAAAGGTCTCATTGTGTTGGGCCTCTTTGTCAACAACTGTCATTGTATAACATTTACAAAATATGATGGACTTGGACAAAATTATTCTACCTTTTCAGCCGTTTAAATTAAGAGATTCAAACACAGTATAGATAGCATTCATATGAATAAATAAAAAGAAATAAGAAACAAATAGAATATTAACAAAACTAGGTGACTCTATAAGACATCGTCAAATTATATTTATTTATAAAGTGCACTGCAAAAAATAAATATTTAGAAAATTCAACTTAAGGAAAAATAACTCTCAGTATTTTTGTTTTCACAAAAGGAAAGAATTTTCAGTATTTTAAAGGAATAGTTTGATAACAAGTTTTTGCGTACTTACTCAAAGAGATACTTTAGATATCCGATAACATATCTGGTAATAGGATGAACAGACCCATCCTGATGGAGGGGACAAGGCGTATCTTGTCCTACTGCTTTCTCAAAATCATGAAGAGTATCATTAATAGTCCTTGAGATGCACTTCATCAAACTCAGCACTGACTCTCGTATCTCAAAACAAGCTTTAATTTCAAAAATCTTCTCAATCTGATAATTCAATTGAACAATGGGAATTAAAACCAACTTTTGAATGAACGAATAAAAATAGCTTACATGGAATTTAGATCTTAAATGAACAAAGCTTTCGAGTATTGTAACAAGAAACAAATAAGAAAATGAGCGAATCGTATATAGAAGAAATAGCAATAAGGACAAAGAGCCAAATAATTTTAGTACATCTAAGGGCAAAGGCAAAGAAACATACATAATTTTCTTCTGAAAGCATAGGAAACACCCATACTCAAAGTTTTAATATCAGATTAATGTGTCACATTTCTGTTTCTAGAAAAAAGCATATGACCTTGATATTGTCATGGGAACCAAGTTTTTGTAAAATGGACTAAAGATTAGGTTTAGTTTGGAGTTTGGCGATTGTGAACTAGGGTTTCAAGTTATGAAACTCAACTCTAGTCTCAAGTTAACTGGAGTTCAACTCTACCATGGAAACCCAAAGCACTTTGGATTCCGAATTACCACTCTACTTTGGGTCCTGAATTATCATTTTGTAGCTGTTTTTTTCCTACCAAGTACAATAATTCTAGATCATGTGATCATTAACCGAGTATAAAGACAATTAAAACATAGCCCTAACCTATCTTCGATACTAAAATTATATTTCATGATCAAGTTACAATTACCTTGATAATTGGACCCTAATTGATACTTTGTAAAATAATACAATTATCTCACAGATAAATAATTATATATCACCCTACAATAACCGTACTTCGACAAACTCACTAGAGAATACAATTATTGGTCCTTACATCCTACACAAGTATTAAAGATTGCAAAACAGTCCCTTGCCTTACTAAAGAGTTTTAGCCATAAAACTTGGGAGCTCCAAGTTGTCCTTGTCCAATTGAGTGTTTGGTTGTGGATTTTACTTTGGAAGTTCATGTTTTAAGTAGGGAAATTCTGGCACTCTAGTCTCATGATTCCAATTAATAGGATAAAAATATATCAATTGAAGAATATCATCCTCAAATTTTAGTACGGAATACAGAAATTCTAACTTTTCATCCATAATTTCATAGAAATCCTGAAATTCAACAATATGTATCCAATTGTAAAGCCTTCATATTGCCATTAAGAACTGTGTTGCCAACCCGCACAATCAGAAGAGAAGATGTTGTCCGAGGAGCGGGATGTGCAGAATTTTCTATATGGAGGGAAAGAGAGAAAGAAAGAGGAGAGAAGGGTTTCATAGTAGAGGAAAGAAATTGGGATTGAAAAAAGAATCCAATTTGAGTGGAGTTTTGCTAACCCACTTTTGGAGTTACGATTGAAACTTACGCAAACTCAAAAATACCCCCAAAACACCGAAGTTGAGTGATTTGGAGTTTGGAAGTTGAACCCCACCAAACCCAAGTTTTCTTTCTGAAAGTTTGTTCCCAAACATATTAGGATTGTAGAAAGATATAATGACATTTCAAGAAACATTAGCACCAGAGTCAACTTGTTGCCAACATATGCTTACCATCATAAATGTGAAAGAAGGAAAGAAATAGGACATTATATGGAATACTTAGCCTGTAAATGGTACTGGAAAGGTGATATAGTAGATGATCATTAAAATTTAGAACAAAGAACTTATTAGAAAGTGCATAAAAAGCTCAACGGAACTAAATACAGTTACTGAGTCTATGATCTACTTAAGTCACACATCTGGTAAGTTGTATGAGGTTCTCCTATATAGATGTACATGTTGCACGGACACTATAAAATGGTGAACTTACATGTACCGTGTCCATACCTGTATCTGTGAGCACAATAGGTAACTAATTGTACCTATGTGAAAATGTCCGCATCCCATCTCATTGGTGTGTCCTTATCTGTATTCATATCAACATTCATGCAACATATGTTGTACTCAAACCACATAGTTGATGTTACGCGCTTCTTCTTGCTTGGCAAAGGCACGCGTAACTGGACGATGGAACGAAAATGATGAAGAATAAACCGTCGGGTCTTGTGACCTGCCGGCCTTAGTGTTACGCCTTATCGCAGGCGCGGACGCTTCTCAGATCGGGAGAAGTACCGCCTATTTCTTTGATTAAACTTTTCTTTGATATCTCTTAATAGAATTCCCACGTCTATATATAGATAGATGATGACTACAATTTGTTGGAAAAGAAACTACATAAAACTAATAATATCTTTCCTTGATAAGAAAGATATTATTTAGCAATACCTTATTTGAAAGGGAAACTAATTATTACTAATAATATCTTTCCTTGATAAGAAAATATTATTTAGCAATATCTTATTTGAAAGAGAAACTAATTATTACTAATAATATCTTTTCTTGATAGGGAATATATTATTTAACAATATCTTATTTGAAAGGGAACTAATTATTTAGCAATATCTTGTGTGTCTTTCCTTTTTTACTGGTCCATGCGAGTAACGGGTAAAGGTTCGTCCGAACCGACCCGAAACAATACTCCCTTCCTTCAAACCCAGCGCGTCCTCGCGCTGGAAGCCGGGATGAAGGCGTTCGAGAGTGTCGTGTTGGACCCATGTAGCATCGTTAGCAGTTTCGTCCGCCCAGCGAACCAAGTACTCGCATTGTCAGCAACCATCCGAGTATCAAGTATCTCCACCGGGACCGGGTGTTCGCTTGGTGTGAGGTCGGCGTTAAGGATGGTACTACCGTCGGTGGTGGACCACGGAATTGCTTCAGCAAGGGGACATGGAAGACGTTGTGGAGGCGGGTCTGAAGAGGTGGTTTGTCGCTGGTATGGATAGCCGTGACCGTGATGGGCTGATCATCGTTATGGGATAGGTCCAAGAGCAGGACGTCACGGTCCTAGAAGGTAAAGCATATGGTGAGGTGCCGGAAGTTCCACCGGATCTCGCCTAGTGTCTTGAGCCATTTGATGCCTAAAATGACATCAAAATGATCGAGAGGGATGACCATGAAGGGGGCTATGAAGGTATAGTCTGCCATTATAACGGTTAGTATGTCAAGCTCTCTGAAGCAAGGCAGCTCCTTTCCGTTTGTAATCCGAACCGTTCTTGCTACACCTGGTGTCGTGCGCAAGACGAGTCGTTGCGCAGCATAGCAACTAACAAAGTTGTGAGTGCTCCCCGAATCAACTAAGCAAAGAAGTATCACCCTGTGGATCTGAATGAGAAGCTGCATCCTCCCCTCTTTATGGCCATGGACGGCTAAGGCGGAGATTGACGGTCATTCGTCCTCATCGAACTCTTCCCCTAAGAAAGCGGTCTCTTCGGCTGCTGGTACCTCTAGATAAAAGAGGTACTTATAGCGGTGTCCGGGGAAGGTCTCGTCGCAGTTGAAGCAGAGTCCATTCGCTTTGCGCTCGGCCATCTCAACTGCGTTGAGTCGACGGAAAACCGGTCTGAGGGCCGACGAGCCAGCGGAAGTGGCCTGGACGGCCGTCCCTGAGGTACCGGCCAGCCCTGCCGCGGAGAGCCCTGGAGCGTGGGACCTGCCGCTAGAGGCCAATTTGCTGAAAGAGGGGCCCGGGACGGCCGGTCTCTGCTGGAGTGCCGCGTAGCGCGCAGACGGGAATCGCTCACCGCGATTGAGGCTTCCGAGCACGGCTGAGGTGCCACTTCCGTCCACCGATGCTCCGCCTCGCGCGCGCACCGTATGGCCTGTGCGAGGGTTAATGGCTGGTCGCGGTGCACATCCTGGCCCATGGTTGTCGTCAAGCCGGAGATGTAGATGTCGATCTCCTCGTCGCTGGACAGACGGAACTCGAGACAGCAGGGATTGAAATTCTCGGTTTAAGTCTGCGACCGTGCCCGTCTGCATAAGGGATATGAGATCCCCCAACACCCCGCGATGCGTGGGTATGCTGAATCGGATGAGAAGCTCGTCGTAAAAGCGCCCCCAGTCGATCCAGCCTACCCATCGTTGCCACCCGTCGAGCCAGGACTGAGCCTCGCCTTCAAGTTTGAGTCCCACCATTTGGACTCATCCTCTGGAATGCGGTGGAGTTCGCAGAAACGCTCGCAATGACGTACCTAAAGTAAAGGATCGTCGGTGTCGTCGTAAGGTTGCAAGTCGAGACGTGGGAAGCGCGGTAGCCAGCATCCTCATCGACGTCGCCTCGGCCACCACGTCGTTCGGCCCCGTCGTAGATGTGGTGAGGGTTGGGCGGGCGGCGGTATATGTCGTCGTCGCGGTAATCACCGCGGTGGGGCGACATGCCCCATGGGGGGCTGTCGAAGCAGAGTGGGGGTCTGTCGGGGCGGTACAGGCCCAGCGGGGGGCTGTCAGGCCGGGGGGAGGGACTGTCGTCGGCGTGCTGACGGCCCCGCTGGGGGCTGCCACTGCCGGGTGGGCCTGTTGTGAATCACCTCAATCGATTCACAAAAATAAGCAAATAAAAACAAAGAACAAGAGGAATAGAAACAGAATGATCTTTAATATAGGAAAAGAACAAAACTCCCAACTTTGATTGAACGGAACAAAGTAATAAAATCTTTCTTGATGACACTTGAGAGAGTTTTCTCAATCCAAGCATAAAAGTAATGACGGCTAACCCTGACTATAAATAGAAAAGAAAAGCAAACCCTAGGAGGGTTATTGTGGTAAAAAACCACAATACCCCTCCATGACTAAAATAACTGAAAGGCCTAAAAAGTGGGCCTAAATGGCTCCACGTCTCCTGCGACGTGTGTAGGTGATAATGGGTGGGCCCGCATCAATATCGCCCCCTAAAAGAGCTACCTTGTCCTCAAGGTGGAAATCTGGGAACTGCGTCTGTTGCTATAGCGGCCTCTTCCTCCGTCGGTTCCTCCTCCTCCTCCTCTTCCTCCGTGGTGGTCGTCGTGGGGGTAGATCCCCTCTCTGGAAGTTGGCGGGATCCGCCGTTTCTCCAAAGAAATTGCTGCCTCCGGTGTTCCTCGCCCCTCCTGGCGGCTCCGTCCCTCCCGTCCGAGCCGGAACTCCAGCTAAGCCTCTTCCCGAACCCGTGAACCTGTCACCGTAGTTCGAGGTCATCGTCCGACCCCCATAGGGGGCCCCAAGCCCTAGGGCCTCTCCCGGGAGTGGCGCCGGTTCGCCGGGACCGAAATGGTCGGCGGCGTCCGGCCACAGCCGCTCGCCGGCGGCTCCCCTGGCGCCGGCCGGCCCTGGGTGGCGGTCGGGGGCCGGCCAGCGGCCGCCCACAGCAGCCGCGGCCCCGCCTGGGCTCGCGCGGCCTGCTGTGGCGCTCCCGCGGCCCTCGGCTGCTGTCCGGCGGTGATCGCCGGCCGCCAGGGCCCAGCCCGGAGGTGCGGCGGCGACGGCGGTTACGGGGCAGCGGCCGCCGGCCGGTCCTTCTTCCTCCTCGGTCGCCTCCCCCTCCGCAGGAGCAAACCCTAGTTGATCGCCTAGGGTTTGGGTTGTTACCGCCTCCGCTTCGTCGCCGTTGATCTTCTTCGAGATGTTTTGTAAGAGCGTCATTATAGTCGTCGTCTCCTTCCGCATGTCCCGCATCTCCGTGCGGAGTTCCTGGTTCGTGGATGCTTGATCTTTAACGGAGGCCTCCATGGATTTCTTCAAGCTATCGATCTCGGCGATGAAGTCCTCCCGAAGACCTCGGATCTTCTCGTCGATTGTGGTTCTCGTCCCGTCTGCCATGGCTCGTAGAGGGCTCTGATACCAATTGTTGTGAATCACCTCAATCGATTCACAAAAATAAGCAAATAAAAACAAAGAACAAGAGGAATAGAAACAGAATGATCTTTAATATAGGAAAAGAACAAAACTCCCAACTTTGATTGAACGGAACAAAGTAATAAAATCCTTCTTGATGACACTTGAGAGAGTTTTCTCAATCCAAGCATAAAAGTAATGACGGCTAACCCTGACTATAAATAGAAAAGAAAAGCAAACCCTAGGAGGGTTATTGTGGTGAAAGACCACAATACCCCTCCATGACTAAAATAACTGAAAGGCCTAAAAAGTGGGCCTAAATGGCTCCACGTCTCCTGCGACGTGTGTAGGTGATAATGGGTGGGCCCGCATCAGGGCCCTACTGGCAGGGGCTGGTGCTGCGACGGGGTGAGGCGTCGCGGCCGGTTGCGGTGGTCGTCGAGTTTGCGAGCAACGTGTTGATCTTTGCGGTGAGGTCGACGATGGAGGTGTTGATCGCAGCGGTACTCTCGGCCTGGGCGTCGAGACGCTTGCGGATGCCGTCAACGGTGGCCTCGAGTCGAAGTAGGCGTTCGTCGTTGGATGGTGGTGTAGGCGCCATGAGGTCAGAAGGATCGAACTGCTTTGATACCAATTTGTTACGCGCTTCTTGTTACTTGGCGAAGGCACGCGTAACTGGACGATGGAACGAAGATGATGAAGAAGAAGTCGTAAGGTCTTGTGACCTGCCGGCCTTGGAGTTGGTGTTGCTCTGATACCAATTTGTTACGCACTTCTTCTTGCTTGGTGAAGGCATGCGTAACTGGACGATGGAACGAAGATGATGAAGAAGAAGCCGTCGGGTCTTGTGATCTGCCGGCCTTGGTGTTGCACCTTGTCGCAGGCACGGACGCTTCTCAGATCGGGAGAAGCAACGTCTATTTCCTTGATTAAACTTTTCTTTGATATCTCTCAATAGAATTCCCACATCTATATATAGATAGAGGATGGCTACACTTTGTTGGAAAGAAAACTACATAAAACTAATAATATCTTTCCTTGATAAGGAAGATATTATTTAGCAATATCTTATTTGAAAGGAAAACTAATTATTATTAATAATATCTTTCCTTGATAAGGAAGATATTATTTAGCAATATCTTATTTGAAAGGGAAACTAATTATTACTAATAATATCTTTCCTTGATAGGAAAGATATTATTTAGCAATATCTTATTTGAAAGAGAACTAATTATTTAGCAATATCTTGTGTATCTTTTCCTTTTGCTAGTCCATGTGAGTAACAGGTAAAGGTTTGCCCGAACCGACCCGTAACAATTGATGTATTTCAATGTACTTTTCGACATGGTATTAAATCAGTAGAAATCGCATTATTTGTCTACCCACAAATACAACCATAGCGCCTACGAGCACTTGTTGAGATTTTGGCCCGTGTTCACTAAGAAGAGCTACGAGCACTTGCATGAGAATTTTGGAGAAGCTCAAAGGGAGTTAAAAAAGCCAAAGTTACAAGGGATATCAAAACGAAGGCATACTGGCGATATGGCGACGGATCGGTGTCCCATAAAGTTCATGTGATAAAACCGGGATTTTAAGCATATCGGCCGTATGCCGACGGGTCGGGGTCTACTCAATTATTGAGCAAATCAGATCAAATAGTTGCTTTTTTGACGGTCCAGATTGGTCCAGACATAGGTCAAGATATGAGAGACCTATTTAAGGCTCTCTACCAGTCTAGGGTTGGGAAGCAAGGTACAAAAGAAAGGAGGCTATCAAAAAAGGATTTTCTAGATGGCCAATAAAGGAGTCTTTAAGAGTAGAAGGAGAGATCTCGTCGGAGATCTCGATAAGGTGAGTTGCTTGTTTGCAGTAGTAAATCCTATAAGATTTTCTTCAAAGGTTCAATAAAGTTTCTCCTCTCGTCCCGTAGAGTAAGTCGAGTTTAATCAAACCAACGTGTGTTCTTGTGCTATTAATTTGGTATTTGTGCTTCTGTTATTACTTGTCATCGTAAGGTTAAAGTTATTGTTTCGTGTACGCTTCCGCTTCGTACACAACAGAATTCTTCCGAGACAAACAAATCAAGACACATACACTGACGAGAGGGGAGGAGAAACAAGAATTAGTCAATGAATACAATCTTTGAAATGAAAGAAATTTGGGGCCGTCAGGGAAAAGGATGGTTAAAGATGTGATTGATAAGCAGACTAAAATTATAGTGGGGCTTACAGAAGATGGCCCTACGAACTAAGTTCCAAGGTTGTGAAAAGCGCTAGGCGCTAGTCGGGCGGGCACCTTCCGCCTAGCTCCTAGCCTGCCTAGGTAGGTGCCTAGGCAGCCGCCTAGATCTAGGCGGTTCAAAAAATTAAAAAGAATCCAAAAAAATCTACTAAAAGTTGCAGAAAAAAATCCATAAAACCCCAAAACATGCATATTCGGACACCAAGGGGACTAGGCGGGGACGGCCGCCTTTTAGAACAGAGCCTCGATTAGGGGTAGAAGATTTTAGAATTGAACAATTAAAAGCTCTAGGGGCTTATGGAGGGATAATAGTAGGAATTAATGATAAGTGGTGCAAAACTATTAAGGAATTGATAGGTGGGTTTACATTTTCGATGGTGCTTGAGAACAGGTCAAACGGTTGAATATAAGTAGCCACGATTGTCTATGCCCCAGTAAGAGAGAGAGGAGGAGAATTTTGGGAGGAGATAAAAGTCATTACGATGAGCTGGGATCACTCTTGTTGGCTTTTAGGAAGATTTTAATGTAGTGTGATTTACACACGAGAGAAGGGGAATAGCTATGACCATAGGAATTTAATGAGCTAATTCATGTGATGACCCCGCTAGAGGTGTAGGTTAGAGATCGGAAGTTCACTTGGTCCAATCGTAGAGCTTGTCCTAATTTAGCTAAACTTGATCGCATATTAGTTAGTATAGACTAGGATGTCAGATCTTTTCAAAGACCGATGTCAGATCACATTTCGAGTTGTCTCTTTATTGGGACACCAAAAAAGATTCAAATTGGAAAAGATGTGGTGGAAACATAAGACTTTCATCAAATTGTTCAAGAGTTCTGGGAAGGGACGGTAATGGGGAGGAGTGTGGCTGCCCGTATGGTTATGAAAGTAAGAGACTTCGAAACTGTGGAAAAAGATGATCTTTTCAAGTTTTGGAAGTGTAAGGCAAAAGAAAGAGATGATTAATGAATACTATTGAGGATCTTGAGAAGAGGGAGGAGGCAAGTCAGCTTAATGAGTTGGATTTTAATAGGCTACAAGATTGTAGAGTAGAGCTGGAAAAGGTCTAACGGGAGGAGGAAGTCCAGTAGAAACAAAGGGCTAAAATTAAATGGTTGAAAGAGGGGGACTCCAACACTTCCTTTTTCTAAAGAATGGCGAATAATAGGAGGAGGAATACCATTCACAGTTTGGAAAGTCGTGGGGCTATTTTTACAGGGGATGGACATATTCGGAAGATTGTAGATGAACATATTAGGAAAATTGTAGATGATACCTACAAGGAGTTGTTTGGGACGAAGGAGACGGTTAGATGGGAAGCTAGTTCTGTTTCGTGGCCTGAGGGTCATTCAACATTCAAATCCGAATTGAAGGTCTAGAAAGCAACTTTACCAAAGAAGGGATAAGGAGTGCGGTCTTCACCATGGGGACAGAAAAGTCACTAGGACCAGACGGAATGCGAATGTTATTCTATCAAACCTTCTGGAATTTACTTAAAAATGATGTGATTGTTGGAAATAAACTAGATTTTGCAATAATATTTTGAGCCCAACAAATTAATCCACTACCATTAGGCTTTGTCCATTTGGCCCATTTTAGTTTTGAGTTTAGTCCATGTTCTAGCCTTCTAGGAACTTCTTTACCTAGAAAGTTCATGAAAAATATATATGTTTATGAAAAATATCTATGTTCTAGAGATATCTTAATATTTATTGTAAGAGAGTCTAGAATGATTCCATAATATATTTAATAAGTGTGTAGACTCTTCCAAGAGCCCTATAAAAGGGGGTGCTCTCCTCTCATTTTGTACACAACAAAAATTAAGAAGCTTAGTGCTATTATAAAAAAATTTCTCTTCCATTCTTCTCTTCCACCAAATCTTCTCTCTATAATTTTCTCCCACTCCAAATTTGTTCCTCCTAGCTAGTTGGTCCACCACAATTCCAACAAAGTGGTATCAGAGCGAGGCGGTTCGAGGTCGAAGATGGCAAGCGAGATGACTCCCTTCCAAGTTTCCGTCCTCAATAAGAGCAACTATGCCAATTGGAGCATCAAGATGAAGGCTTTGCTAGGAGCACAAAATGCATGGGAGGTCGTCGAAAAAGGTTATAATGAGCCACAATATGAGGCTTCATTATCTCAAACTCAAAAGGAGTTGTTGAAATCTTCAAGAAAGAGGGACAAGAAAGCTCTCTTTCTCATCTACCAAGCCGTGGATGATGATGCATTCGAGTTGATTTCAAGTGCAACAACCTCCAAAGAAGCATGGGAGAAACTTCAAATTTCTTGCAAAGGAGAGGAGAAAGTGATGAAGGTACGCCTCCAAACTTTAAGAGGTGAATTTGAAGCTTTACATATGAAAGAGTCCGAAACTATTCCAGACTACTTTGCTAGAGTTTTAGCCATTGTTAATCAAATGAAAAGAAATAGTGAAAGCATGACCAACACTCGAGTGATGGAGAAAATTCTCCGCTCTTTGCTTCCACAATTTGAGCATATCGTAGTCATTATTGAAGAAACTAAAGACTTGGAGACCATGACTATTGAGCAACTTAAGGGCTCATTACAAGCCTATGAAGAAAAGAAAAAGCAAAAGCAAGATATATTGGAGCAAGTCCTTCAAACAAAGCTCACTTTCAAGGAGAAAAAAGAAAGCTTCACCAATCAAAGTCAAAGAAGTCGTGGCCGAGATCATGGAAGAGAGGAAAGAACTCATTACAAGACATTCATCAATGGAGAAAGAGGCAAAAACTATCATACAAGAGGACGTGGAAGAGGAAGCTTCACAAGAAGATATGGAAGTCAAATGTATGATAAATCACAAGTTGAATGCTATAATTGTCATAAACTTGGACATTATGCATCAGAATGCAGAAACACAATTGGACATGTTGAGGAGAAAGCTCAATATGTTGAAGAAAAAATGCAAGAGAACTCAACTCTATTGTTTACACACAAAGAAGAAGAAGAAGATATAAACACATGGTATCTTCACATGAAGAAAAACAACCATATGTGTGGAAGCATAAACATATTTATGGATCTTGATGAGTTCTTTGATAATTATATCACTTTTGAAGATGATCTAGAAACACCGGTGAAAGGAAAAAAGAGTGAAGAAGAAATCATTCAAGAAATTGATACTAGTGGAGATATTGTGTCCAATGAAGAAAGCTTGCCACAACCGGATGTTCAAGAATCAAGTTATGACTCGGTTTCTCTCATGGAAGAAGAAGATAAAGTGCAAATACGTGAAGAAGTACAAGAGTCTGTTACTCCGCTCGTGACATCAATACCATCTCGAGAAGATTCTCCACCTTTATCCTTGGATGAGAGAAGTGCTCCAAACTTGAAAAGCTTGCAAGAGGAGATTGAGATAACCAATAATCAAAACAATCTAACATTTTTTTGCCTTTTTGCCGATTGTGAACCAATAGGTTTCGAAGAAGCGACACAAAACAAGAAATGGAGAGACGCAATGGATGAAGAAATCAAGAATATTATAAAGGACGACACTTGGGAGCTAAAGACACTTTCAAAGTGGCAAAATAAAATTGGATTAAAAAGTATCTACAAGCCAAAGAACAATACTCAAGATGAAGTCAAGAGGTACAAGCATAGACTACCTAGAAAAGTCTACGGCTATGATGAAAAGTAAGTTCATCCACCCAAAGATGTGCATCATAAGAAAGCAAGTGCAAAGGAACTGCGTCAAAACGCAAAAGTAAGCTACCGAGATCTTCACCAAGCAAATCAAGAAAGAAGCACTATTCAAGGCAAGAAGTTCACTTGGAATCGCAAAGTCAAGTTTAAGGGGGAGTGTTGGAAATAAACTTGATTTTGCGATAATATTTTGAGCCCAACAAATTAAACCACTACCATTAGGCTTTGTCCATTAGGCCCATTTTAGTTTTGAGTTTAGTCCATGTTCTAGGAACTTCTTTACCTAGAAAGTTCATGAAAAATATCTATGTTCATGAAAAATATCTATGTTCTAGAGATATCTTAATATTAATTGTAAGAGAGTCTAGAATGATTCCATACTATATTTAATAAGTGTGTAGACTCTTTCAAGAGCCCTATAAAAGAGGGTGCTCTCCCCTCATTTTGTACACAACAAAAATTAAGAAGCTTAGTGCTATTATAAAATTTCTCTTCCATTCTTCTCTTCCACCAAATCTTCTCTCTATAATTTTCTCCCACTCCAAATTTGCTCCTCCTAGCTAGTTGGTCCACCACAATTCCAACAGTGATGGCACTCTTTATTGAATTGCATGAAGGGAGGCTAGAGTTCTACAGGCTCAACTATGCACATGTGGTTCTTATCCAAAGAAGGAAGAAGCAAACGAATTGGAGATTTCGGGCTAATTAGTCCAGTGAATGTGCGTCCAAAATAGTAAGTTTTGGCCAACAGGCTTCAAAGTGTTTTTGGGGACCTTGTAGGGGACTATCAAACCGGGTTTATCGTAGACCATTATATTCTAGATAAGTGTAGCAATGTCTCAAGAGACTATTTTGAGATTCAAAAGGAAAAAAAAAACTGATAGGTTCTTTCTCAAACTCGTTTTGAAGAGAACTTATGATAGAGTTTATTGTGATTGCATTATGGAAGTTTTTCAACTAAGAAGGTGTACTAAATGGAGGGGTTGGATCAAGGAATGGTTGTGATAAACTAAATCTACGATTCTTGTGAATGGAAGAAATAAACAAAGGGAAATCAACTGCAAGAGAGGGCTACCAAAGGTGATCCACTATCACCCTTTGATTTTTGTCTTAGCAGCTCACTATCTAATAGAATGCTAGAAAGGGCATGAGAAGGGGGATTGTTGGTCAGTCTTGGGTCCATTGATTACTTGATGATCATGGAAAATCTTCAATATGTGACTGACACACTACTTCTCGGAACTTATGACCTTTATCAGATGGGGGTCCTTAGATGGATATTTTACTCTTTTGAGTTTTAGTCTTGGGTGGGGTGATTAACCTAAGAGGGAATAATGTCGCAACAACATCCTCCATTTTCAACTGCAAGATTCAAAATTTTCTACTCTCCTACCTAGGTCTCCCTTTGAGAGTAGGAGCGCCAGAACAGCTGGGTTGGGTGATTGTGATAGATTAGGTAGACAAAAGATTGGAAGGCAAGAAAAGCAAGCTCCTGGCCCTTGGTGGAAAGTTGACCCTAATTAACTCTGTACTCTCCACGATACCGCCACACTACCTAGCCTACTACGACTACAAGATGCCTCAATGGGTTCTAACCAGGATAGGTAAGATCTGGAGGAGATTTCTTTGGAAAGAAAGTCTTGAGAATGGCAGGGGTTACAAGATAGTCAAGTGGGGAATAGTTTGTAAAAAGAGAGAATTTAGGAGGATGGGACTTTATTGCCAAATAGTGGTGTATGATTTAGACGAACATGGATAAAAAAAATGTTATTAAGACTATATTCGAGCTATGGAAGTAAAGTGGGAGTCTACATGAACAAGAGCCGAAATAAAGGAAGAAAATCTGAGAAGTGGATAAGAGTGTCCACTGTCCAGGATATATTCTTCTCAGGGGTAATCTTTAGATTGGGAAGAGGGAATAGAATTATTTTTGGCAAAATCAATGGTGCGGAAAAATCCCTTTCAAATTTCAATTTCCTACTCTTTATGAGGAAGCATGAAACAAACAGACCCATGTCTATACAAGGAAAGCCCAAAGTCAATTTATTATTACACATTTCCCCAGCCAAAATGGATTTATATTACTTTCCCAATATATATTAAAGGCCCAAGGCCCACTTTTAAATACTCAGATCAATTTAAGTCTTTTTTTCCGATTATAATACCACAAACCATAATTAATCAATTCTTGAATTTTATTAATGACTCAGAGCTGAAAAGCCCAAAACAGCTTGTTTCCCTGATTTTCTTTTAAGGCCCAAGCTGAGAGCCCAACTTAATATATTCTTATCTTTTTCCATACTTAAAGCCCAACCTACTTACCCATTTCCATTCATTTGCTAACATCAGAATATATAAATAGTTTTGGGCCATGATGAACTGTAACCCATAGGTCTAGAAACCTAAAATTAGAATACCATAAAATTAATATGCCACTCTTGTAGTTGTTAAATAAATGTTCCAATGGAGTCTTGTAATTATGAATATGTTGGATTAGGCTTGCAACTTCAGCAAACCTGGGACCTGAGGCAAGTACATTAGTGCTATTGATTACCTTTACATTTATAAATGCTATTTTTATTTACATTTATAGTTTTTTATATTTGTTTATGACATGATGGTTGTGCACATGAGAGTAGTTCGTGACTTAGTCTATTTCTGTATCATGACACGTGACCTAGTCCCATTTTCGTGTTTTGTGTTTCGTGATCGTGTTTTATCAAGACTAAAGAACGTATAGAGATTTGTCATGATTCTAGACTTAGATCACTTACCTATTTTTGAGAGACTTGGGTGGGGGAAGACAACTAACGGGCATGACATTTAACCCTATTGTCGTGTTCCACTTGTGCACTCAATCGAATATTTGTGATTGCCCTATAATTGTGCGTTCAATCACATGTGATTGTCCTACTCCCAGATACATGTGCCTTCAATCACATGTGATTGTCATATTTCCAAAACATGTGTGTTCAATCATGCACCACAAGTTTGACTATCCTAAACCGCCCACATGCCCAATAGTTGTATTCCATTTACACGTGATATTAAGAGAGTTAGTTGTGGATTATAGTTTATTCACATGTTATTAGTTCATTTATGGTTATAGTTGTCTTTTTATGATTCTAGATGTTATGTTCACGTTTCTTAGATTCTTAATTCTAGATTATGTTCTTGTCATTGTTCATACTTTTTGTTTCCAATTAATTATCTTTTCAGTTTATCACAATAGATTTATATATATTATGTGTAACTTTTCAAATGTACTTGTACTTTGCTCCAATCATAACTGGATAGTTGACATATTAGGTGATGATATGGAGATCAGCACGCATGGATCGGATGATGATTCTGGAGGATCTAGGATATTCTTTCTTGAATGTAGCATATGTTTAGCTTACTTTCTTTAGTCATTTTATCGGATTTGTCATCGGAGATCTGTAACTAGTATGTATAATATAACTATAGATTGTGACTGTGTGGACTGTGGTGATCGTGCGTGTCAGGGTTATTGTTTTGTTGTTTGTATCTTCCTGTAGTTTACTGTGATTGAGTAGATTAATACTCATTGTACTTATACTAATTATTGAGGTCTAGATAATATACTACCGTTGATGCCGCGATGTAGGCTGGGTATGCGTACGCACTCGGGCCTGATCATCAGAATGCGGGTCGTGACATCTAAAAAAGGGATAAGGGGACAATAGACGTCTCAACTTAGAAGATCCCTGGAAGAGGGCTTACAAGGAGAAATAAAGCAGCTTTTAACCATCCTATAACAATGGAGACCGGCAGGTCAAGACGTTAAGGATTCATTTGCCTGGAAGTGGGACAATAGTGGAGGTGGTTAACGATTTTTTTCTCTTGAAGTAATGTTAGAGGAGGAAGAGTTTTTGCTTATATTTTCTCTTCCATTGTCGCTTGGTAACAACGATACTTTATGGAAAGGAGACTCTCGAGATGGAGGAGGTTATAGCGACACTTCTCACTTCTCACCAATGAGAGACTATGAGAAGGCGAAATACATCGAAGGAGTTATCATGGTTAGATTATCAGTGAAAGAGGAAAGTCAACGAATAAAAATGGAGACAAGAGTAAAAATGGAAATCTAAATCATCATGGCAGGATGGCGACGAGTGCTATTTCTGCAAACAATCGACTCACATAAAGAGTCAATACCCAAAGTACAAACAGCCCTTAGAGAAGATGTGTAAAGGTGTCAGTACAAACAATCCGAGTCAAGCTAGTGTTGCAACATAAATTGAGGAAGAGTTATCGTGTGATATACTTACAATATATAGTGGGAATCATGTTTTTGCCGAATCTTGGACTCTTCGACTCCGAATATATATATATATCATATGTATCCAAACAAAGAGTAGTTCAACACCTTTAAGGGTTAACTAATGGTATAGTTCTTATAGGGAACGATATTGCACACAAAATCATTGGAGTAGGGAACATCAAGTTTTGTATGTTAAATGTTGAGGTGTGGACACTCGTGAACGTGAGTCATATTCCAGAACTAAAGAAGAACACGATTTCTCTTGGATGCATTGGACGTGACAGAATACAAGTTTGTTGATTATGATACAGTTTTGAAGCAGTGTTCTAAATGGCGATCGAGACGGCCTCCAAGGTGGAGCTTAGGCGCAAGGCGGGGACCACACTCTGCACTGCTTTTGCTATTGGCGGTAGAGTAGGCGGTCAACGGAGGTTTGGCGACGCAGACGGAGGTGAGACGTTGTAGGCGAACGCCTTAGCGGAGCAATACCTGACTAGATATTTTGGTAAAACAACTTTACATGCATTATGGACATATGGTTCATTTTTACAAGACTAAAACTTCATAAATCTTTGTTCTACAACTTATTTATGCATAAAATACCCTTAAAAATAGTGGTACAATAGTTTTAAAAATATCCAAAATATATCAAGCATTTAGACGGTGCCTAGGCGACAAGCAGACTCTCTCCATCGCATACCTGTCTACCGCCGTTTAGAACCTTGTTTTGAAGATAGTTAAAGGCAACCGGATGGTCACGAAGGGACAATAAATGTCATCAAATTTGTATTAGATGTAAGGTAGTCAAAGGCGCAAGGCGCACTTAAGATGCGCGCCTGAGTGAAGTGAGGTGCAAAATAAAAAATTATATAAATATATATAAATAAATTAGTAACGTAAGAAATAAAACCCAATAACATATTAAAACCAACAAAAATATGTTAGCATAACCAAGTGAACTAGCATAGCAACAATAACACTCAACAAAATTAACAAGAATTTGTATTTTTCCTACAACGCTTTTAGTAAATTTTAATTTTTCAAGTTCAATTATAGCCAACTTTGGCAACCGTGGAAAGGGCTACCTACATACCACTTGTATGAGGTAAGGGTTATCTCCTTCTCTCTCTTTTTGTAAAAAAAAAACATAAAATACATTAGGCGCATCTTTTCTTTGTTGCGCCTTGCTGAAAGGCGCGTCTTGGATGCGCCCAAAGAAATGTACTTCGCCTAGTGAAGTGTGAGGCACAGATGTTGTGCCTTGCTCTGAGGCACGCCTTTGACTACCATGATTGGATGGATGGGACCACAATTACTCGTGGCGCAGTCGTTGTTACAGAGAATCAGATGGAATATACCGCAAAGTTGTGACATATGCGTCTTGGCCACTTGAGTGAGAGAGGTCTTAATGAGTTGTACATAAGGGAGTTGCTAAGTGAAAGTTGGATTTATGATGGGAAAGCATTAAGCAATATAAGTAAGCTTCAAGCAAGCGGTGTAAAATATCGAAGGACTTCTCGACTACAATCACTCTAGTAACGAAAACATGAGATCCAAGTAATTATTAAGAATGGACAAGAGGACAGAAATCCATGGATAGCAGTCATGACAGAAGAAATGGAGTGACTTTGGAAGAACGGTACGTGAAAGTTGGTCGAGCTACTAAAATGAGGAAGGGTTATTGGTTGCAAGTGTGTTTTCAGGACAAAAGATAATGAGCACTACAAGGCATGATTAGTTGCAAAAAATTATGTTCAGAATGAGGGAATTGACTACAACCCAAGCGGTCTTTTTATGGGTTGAAATAGCCTCATAGACGGTGGTAAAAGCGCTTTGACTCTCGTTTATATTAAAGACCAATTTCTCTCAATGTGAGTACGATAGCTATATGGACTCAAAGCAGCTGACGAATGGTTAGTCGATATATCTCCTTTTATATATGTCAATGACATGTTGATTGCTTCTGGGAGTATTACAGAAAATAAGGGCACTTAAAGCTTCATTGAATGGGGAATTTGACATAAAGGATTTAGGTGGAGCACGAAAAAAAAACTTTGGGATAGATATGTATCGAGACATGAAGACTGGTAAGCTATGTTATCCCAAAAGAAGTACGTTGAAAAGGTGCTAGAGAGATTCAGCATGAAGGATTCAAGACAAGTGAGTCTCTCTATTCTTAGTCATTTCAAGTTATCGTCCAAGGATTGTATGAAATCAATAGAAGAGAAGGAAAAAATGTCTCGAGTTATGTATGCGAGTGCGGTAAGATCTTGATGTATGTTATAGACCTGGCTTGTCGTTGTGGTCAGTTTGGTAAGCAAGTACAAGTCAAACCATAAAGGTTTCATTGAAAAGAAGTGGATAGTTTGGTATGTAAAAGGTACTAAAGATCTTGGTTTGTTGCTTCACAAGTCAAAACACGGATCAAGCCAATTAAAGGATATGTGGATGCAGATTATGCTAGTAACTCGAAAAGAGAAGAACAACGACAAGCTATGTATACACAATTGCAGGTTCTACAGTCAGTTGGAAGTCAATCCTTCATGTTATAGTGGCGCTATCAACTATGGAGTCAGAATACATGGCATTTGTAGAAGCATCAAAGGGGGCCTTATAATTAAAATGGTCTAGTTGGCGAGTTCAGGCTCGAGAAGATGTAGGTTCCTTTAATTGTTTTGACAGTCAGATAGCGATTCTTCTTGCAAAGAATAAGGTATATCATAACTCTAACAAGCTATGGTGGAGATTGTTGTATCATGGCTAGAGTTCAAATAAGGAAAGCCCTGTTCATATTTAGTTTTGGATGTATTGTTTATGGCTGGGATTTCCTTTTAAGTAAGCTATATTAGTATACCCTATTTTAGGGTTTCATATAAATATGAAAAAGGTAAATATATAAATAATGAAGGAACAATATATAAATAATGAAAGAACACTACGGAAAGGAGGCAGAACTGCCTAGATCTACGCCTAACCAACAATTGACCATCCTGGCCTTCTTCCTCAAGGAGACGAATCATCTCTAGTTTTCCCTCGTCAAGGGATTGCCATTATGCGGGCCCAGCATCTTTCCCGTCCGAAGCCTCTTGACCAGAGGCTACCTCATTCTCTGCTACTGAGTCTTTGTTACTGAGTCTTCAGTAGAGCTCTCATAACGACTCCAGTTGCCACCTGCATCCTGAGAGGGCCTTGCCAGCTCTGTTCCACTCCTGCCTCATGATCCTGAGACGGCTTTCTGCAACCGTCCACCGCTTGCTCCTAACCACGAACCAAGGGAAGGAGGGGGTGAACATTCGGTTTATTTGGTTTAAATCGAACCGAAATAGGCAAAATCGAACCAAAATTCTAAAAATTCAAAACCGAAACGAATAAACCAAAACCGAACCGAACCGAATAATCAATTTCGTTTAATCGGTTTGTTCGGTTGAACAATTTTTATTGTTTAATGGATCAGACCCAAAGTTGAAATCATGGTTAAATTATGTTGTAAATTATAATTTTTATACACATATTTGTTTAATTTAGAAGTTGTGCATAAAGTTGGACTAGTTGTTAAACTATCAAAGTTGGATATCAAAACATATATATATATATATATATATATATATATATATATATATATATATATATAATTATAATTATTTTTAAAATATACACATTTTTAATCACAAAATATGCATAGAAATGAGGATATTTATATAATTATATGTCTTATTCAGTTTTCAGTTTTGGACCAAAACCGAAACCCAAAACCAAAAATGATTAAGAAATTAGTACTTTCAAAACCGAAACTAAACAGATTTTTTTAAACCGAACCAAATCTCTTATTCGGTTCGGTTCGATTTTCGGCCAAAACCGAATAATGCTCACCCCTATCAGCAACAATCATATCCCCTCCCGAGCTATCCCCGAGAGCCGTTGTACTGATCCAAGAGGACGTCCTAATAGATAAAGGAGGGAAACATAGAGGATCCCAACTGAAGGTCCCTCTTAACCAAAAGGTTGAATAAGGGACGGGGCAATCCCAGAACCTTCCTTAAGGACCTCCATCAACACATCCGTGGTGACATATTCCGTAGGATTTGGGCAGTGGGACTCTTCATGGCCAATACAACAACAGGACAAGCAAAGAGGCGATAGTCATTCATAGTTAATTGCATGTTCAAAACGCCACCCAACAGGAAGGCACACCGGGACGACAGAAGGAAAAGGCCAAGATGTCGTGACTTCAATAAGAACCCTAGCAAATGCAAATCGCGAGCAGTTAGCAGTAGCCAAATCCATCGAATATGGGTGACAATAACACGCGCAACCTTCCAGATCGCTTGAGCATTCCAAAGTTGGAGAGGAAACTTTGGGAACATTACCCAAATAGGGACAGTCGCCATGAGATCGCGCTCACAGGATACCAGACCAAGCGTCCCCCAAAACATCCACAGTCCCTCAGAAAGAACCTATTCAAGGTCAGTATTAGGGAGAACCTTAGAAAGAAGTCATTCACTCTAAAAAAAACTTTCACTGAAAATCGGATTTGTACCACACTCATCGAGCATACGCTAAGACAACCTGATATGAAGGTTGTGGTCCGACGACCTACATAACAAGTGTATTCCTCTCCTCTGCTACCGAGATAGATACATTCTTCTCGTAGATGTCTGTCGTGCGCACACCACCAATAAGGGCATGTTCATTAAAGTAGAGCCCGACAGCCTCCTCAACCTCTTTAGGGCCACAAATAGCAGCCACGAGCTCGGAGCGAAGCGGAGGCCATCCCTTTTGGATCCTCACTCCCATTGACCAATTCTCCCCTCAAGGCCATGTCAGAGGGACTAGTCGCCATTCTATGAGAAGACGATCCCGGGCAGAAGGGACGACCAACTCGTGGCCATATCCAAAAAAGGAGGTTTGGGATATCCTTCGGGCTAGCAAAGAGCGACCGACATTCCTACAAGTAACCCCTACAAGACTTGACCGAGGCCAAGGCTGCTCCTGAGGGCAACTCAGAGAAATCGCACCACCTCTAGGCCTCTTATTGGGGAGACCACCCATCTCCTTAGATCTAACCTTCAATAGAGAACACACGTTTCCGACAATAGATGACGGTCCACCCGGCCTCCAGTCCGATAGATTCGTCCTTCGGCACATCAATACTCCGCTAAGTTCCTTTGATCTCAACACGAGCAGAGAAAGAGGGAATCCAAGAATCGTCGTCAACTAATAAAGATTGGAAGGTGGCTTTGTTTGCTAGAGTGCTTGGAAGGCCCGAGGAAATCTAGATAGAGAAGAATGAGAGAAGCCGTTGGAGATCTCATAAGGATAAGTTTTTGCAAAACGGTATTTATTTATGTAAACTCATGTAAGGTTTCTCTTTTAATTCAGTAAAGTGTTATCCTCTTGCCCCGTGGACGTAGGCTGATTTTGGTTGAACCACAATGAATTGTGTGTTTGTTCTTGTTGCTATTTTTTTAAATTCGTGCTTAGTTTTGTTCATCGTCGTAAAGATTCTTCAATCGGATATTATAATCAAAGTTAAAGCATTTTGTTGCTATATGCATCGTGGGCACAACCATCTTTCTTTGGAGCTAAAGCTTTGGGAAATGAAGAACAGTAACATGACGGCATTTGTCGAGTACTTGAATAAAGACATTTCCATCAGCGAGCAGCATTCCTGATGATTTTGATCCACCTATATGGTGGATAAGCTTGTTTCTTCTAAATTTCTAATCCACTAGTGTACTAGAGAAGAAAACTATTGTGACCCATAATTCTTGTAGTGGAAATTAATTTGTTGGGGTAGGCCACGTGGTTTTTACCTCTCTAACTGAGAGGGTATTCCATGCAAAAACTATTATGTGTTCTCGAGTGTTTGTGCTTGCTCTTAATTACCAACATTTATAACTTATATAAGATGTTTACAGAAAGAGAGAAGAGTGTCTTCATTTTGACATAAGGCCAGATACTTTCATAAAGAAAACCATAAAACAAATGAGACAAGTGTTTTCATACTTGAGGTGTATATTCAAGGACAAAATTAGGAGAGAGTACAAAATATTGCCGTCATGTAAAATATGTTTAGCATGCTTTTAAAAGTTCAACTAAATATCTCCTCCAAAAAAAAGGATCGACATTCCATGAGTGGAGAAACGTGCCCTCAAATTACTAATTTGTCAACTCAATCCTTATACAAAATGATATTTTAAAAAATGCATACCTCCGACTGAAGTTCATGCATTACTTCATACATGTCCAGTTGAACAAACAACTTCTGAGGTGACCTTTCACCTTTAGCAATAGCCTCGCCAAAACGAATAAGAATTCTAACACTGTTGGTAGTTACTTCAGTAAAACAACAGTCCCCGAGAGTATCAATTCCTTCAAAGACTTTGTTGCACATTTTTCGTTCCCCAGCAAATAGCACCTTGACCTATATCAAACATAGTCAAAACAACAGAATGAATACATGATGATGGATCATGATTAACTTACTGCATGTCGCATGGCTTGAATCCAGACACCAATTTTGGCTTCTAACTCATCCAATTCCATCTTTTGTATATAATCATCAGGAAGACTTTCCACTCCTAGTCTCTTCAAGCTCTCTTCTAAAGCTGGACCACGAACTTCCCTAAATGGAAAAGATAAAGTATCTCTTGAAGAAATAACTGCTATATAATTGGAGTAAACAAATCCTCATATATTAATGTATTATGGCCAAGTAAGTATTATGAAGCATCCGATAAACATTATGAAAAGATTCCCAAACATCAAAATTAAATAGTATCAAACCCATACAAAGGATTATGAATAGTACCAAAACATGCAAAGCGAATCAATCCTGAGAAGGATAACTAATTTGATGATGTTTAGATACTAATGCATTCACATTGTAAAGACAAGACAGAAAGAAATAGAACTTGGAACAAAAGCAGAGAACTCAGGAACAAATGTTTCAGAGATTGGAAGGAAATGTGACCCGCTAAATTATCTCGTAATCTGATTTTGGTTAAGAATTTACTACCAGACTCACTACTTCTGGAATTAAGCAGACATAGTTATCAAGAAAGGTTTGCAGTATCGACCGAATACAATACTGAAACAAAAGATTCAAAACCACCGAAATTGTTTCTCCGTAACTATTCCATATAGTGTGACATTTAGATTTAGGCATTTCGGCCTATAGGTAAAGCATTTGAACAATTCTTATCAATATTCACAAATGAGGAGGTAGATTTAAGGTAACTTGATATTTATGTCTGCAGCTTTCGAATATCACTAATATATTCTCAATATCCGCTAGCTGACATGGTAGGAAGCACGGACACCAAAAATCTGAGCCATGTTGTGTTGGACAAGTATTGGACACATTGACACAACCCTGACAGTCCAAAATACAGGAGACACCAAAATAGGTGTTGTGTCCGTAACGTCTTGTTCCTTCCAATCGTATCTGTTCATTTTACATAGCCGACAAGTGAAACCTCAATTCGATATAACCTTTGTATTCAGAAGAGCTAGTAGAGAAATACAATTTTACCTCTTGTTCCTACTTAACATGTGTTTATCCATGTTGTAATAGGTATTACAAAAGATGAGCCTCCTTTTATGGCAGACTTATTTATACATACCCTTTGAATAGTCTTTCTATACTGAATAGCATTGATCCGACTTGCACATGTTGTGTTTTCAATCAACTGCCTAGGCCTCAATAGTCGCAAAGGTAAGTAAGTTTATGTGAAATATACCATAAGATCAGGGGCGGACCCAGAAAATATTTGAGGGGGCCAAATATACCTTAAATCCGGGAAAAATATTAGAGGGGACGAAATGTGTCCAACCCATTTACCGACTAGGCAATTATTCAACTATGAAATTTAATAAGAGATTAAGCTAATAATATGACAAATACAGCTATATATCATGAGACTGAAATTCTGGGAGGGGGAGGGTAAGATACACAATCTTCACTTACATTTGGTTAACCATATCTTTATTTTCCCTATCCAGACACAGTCTGTAACTGTCAATATTCATATATTTGTCACCATCATATTTTTCACTGTGAAGTCAGTAACTTGATTTTATATACAAGCTTTATAAGAAAAGACAAGGTAGAATAAGCTAATACACACAAATGTCACATAATGAGAAAGAAAAAAATCATATGAATACCTGTAAATGTTCAAACATTGTTGTTGGCGTCCGGAAGAGACCAATTGTAGCGCTAAGTTATGAATCAAAGTGTAACTCCCCAGATTACTGAGAGTACAAGGTGCGCAGGTATCGGCCTCTAAGGATTCGGCTTGATGCATAAGATGGTCATGCTCGACTGTTTTGCTGAAACAGAACAGGAAAGTGTTGGATTTTCAGCTAGAAGAGTTGCGAAAATGTCAAATGCAAATAGATGCATCATCTATAAATCTGATAAAAAATATTAGTTCTACAACCAATAGATGTTCTCTCTATATTAAACAGACATATTTAATGCAAAAAAAACTATGATAAATGTTGGATAATAAATATATAACCCTCATACCTCACCAAAGTTTTGGAGCATTGGCTGGGTATTTCACATGGGTTTAGTCTATCTAGCAGGCCATTTTAAGTGGATTTTACAAAAAGATTTACACTACTGCGTGTATCTAGCTCTCAAACCACAAAATTGGTCTTGACCTGGCGGGATTGTTGAATGATATAAATATATAACCCTCATCCCTTACCAGTACTAAAGAGCTTTTGGTGCAGTGACAAGGACTTATGATGATAAAAAAAGATCCAAATAATATTGCATAGTTTGATTCTATGAATAACGGGATGAGAAAGTTATCCATTGAGGAGATTTAATTGTTCATATTGAAGCAAATGGTGCTTATTATAAGAGATGATATGGAGGTAATGGATATGGGCCTAGGAAAAAATGGGGAGTTATGAATTAGGATCCTTGGTTGTAAACGAATTGCTGAAACACATAACTAGTTTGATTCAAGGAACACATGAGGAGAAAGATATAATGATCATGGAGATTTAAATGCTCAGATAGGACAAGATAGGGACTACAATAAGAATATGCATGGAGTTCATACATATGGGAATAGGAATGGATGGGGAATTAAGAATTAGGATTCTCGACTTAGGATCACAATATAACCTTGTAATATCAAATAGTTATTTTAAGAAAAATAGAAACATATAACATTTTGGATCAAATTATAGCAAAGTAGATTTTTGTCCTTGGAAGGGAGATAGGTAGCTTGTAAAAATTACAAAGTTGTATTTGAGAGAAGTTGACAATGCTATATAGATTGAAGGTATCAGACATTAGTATTAAGGATGGTAAAAACATGGTGTGGTTAAAAGGATATCAATGCTTATATCATAGACAGAGAATAAAATATGAACTCTTTAAGATAAAAATAACAAAGGAACATAGATGATATAAAATGAAACTAACATTACACATAAATTGTATCAAAAAAGTAGCTAAGTTCATTAGATTTTAAAAGTAACGAGTAGACATCTAAAGAAATTAGATGGTGGAACGAGCAGGGCTGGCCCTGGACCAGGACCAGGGCGCCACCCAGGGTCCACAAACTAGGAAGGCCTCAAAATATTTTTTTGTATATATTTAACAATTGTAATATGTGTTCATACAAAATAACATAGTAACTTACTTAGTGTAGTTGGTTTTTACTTATACGGACTATGTAAAAGGTCATGGGTTCAAGTCTTAGTGGAAGCTACTTTTTTAATGGTTTCAGTTTTTTTTTTAAAAAGGGACACCATTTCAAATTTTGTCCTGGGTCCCGAAAAATTCTGGACTGGCCCCGGGAACGAGTAGGTCCAAATGTAGTATAGGCAAAATGAGAATCCTCTAAAGATTGGCAAAGATATAGGGATATTAAAAACTTTGAGAGAGAACTTAGCAAAGAACCTGCAGAAGTAGTGTAGCTGTGAACCTAAATCTAAGTGGTATTGTTATACTAGAAGTTAAAAACCGAGGGGAAGAATAGATTTATAAACTTGCTAAAAGTAGGCAAATATGGAGTTGAGACCTTTTTCCAAATCAACTATATTAAAGAATAGACACCAAAGAGTACTAGTAGAAAAAAAATGATACAAGAGAGAGAAGAAGTTATTTTAACAAGTAGTCAGTGCTAACAACCTTGGAGACTATAATATAAAGGAAATGAGTTAAGAAAAGAAGAATCTAGTACTCTTGTAGTACAATAGTTTCTGATATAAAGGATGTTTAAGTCAAATAATATAAAATCATAGGGCTTGATTATATTCCTATTGAAGTCTGAAAATGTTTGGGAAATAAAAGTTTGATGTGGCTAGCTAATTAACACATTCATGTAAACTCTAAGGACAAGAAAAAGCCTTATGAAATTTTGGTATATATTTATAGAATCAAGAAGATAGTTTAGTTGAGATCATGCAAAAATGCCTATCAAGATTAGTACTATACTATCATGGAATTAAGAGCATGATTTATGACCAACACTATTAAAACTATGGGAGATCTCATTTAAGCAAAGATTAAAAAATGATCAAAATTTGTGAGAACTAATTTGGTTTTATGCCAGGAAAGTCTACCATGGATATTATTAGTTACTAAGAAGCTTAGTAGATGGCAGAGATTTGAGTCTACACTCAGGCATCTAACTCACCAGATCACCAGTCGTTTACCTGTCCGATGACCAATGACATTCTACATTCTAACCTGCAAGCCAAGATTGGCACCTAACATTGCATCGTGGCTACCCATTTAATGTGAGGATATATTATAAATGGATCACTAAGACAGACCTCACTCGCAACTCTATTTAGTAGTTGTTACAGGCATCATCAAGGAAATCATACCATAAATTACATATATCAAATAAAAAAAAGATATAGAGCCTAAAGTAAGCATCCATAATGATAAATATAGATATAAAGAAATGCTACACGAACCTGATTAATGATAGTTGTAACTCAAAATCATCCTCCAATTGTTGCATGGCCTTACCAATCAAATGATCCACATTGTTGACTGCTTCATTGCTTTTCTTGAAACTTCCATTTGAAGTAAAAAAGTAGAGAATGTCTCGTAACAGGCTCATTGCTTCCATATAACTCTCTAGGTCCTCACTTGGCAGCTTTAGTAGTTTAGCATCCGCCTACATGTTCAATAACAAGAACATCGACTTCCCAAAGCATAAAACATAGGCATTCCAAATTGTTCTTTGACTAATTTTAATAAAGTTGGCAAGACCTTAGTATCCAAAACATTTTCGGACTTTCAGTTTCATTCTTTTGAATTCTTTTACCATCCTGATAATAGACCTGGTCTACCTATTAATAGCAAACTAGAATCATTGCATAAACATTACCTCGGGATCGGTTTCTTAAGCTCTATCATCTATGTTTATCTTTCTTGTGGATTACGCCTACAAGTTTACACAAAATGTGGAAGGGAGACTAAATTGGGCTTGTTGGGTAGGATAGGTTGAGAAATACGGTGCACATTAAAGAAACATAAGGAAGTCACCACATGTCAGGAGAATTTTTATCAATTGAATTACCTTTTCTTACTATATAAGAGAGTATATATTTGAATTTTATGTTACATATAAGATGAGAGATTTGAATTTCTAAACTCTCAAGAAAAGAGTAAGGTACTGTCTGACCTCCCTATGAAAGTATCTTAAACTAAGTTGTGCTTCACATAAACAAAGTATAGGCCTAGCCAAACTATTCTGCTTGTGAACATGTCATCATAGCCAAAATGTTCTGCTTGTAAATTTGTCATCAGTTACAGAAGCCTCATATTTAGTATACCTTTTAGTATTTTGGGATTTATAGCTAGACACACAATATTTTGATAAGTGTTACAGTCCTTGTCACTTGCACCAAAACTCTAGAGTGTTGGTGATAGTTAAGGGTTAATATTAATATTATTCAACATGCCCGCGAAGGCCAAATTAAGGTCGGTTTTGTGGGCCGAAGTTGGATTCACGCAGCGGTATAATTTTTTTAATCCGCTTATAATACATGCCAGAGAAGATTCGAACATGGGGCACTCTTGCACCATGTTAAAGTCCCTGACACTTGCACCAAAACGGTTGTTGAGGGTTAAGGGTTAGTATCAAAATTATTCAACAATGACCATATAACCCTTTTATTCCATTTTCCATCCCGCACACTACATCCATAGGTTGCACCATCATTGTTTAAGAAATTAAAGCATCTTAGGTTAGTTATACCAATAAGATATATACCAGTTTCAACTAGAATCTCTATCCAACAATATGTACGTGCTTAGTTTTTTTTTTTCCTTATATAAACGTAATTATAGTGTTGATGCCTTCATGTTACGTTTGACTGTTGGACCGTACGTTTGAGACACAACATAGACTTATTGGTGCTCTTTGGTACAAAAGTAAGGTGTTATAAAACATATATCAACAAACAGAATCTGATCCAATAAGCATACCACTTCTCAAGAGTAGAGGGATCTATTCTCATTTCTCAGTTTCTATTTGGGTACGCGAAAATCTACTGCAATAATATGAGACAGTTTAGGCTAAAAGAAAGACTAGGTTTTTCATATTCCCAAGCATGCCTTATGATATAGGTAGCGAGTCCATTTTTGGTGGATGTTCACCTCCCACTAAAAAAATGACACATGGCACAAAACCACTTTTGTGGGTGAACAAAACACTTTACAAAGTGATTTGTGTGGGATGAAAATGCCACATGTCATTTTTTTAGTGGGAGGTGAATATTACACCTAGTTTTGGTGGGTGAACATAAATGGACTCTATAGGTAGCAACAAAAAGTGCATTCTAGCCTAGGTATGGGTGCAAGTAGTTATACCACAGAAATAAATTTACTAAAAAGAAAGCCTATTTCCAATTTGAGGAAGTATTCCTACATGAAAGTTGCTTCATGATTTAAAAGCAACAGTCAGCACGGTTGAATCAAGAACTTTTAGTGTGCCTTAAGCGCTAAGGCAGTGCCACTTCACACGAGAACCAAGTAATAAGAGGCAAAAATTTATGATATACCATATATTCTTCTGTTATTTCCATCCATTATAATTTGTTTTATGATAAAGGTACGTAAATGAGCAGGACAAAAGACAACGCAACACAGCTTCATAGAAAAGTTGTTTGGATTCTAACTGTAAGAGGACTTTTTAGGAAAAGGGTTGTTTTGTTAAAACTCTCTTTAATGAAACATGGGGGCAGATTCATCTCCCACCGGTTCTCTCAAAAAATATTAAAAATAAGGTGAAATCGAACCAAGCCAAATCAAATCCTTTAACTCTATACTCTATTCTTACCGACTTTTCATTCTCTCCATATGAATAAGCAACCAACTCCAGCATCACTCAATTTCCATTTTCTATTTATATAGAAAATATGTGCATTCTATCTTTCTTCATAAAGACTTAACATTTATGTCATAACAAACTTTTTCTTTCACTTCCATAGTTCCATGTTTCTAAAATTCGCTACGAATTCGGTGTAGAGGGCTGCATAGCGCCTAAGCGCCGAACAATTTTTTTTTTCTTCCTTGTATATAGTGTTATATCATAATGAAACACACTTAATAAAGAAATCATGAACATGTATTCTATTATTATCATGATTCATGAAACATCATCAACATTATTTCATAATGAAACACACAAAGAAATCACCATATCCATAATACAAATTTGAAATTTCACTAAATCCAAATCCAATCCTAAAATCCAAACAACATATCCACAATACAACTAAGCATAAAAAAAATTAAAAAATCTTAAAATTCGAACAGCCACACAGGACCGAACAGGCCTGAATAGGACCACACAAACTCGCCAAACAGGGGGTTTTTGGTTCGGCCTAGGGCCGCCTAGGCCGATTTTTAGAACACCGTTTCACTTCATCTTCACCCTTTCTCTTCTTCAAATTGTGTTACTTAGGTTTTTAGATTGATATCTTGCAAGTATTTATAGTAAAACAAAATCATAAAGTATGTAGTAGTTGATAATATAGTCATTCAACTACTTTTGGTACATAGTTATTGTTAATACTTAATAGTTGCTAGTTGGTACATAGAATGTAGTGCATATGCATTTCCATTAACTTCCAACTAGCAAATTCAGAACCATGACTTTCTTACTTAGTTACTTTATTAGCTAATACTTTTAGTATTTGGTTTACAGGTACTAGTCGCTAGCTAGAACAAGAATAATTAAAATACATTTACAATCACTTAAATTAGTACGACTTATTTAGTTTATTAGGTTTATATAGTCCTAAACTGAAGGGTTTAATTCTAGTTGTAGAAGCCCTTGTTTGTTTTATGAAAATAAATTGGCACAAGATTGTCCAAAGTTGAGTGTTTCTTGTACTTACTAGTACTAGACGAATAATTCATAAATTCCTTTCGTTAGTAATTTTCTTTCTACATTTTCAATCATATTATATTTGACAATATAGTTCAGTTAATAGAAATCTCACCTTATCTGGTGCCCAGTCCCAAGCATATATGGCCATGCCGCTTTTTCCTTTCAACAAATATACGTTTCTATGGGGTGAAAATCATGCCCATTAACTTATTACAAGTTGTTCTTTATCATAGAGTGAGATAGAAGAAGCATGTGGTCTCATATAGACAATAAAAGTTATTCACATTTCAAAATCCTCCCACAGAGACTAAAAGAATAGGCTGTTTGCGCTTAAATACAATCATAAACTTTTCATATGTTCACTTTAATACCATGGCCATATATTTTGGCACAAATTCGATTTAATACAGAACCAATCTTTAGAATAACAATACGCCTTAAGACTGTACAAAAATGCACTGATATTTATCTAAAGAGGGGGTGTAAAATTGGAGGCATTTATCTCTAACTTAGGCTGCCTATTACAATCCTTACCGGTGCTTTGAAACCTATGTCGACAGACATGGATAGGACACGACACGGTAAGACACGGTGACACAGAGACACGACACCTATTTAGGTGTGTCCTAGTGTATTTTGGAGTGTGTGGTGTGTTTGGTACGTGTCCGACACGACAAGGCCCAGATTTTCAGAGTGTCCCGTGCTTCCTTGTTTAAAACCTATTGGAACATTCAGTCCAACCAGTGGTTTGGTCTGAGCCTTTGGACTATTTGAGCGGCTCGGCCGCTAGGAACTGGTTGTAACCTACTGTCTGTGTCAAAAAGACCAAGCCCATCTCTTTTACAAGAAATAAACAAATAAACTGTAACTTCATTTTGTTAAATTCTTCATGCAACGCTTTTTAGTGCAAACCCTAGTCTAGCTAGTTAGGGGCAAAATCAAATGTGATCTCATCAATCGAACGCTCCACTGATATTCTAAAAAGATCGATGTAGACCTGTTTCATGAGATCGAACTGGCCGAGGACGACCGCGGCGGACTCCAGCGTCCTGTCGATCCCCTCGTTCGCCTTCCCGGTCGAATCCGTGCTGGGCCATTCCTGTAAGAAATCTCAGAAACGTCTAACAAAAGTGGAACCAACCAACCAACGTCGGAGAGAGAGAGAGAGGAAGAAACTGTACTCTGATGGGACGCATCTCCTCGTCGAGCACGGAGACGCGGCGGCCAAAGGAGTCGAGGATGGAGGTGATGCTCCCGTTTATGGAGTCGCTCGTCTGCAGAGATTCTCTCAGGGAGGCTGTTGCTCTCCTTAGGGTTTCCATTTCCATTTCGGGAAGAGCTTGTGTAGTTCTCATACAGGAGAGCGCGGGAGCGAATAAAATGTGTGTTTTTAGTTGCCCTTTTCTGTAACCTTCCTAATTCTGTCTTATCTATAACTTGATTTTAGGGCTTGTTTGGTAAAATGGATTTGGTTTTGGATTTGGATTTGGAAATCCAAAATTCAAATCCAAATCCAAATCATGGATTTCCAAATCCAAATCCAAAGCAAAATCCAACTCCATCCAAACATAGAATTTGGTAAACTAGACTTATGATTAACAACTATGATAATAAAAATACTATTTCATAAAATAATAATTAATTAATTAATTACTATTATTATAATTATAGTTATGATTAATAATTAAATTATTATTATAATTATAAAATTATTTATGATTAACAAATTATTAATTAAGATTATAATGATGATTATATGCTAATAATAAATTATTAATTAAAATTTAAAAAATATATTAATTATTAAATAATAAATTATTAATACCGATGAAAATTATGATTAATATATTATTAATTAAGATTTTAATAAAACAGTAACTAATAATTTATAATTAAGACTATAATTAAGACAAACAAATTATTAATTAATATTATAATTAAATATTTATTTCTAAATTATCTAAAATTATAGTTATGATAAATAGATTATTATAATCAATATTATAATTATAATTGATAAATTATTAACTAAGATTATATTTATGATTAACAAATTAATCAATTATTAATTAAGATTATAATAAGACTATGATTATATTAAAGATTATAATAATTATGATTAATAAATTATTATAATTATGATTAATAAAGGTATAAATTATTAAATAAGATTGTTATAAAATATTAAAATAAAATTATAAATTACTAAATTATTAATCAAGATTATAATTATAATTAATAAATTAATAAGTTATTAATTAAGATTATAATTATGATTAATAAATTATTCAATTATTAATTAAGATTATAATAAGACTAAGATTATAATGAAAGATTATTAAATTATAAATTATTAAATATGATTATAATTGTGATTAAAATATTAATAATTAAGATTATTATAAATAGTAATTAATGAACTACTAATTAAGATTATAATAAGACTAATAAATATTTTATTATGATTATAATTGAAAATTAATTAAGATTATAGTTATGATTAGTAAATGATTATAATTATGATTATAGTTATGATTAATTAAATTGTAAATTATTCATTAAGATTATTATAAAAAATTAAATTATAAATTATAACTGTAAATTATTAATTTAGATTATAATTATGATAACTAATTATTAGATGATAACTAATATTAATTAAATTATAAATTATTAATTTAGATTATAATTATGATAACTAACTATTAGTTATAAAAAATAAATTTTTAAAACAATATTAATGACTAATTTAAATTAATTATAAATTAAATATTTTTTAAAATAATAATTGTAAAAAAACTATATATAAAACATAACGAATTATTAATTAATTTATTAATTATTAATTAGTTTTAACTAAATATTTAATATAAGAACGGAATTACTAAAAAATGACTATTTTTTTCTCCAAAATCCAACTTTCCAAATTTTGGATTTGGTTATACTTTCCATATCTAAATCCATGTCCAACCAAACATAGGATTCCATGAATTTAACTCCAAATCCACAAAATCCTAAAATCCACCTCCAAATACGGTTTACCAAACGGACCCTTACCGTTGGCTCTCCAACAGAATATTGTTTCCTTTGAGAAACACTATTATTAATTTAAAGGAAATAAAACAGTATTTTAATTTAACCATGCCTATTAATTTAATTTAATTTAAAACAGTATTTTAATTTAATTCAGCTGACTTCTCTATTGTTAACCATGCCTAAGGCCTCGTTTGTTTCACTTGAATGGAAAAGAATAGAATGGAAAAGAATAGGAAAGGAAAAAAAAAAAATCTTTGAGAAATTATAATTTCAATTAAGGGTGCGTTTGATTGCAAGGTGGAAAATATGTGGAAAAAAATTAATTCCATGGAATTATTTTCCTAGGAAAAAAATTTCATGGAATTTTAAAAAAATTTCATGGAAAAATTAATTTGGGTGTTTGATTGCCACTATTTTCCACGGAAAATAGTTATTTTCCATGGAAAATGATATTTTCCTATGGGTTGGACAAGTTTCATTTTCCACCATTTTAGATGAAAATATGAAAAATGATAGTTTTTTGGAAAATAATTCCATGGAAAATATAAGCTATCAAACACTACAATTGGTGGAAATTTTGTGATGGAAATATTTTCCATGGAAAAAAAGGCCCAATCAAACACAGCCTAAGTGTTTGATTACACGTTAGAAAATAAATTAATTGCAAGGAATTATTTTCATAGAAAAAGAATCAATGAAATTTCTTTTTACAGAATTAGTTTGATTGTTTGATTGCCATTATTTTCATGGAAAATATTTATTTTTCATAGAAATTGATATTTTTCTATGGACTGGACAAGTTTTATTTTTCATCATTATGGAGGAAAATATGAAAAATGATAGATTTTTGGAGAGTAATTCCATGAAAAATTTACGCTATCAAACAAAAAAAAACTCTATCAAACACAGAATATTTTGTTGTTTGGAAAGGTCCGAAAATTTAGGAGAAAAAGTGATTATTGGTGATGGAAATGAATCCATTCGACAAAAGGGGATCATTTTCTATCCTATTTTACTTGAACCAAACGTGCCTGAAGGTAACTCTTACTCCTCCACTAGAGACTATTTGGTTCACTTTTTTGTAGGACAAAGTGAAATTATTTCGAAAATACAACACGGTCCACATAGATTTTATATCTCCATTTTCTTGCACATAACTATAAAGTCTCGAGTATATTGTTTTAAGCAAGGAGGATTGTATATATTACAATAGAATGAATAGTATGACTCAAGTGCTTACCATCCTTACATCACTAGAGACAATACACTTTCAACTCATAAGCCTTAGATACAGACACTTAGTCAAAATGATTTCTTCTTATTCCCTTTGGTAATCCAAGTACTAACTCGTACCGTCTGGGCTTCACCTTGTCTCTTGCACTTGGGTTTCTCTTAGGGATCCTCTTACTTTAGCTTCACTCGATGGACATTTACCTTAATTTGGTGTGTCCTCGTTATTTCTTCTTCGTCCGAGTTCGAGTTATTAGAAAATCCCCCTCCATCCTCCTTTGGGACATATGCCGAACCGTTAACAAGATGCTTATTTTGGATTCGGGAACTATTCAAATCTTTGAATGAAGCTCTTGAATTAAACTAACAAAAACTCTTCATGTTTCTTCTACCGGATCCAGCCTACTAAGATCGTATTTGTAAACTCGCAAGGACTTCCATTAACTCTCCTCATGAAGGGATTCGCACGTTGGGTCTACAGAGTGAATCTCCTCATGTTCAATACATCGACACACCGTGCACGTTGGAGGTAACCACTCATATACCACCGACACACTCAGGCATTGTCCCTCTGGTAATCGCACTAGAACCTCCTGCGATAGGGATCGTGCAGTCAAAACTTAAACTAGAACTTTTGTAAAAGCTAATTGTTTGCGGTGAACAGTAAACACATCTATCATGAGGCGGATTCCGATGAGGCTCGCTAGCGTGCAGAAAGATGATTCATTCCACAGTAGCAATAAGAGTTTCAAGAATTGGAAACAAACAAGTATTGTTGCAAGAAAATCTCTCTCCATCGAGATATACGGAACACATCACTTGATAATGACGAGCATACCTTCAAAAAGTCACAGACCACCCAAAATCACATTCTCCATATCATCATCTTGTAAAAGCATACAAAGAAGAATCTTGTGTTTGCGAGAAATTACCTCCACGTTCTTTAGATTTTGGCAGTCTTGTACAAATACATGACTGTCGAAATTTTGGGTTTGACGATCCTTGTTATGTGCAATACTACCAAATTTTTCGCAATCATGACAAAATCTGGATTGTCAAAGTTTTGACAACATATTCTTGACGGTCTATTCTAAAATCTGTTGGTGCTCTTGCACCTTGACATGAAAAGAGCTTGCTCTCAACATGCTTTGTAAAGTTTAGTCCCACATTGGAAAAGCACCATGAGTTATCTTAACATAAATATGAGTATGTATTGTTGGGATATGCACATGGAGTGGTGACCCTAAGGAGGGAACCATGTGGGTGATTTTACTAAGAGAAAAATGATTAATTCCAACAAGGATGTAAGTTGATTTTTGTTGTGCGGACTCGGACTCGACACAGACTCCAGGTTGTCTCGTGCATGCACGGAAGTGTTCAGGGGGAAGGCGTGGGCTAGCACTCGACTATGTTGATTATGTGATGATGTAAAACATCAAACTCTATTTTAGAGTATTGGTGTTTTAGTCCCACATCGGATATAAGAGATGGTGAGGTCTTTACACCCCAGCAGATTTAATCCTCCTCTTCTTCTTCTTCTGTTTCTCTGTAACTCGTTCTTCAGGTTTTAAGGAACCTACTAAGTAGGGAGGCCTAACTTTGTTCTTGAGATATATCTCATTTGTGGCACCTACTGTGTAGGCTTGCTAAACTCCTTATTTGTGGCACCTACTATGTAGGCTTGCTGAACTCCTGTTTTCTATCTATATCCATGCCTCGGGACTAACAATCTCAAAGCAAGATTAGTACGATGAAAAACATTAATGCTTCACTCCTCCAAACTGACTACTGCAAGTTGGAAAAGTTTGATAGAGAGCATTATCAAGTCTGGAAGAGGAAGGTCTTTATCACCCTTCAACTTCGAGACGTTGATCACGTGCTCTTTGAAGAGGAACCTACTGTTCCAGATACTGGGTCTGTTGCCGCTATAACTGCGGCTACTAAACTTCAGGCCAAATGGAGAAGGATAGTGCCAGAGAAATATGGGAGTCTGTGGAAAAGCTGTACGAGGAAGACAAAAACAGGAGCAAGATATTTTTCGTCAAAAAATATCACAAGTGGCTCTTTGAAGACGAGAAGGCGATGCTTCCTCAAGTGAAGGAGTTTCTGAAACTTCGTCAGAAATTGGACGCTGAAAAGATGCCCCTCGTCGACAAGTTTGTCGTTGGAGGGATCGTCTCGAAACTTCCTGCTGGATAGAATACGTTCTATGCAAGAATGCATCGAAAGAAACTCGAGATCAGTCTGGAAGATCTCTTGCAAAAAATCCACGTTGAGGACTGTCACGACCCGCACCCTGAAGAGGGGCACGGGCACGTGGTTACGTCCAGCCTACGCCGCAGTATCGGCGGTAGAACGCTGTATATAGGGTTTGTAAATACTATGACTAAACAGATAAAGGTACCTGTACAGTATATACACTCCGAATGGAGGTGACATAGCAATACAGTCTCAGTCACAAAGTAAAACTAAGGTAGATAGTACGGAAAGGAAATATGATAGATGAAAGCAGGAAATAAATCCAAGATCCACACAAGTCCAGAGCTATACATAATCATCACAGAGTCACAGAAAATAATATAAACTACAGCTGAAAGTACTAGCTGGCTCGCAGGCCAGGCAAACCTAACTAAGCTACACTACTCAGGGTGAGCAAAGTCTAGTGGCTCTACTAATAAGCCACGGTCCAGGTCTACTCCGTCAGACTCGACCCCATAATAGGTCGGGTAATCTGCCTATGAATCATTTGTAAAATTTGTCAACGGTATCCTGTCAAGAAAATGAGCAAGTACAAACACCAACAGCAGTTCCATATGAATTGACAAATTCTATAAGAGACAGTATAATGAAATAGAAGACAAAATCAACTAGAAATATATATAAATGTGAGTACTGAAAAGGACGACAATATGTATATATATAGGGCGACTTGAGGACTATTCGGAAGCCGAGTTACAACCCTTAAACCAAACAAGGACTGGGGTTGTAACCCTTCTCCCGAACAGAACTTAGCCTCCCCGAAAATAAATATAAAAGGTGCCTTGAATTATTAGTGCGTCATGTGATCGGTTTGGAAAAAACATGTTCAGACTTTCCATCCGACCGGCTACAAACAAATAACAAGTGTGAAGCAACAAGTGTGAAGATAAGGCCGGTCACCATGGAAAGTTGTGAATAAGTAGCTATGGACAAGTGTCGAGTACAAGTATGAAGAACCAGTGGAGATTTTGATCACACAACCACTAATAACTCCCTATCCCCGAATAGTATAAAGGATCCGGACATAACACGTCATGACACGAGATTCAAAAGCAGGTGATCATCCCACTCCCAAATCCATGTCTATACAAGTACAAGTAACAAATCGAGTCATGTACCAATCTACCAAGTAATCTGGGAATAACATCTCATGACAGGATCCGACATATACTAGTCCGTGAAATATCGTGTCCGAAAATCAAGTAAGACACTACAACTGAATCGAATATAGCAGATATCAAGACAATGAAAAATATCAGTGAATGTACTCGCCTGTGGTCCTGAGCTGATAAGGTGAACAGACGCTCAGAGTAATCACAGACCTAAAATAAGATACTATGAGTCAAACAGGGCTTTATACTGAAAAAGGAAACTAATGAATGCAAGTCTAAGTCAAAACTAGGTCAATCTAGGTCAAACTGAGTCATACTAGGCCATACTGGTTCATACTAGGTCATACTAGGTCACTAGGAGTCAATCCAAGTCAAACTAGGTCAAACGGGGTCAAAGGTTGACTTACAGTTGACTTTTGGTCAACTGGTCAACCCTGGTCAACTCTGGTCAACTCTAGGTCAACCCTAGGTCAAACTAGTCTAATGTTGACCAACTGTTGACTTTCAGTCAACTGGTCAACTCTGGTTTGGTTTCGGTCAAATCTAGTCGCTTAAAGACTAAGTTTGACTCTCGGTTGACTTTTGTTGACTTTTGGTCAAAATGGTCAACCGACGTCAAAACTAGTCTAAGAGCACTATATTTGATCATTACCAACCAAGGGAATCAAGTTCTAACTCTATCTTAGACTCCAAACTCAAATACCCTATTCCTAGGTAAAACCTATATTACCTTACCAAGGTAAATTCCGATACCATGTCCAATACCAAGGAAACCCCGCTAATACCCAAGATACTAGCCTAGGCTCCTTAGGGTAGCTAGATACCATCCTATCTAAGGCTTACCTACCAAGGAAAATACGTATCCTAGGTATCTAACCTATTTTAGGACATGTATAGGTTTTACCTTATTACCTTACCATGATATCATGAATCTCACATCACTCTAGCACCCACACATATCACACTCACTCACACACAACACTCTCACATATATCACTCACCTATAAGCTTTCCTATAGGCTTTCCTATTAGTCTACACATAGGCTAACCTATAGGCTACTAGATACACTTATTTAGGCTCTCACACACATTATTTAGGCTCTCACACACATACACACAACCTCACAAATACACACACACACAAACTCCTATGGTGGACAGATTTCAAGGTGGAATGTTGGACTGTTTTGTGTGGCACTTGGGGACTGAAATTTGGCACAGCTATGTAGCTATCTACGGGGCTAATGTGAAGAGTGTACATGACAGGAATATGGGGACTGAAATGGGTGTATTGGACTGGAAGTTGGGACTGAAGTGTGGACTGTCAAGGGTGGTGAATGACAGCCACTTGGGCTAAACATGGAATGAATATAGAGTGATAAATGGACAGGTATTTGGGTGTATATGGACTGAACTATGGACTGCCATATAGGTTATATTAGACAGCCAACCATGGGCCTAACATGGACTATTTATGGACTACATAGGACAGCATATAGCGATGTTTATATGGGCTGAATGTAGGGTGTAATGACAGCCATATAGGGACTGAATATGGGGTCAAACAGGACAGCCACTTGTGGGTGTTATGGGGCATGTTTAGGGGCTGTTCTTGGACAGCAAGTACTGAGTTTAGGGGCTACAAATGACAGGTTTCAGGGACTGTGTTTAGGCAGGAATGGGGCTGCCATCTAGGGGCTGAAATGGGTATTTATTGGACTGATTTTGACAGGTTTTGGGGGGGGGGGGCTATTTGATGGCTGAATTGTGGGATGATATGGAGGGGTTTGGGGGCTGATTTGTGGGGTTTTATGAGGGTGTTAAGGACAACACATATAGGAAGAAATCTGGACTGTTTTGGACTGTGGGTTCCCCCCTTCTTCACACTCTAACACTCTCTAACTCTCCCTCATTCCCTCTCTCAAACTCACTCTAAATCCCTCTATCAATCATTCACTCAAACACTCTCACTACACCACACATGCACTCACTCTCTTCCACTCCAACACACCCCCAATGACCCTCCCTTGGCCGAAATCCTCATGCCCCTATACCAACACAAAATCACACACCCTACCATAATATATATCCATATATATATATAAGCCACCATATATATATATACATATATAGAGAATGACATATATATATACATATATATATATATATATTAATATATATATAAAATATATATATTTTATATATATATATATATATATATATATATTTTAATATATATATATATATATATATATTTTTATATATATATATATATATATATTTTAATATATATATATATATATATATATTTTTTTTTAATATATATATATATATATATATATATATATATATATATATATATATATATATATATATATATATATATATATATATATAATCATATATATACATATATAGATTTAAATAATATGATACAATATGATACTTAGGAAAACACATTCCTAAACACATGAAAAATCTGGAATAAATATTAGAACAACATCAAATCAATATACAAATAAATCTACATGTGTCCAAATAGGAATTTTTCCACTAGGACACAAACCTACACATAGGACACTCCTAAAAGTTTCCAAAAGGACACAAAACGGACACAAATGGAGACACAACCATGGGGGTTGTTCCTATGGGTCAAAAATCAACCTATATGCATGTTGGGATAGTTTAGAGGAGAGATTATACCTTCAGGGAGAGAGATTCAAAGGAAAAAGCCTTCCGACTCGACACCGACACGTAGAGATTCCAAAAGGACACGAACGAGCTCCGATTCCTCCCAAACTTGGCTAGCACCCTCTAACTATGGAGTAGAGGAGAAAAGAAGAAGATTTTGGTGGAAGAAATTGTGGATTTGGAGATGAAATCAATGGTTTTGCTCTCTAGAAATTTGGGGAAGAACAAGAGAGAGAAAAGTTGTGGATAAAATGAAATGGAGAAGATGGTGACTCACACCTTATCCCCTCTAGAGGTGGCCGGCCCTTACATGCTAGGTGTCCTTATTTTAAAATGTCTAAAATACCCTCCACTCTCTCTAATTGAATTAAAAATAGGAAAGGCTTAGGTTGAGGCTAAATTAGTCTAGTTTTAAATGCTCTAATTAACTAAACATATCCATAAAAATTTACTCTAACACACTAACCTAAAAATATTATTATGTGGGCCATGCCTCACTAATGTGTGGGTCCACTAGAGTCAAAACTACCCCGGGTCCCCGTTTCAAGTCGGATTGAGCTGAAATTCGAACCCGACTCAAATAACCCCAAAATAATATTATAAATAAATAAAAAATTTCAAAAATATTCTAAAATAAAAAATAACAAAAATACCCCTATTTCTGGAAACTGGGGGTGACAAATCTATCCACCTTAAAAAAATTTCGTCCTCGAAATTAAAACCAAACAATAGTAAAATATCAAAATCACAAGTCATGGCTAAAAATTTAAAATGATTAAAATCTCAAAATCAAAGCATGAATTAAATGACTAAATTTTATAAAATTTGAAACTACTCTCAAATAGAACTGGGTGCTATAAGTCTATCCACCTTAAAAATCATCCTCAAAATTAAGACAAAGTAAACACTGAAAGAAAAAAAATCATACAAATTGATAATCGTATACGTCTGTCCAATCATCATGATACTCAGAATCTCTGTCATGCCAGTGAGCAAGGCTACGATAATCACAGAGCCCTCAACTATGGTACATACCTCTAGAATTATAGTATTTAAAATTTTTGTATTGCCGCATGCTTGGCAGCAAAAACCTTAAATTCCCACACCCGAGAAATACGTCCATAATCCGACTATATGTCCTCACTATGCCTGTTAGCATGACCCTAGAGTATTCTAAAATCTCATAATCGAGGCGACCTAGCCCATACGACTTATCTCAGAAGAAAATCACATCACAAGAACAATTTTCATCCAACGATCAAGAACATATATAATCGAATTTCAAGACAGTTTATTAAGAAGGCAAATGCGGAAAAGAGATTTGAAATATTGGAACCTGCTATCTGCTCTGCTACTGCCTGAGTGGGCTCAACTGTCATGGCAAAAGCTCGCCCCTGCTGGCCTCCTCTAGCCTGCCGCACTCTATCCTGGCCTGCCTGTCTGATTGTACGGGCAGCACAGTCCCTCATCTGGTGATCTGGAGCTCCACAGAACAGACAAACTCCCAGCCTCATCCTATAGACCTCCCCGGTGTGCCCCATCTTCTTGCAGAAGGCACACTGGATGGCCTGCCTCTGGCCCTATCCCTGGTGCTGTTGGGCACGCGCTGGTGCCTGCTGAAACTGCAACTGTGGCTGCTGCTGCTGAAACTGCCTCTGCTAGAAATGAGGGCGCTTCACCGGCCCCGCACTCGAGCTAGCTCCGAGAACGTCACTGCCCCTCTTCGGCTTGAGGCCGAAGTCCTCCTCTGCAATCTGCGCCTCCATCAGGATCTGTTCGAAGGTCGCGTCACGTCTCCCAGAGGTACGAGTGTGCACTGCATGTATAAGACCCCTCTGGAACTTTCGGGCCTTGTACCCCTCATCCTGGATCAGACTGGGTGCAAACCTGTTCAGGCGGAAGAACTCCGCTGCATACTCGTCTACCGACGAGTTCCCCTACACCAAACTGGCAAACTGTCCCTCCAAAGCTGTCAAGGCCACATCTGGGTAGAACTTTTCCTTAAAGAGCTTCCTAAAGTCTTCCCAAGACAAACCCCACACTGACGCATGCGGATCTGTGCGGCACCAAGTCAGCGCTATGTCGAAAAACTGGCTCGCTGCAGATGTCACCTACAGACCTCTCGGGACCTCTGCCAACTCCAGACTCCGCTGGACATCCTCTAGCCAGTCGTCCGCGTATAGGATACCCTCGGTACCCTTGAACTCCCGTGGGTTCATCTTCCTGAAGTCTAGGTGCGTTTCGGGCCTCTCCTGACCCTGCTGCTGAGCTGGTGCTCCCTAAACTGCACCCGGTGCACCCCTCTCTACTGCTGCCATCACCAGCTGATGGGAGTTCTCCATGCTCCGTCGTAGCAACTCTGTCTGTGTGTTCTGGGTCTGCAACATCTGCTGCAGAAGGGCCATCATCCTCTGAGTATCTGTCGGTAGCGGAGGCGGCGGTGGGAGAATATCAGGGATGACCATGGACGGTCCCGCTGCTGGAGGTGGAAGACCTCCTGGAACCGTCGCTACTGCTCCTGCCTGAAGGGCAGGGACTAAGGTGGCAGCTCTCTGAACTGTAGCTCCCTCAGCTGAAGGTGGAAGACCTCTGGGAACTGCCGCTGCTACTCCTGCCTGAAGGGCAGGAACTGAGGCTACTGCTCTCTCGACTGCTACTCCCGTAGCCGGAGGTGGAAGACCTCCTGGATTTGACCTCTCTGGAACTGTACTGGGCCCTGCTGCTTGAGAATGAGTCACCGTCATCCAGAAGATGAATTGAACCCAAGAGATCAATATGGCACATGATAAGATATTATCAAAGGAGGACAATTGAATTCAAATGCAAGAAGAGTTGTCATGGTAATCAAAAGATCAGAAATTTCCTAAAATGTGATTGAGTAACTTCTATCATACCCTACATCCTACGTCCTAGTCGCAGGCTCGTAATTAGCACTCTAAGTCGAGCACCATTACGAGATCACACTAATTGCGACACTGACCTGCATGGGCCACCACAAAAACGTGTCACGACCCGCACCCTGAAGAGGGGCACGGGCACGTGGTTACGTCCAGCCTACGCCGTAGTATCGGCGGTAGAATGCTGTATATAGGGTTTGTAAATACTACGACTAAACAGATAAAGGTACCTGTACATTATATACACTCCGAATGGAGGTGACATAACAATACAGTCTCAATCACAAAGTAAAACTAAGGTAGATAGTACGGAAAGGAAATATGATAGATGAAAGCAGGAAATAAATCCAAGATCTACACAAGTCCAGAGCTATACATAATCATCACAGAGTCACAAAAAATAATATAAACTACAGCTGAAAGTACTAGCTGGCTCGCAGGCCAGGCAAACCTAACTAAGCTACACTACTCAGGGTGAGCAAAGTCTAGTAGCTCTACTAATAAGCCACGGTCCAGGTTTACTCCGTCAGACTCGACCCCATAATAGGTCGGGCAATCTGCCTCTGAATCATCTGTAAAATTTGTCAACGGTATCCTGTCAGAAAAATGAGCAAGTACAAACACCAACATCAGTTCCATATGAATTAAAAAATTCTATAAGAGACAGTGTAATGAAATACAAGACAAAATCAACTGGAAATACATATAAATGTGAGTACTGAAAAGGACAACAATATATATATATATAGGGCGACTTGAGGATTATTCGGAAGCCGAGTTACAACCCTTAAACCAAACAAGGACTGGGGTTGTAACCCTTCTCCCGAACAGAACTTAGCCTCCCTAAAAATAAATATAAAAGGTACCTTGAATTATTAGTGCGTCATGTGATCGGCTTAGGAAAAACATGTTCAGGCTTTCCATCCGACCGGCTACAAACAAATAACAAGTGTGAAGCAACAAGTGTGAAGATAAGACCGGTCACCATGGAAAGTTGTGAACAAGTAGCTATGGACAAGTGTCGAGTACAAGTGTGAAGAACCAGTGGGGATTTTGATCACACAACCACTAATAACTCCTCATCCCCAAATAGTATAAAGGATCCGGACATAACACGTCATGACACGAGATTCAAAAGCAGGTGATCAGCCCACTCCCAAATCTATGTCTATACAAGTACAAGTAATAAATCGAGTCATGTACCAATATACCAAGTAATCTGGGAATAACATCTTATATAGGATCCGACATATACTAGTCCGTGAATTATCGTGTCTGAAAATCAAGTAAGACACTACAACTGAATCGGATATAGCAGATATCAAGACAATAAAAACTATCAGTGAATGTACTCGCCTGTGGTCCTGAGCTGATAAGGTGAACAAACGCTCAGAGTAATCACAGACCTAAAATAAGATACTATGAGTCAAACAAGGCTTTATACTGAAAAATGAAACTAATGAATGCAAGTCTAAGTCAAAACTAGGTTAATCTAGGTCAAACTGAGTCATACTAGGCCATACTGGTTCATACTAGGTTATACTAGGTCACTGGGAGTCAATCCAAGTCAAATTTGGTCAAACGGGGTCAAAGGTTGACTTACAGTTGACTTTTGGTCAACTGGTCAACCCTGGTCAACTCTGGTCAACTCTAGGTCAACCCTAGGTCAAACTAGTCTAATGTTGACCAACTGTTGACTTGCAGTCAACTGGTCAACTCTAGTTTGGTTTCGGTTAAATCTAGTCGCTTAAAGACTAAGTTTAACTCTCGATTGACTTTTGTTGACTTTTGGTCAAAATGGTCAACCGACGTCAAAACTAGTCTAGGAGCACTATATTTGATCATTACCAACAAAGGAAATCAAGTTCTAACTCTATCTTAGACTCCAAACTCAAATACCCTATTCCTAGGTAAAACCTATATTACCTTACCAAGGTAAATCCCGATACCTTGCCCAATTCCAAGGAAACCCCGCTAATATCCAAGATACTAGCCTAGGCTCCTTAGGGTAGCTAGATACCATCCTATCTAAGGCTTACCTACAAAGGAAAATAGGTATCCTAGGTATCTAACCTATTTTAGGACATGTATAGGTTTTACCTTATTACCTTACCATGATATCATGAATCTCATATCACTCTAGCACCCACACATATCACACTCACTCACACACAACACTCTCACATATATCACTCACCTATAAGATTTCCTATAGGCTTTCCTACTAGTCTACACATAGGCTAACCTATAGGCTACTAGATACACTTATTTAGGCTCTCACACACATACACACAACCTCACAAATACACACACACACAAACTCCTATGGTGGACTGATTTCAAGGTGGAATGTTGGACTATTTTGTGTGGCACTTGGGGATTGAAATTTGGCACAGCCATGTAGCTATCTAGGGGGCTAATGTGAAGGGTGTACATGACAGGAATATGGGGACTGAAATGGGTGTATTGGACTGGAAGTTGGGACTGAAGTGTGGACTGTCAAGGGTGGTGAATGACAGCCACTTGGGCTAAACATGGACTGAATATAGAGTGATAAATGGACAGGTATTTGGGTGTATATGGACTGAACTATGGACTGCCATATAGGTTATATTAGAAAGCCAACCATGGGACTAACATGGACTGTTTATGGACTACATAGGACAGCATATAGGGATGTTTATATGGGCTGAATGTAGGGTGCAATGACAGCCATATAGGGACTGAATATGGGGTCAAACAGGACAGCCACTTGAGGGTGTTGTGGGGCATGTTTAGGGCTGTTCTTAGACAGCAAGTACTGAGTTTAGGGGCTACAAATGACAGGTTTCAGGGACTGTGTTTAGGCAGGAATGGGGCTGCCATCTAGGGGCTGAAATGGGTATTTATTGGACTGATTTTGAAAGGTTTTGGGGGGGGGCTATTTGATGGCTGAATTGTGGGCTGATATGGAGGGGTTTGGGGGCTGATTTGTGGGGTTTTAGGAGGGTGTTAAGGACAGCACATATAGGGAGAAATCTGGACTGTTTTGGACTGTGGGTTCCCCCCTTCTTCACACTCTAACACTCTCTAACTCTCCCTCATTCCCTCTCTCAAACTCACTCTAAATCCCTCTATCAATCATTCACTCAAACACTCTCACTACACCACACATGCACTCACTCTCTTCCACTCCAACATACCCCCAATAACCCTTCCTTGGCAGAAATCCTCATGCCCCTATACCAACACAAAATCATACACCCTACAATAATATATATCCATATATATATAATCCACCATATATATATATATATATAATCATATATATACATATATAGATTTAAATAATATGATACAATATGATACTTAGGAAAACACATTCCTAAACACATGAAAAATATGGAATAAATATTAGAACAATTAATATACAAATAAATCTACATGTGTCCAAATAGGAATTTTTCCCCTAGGACACAAACCTACACATAGGACACTCCTAAAAGTCTCCAAAAGGACACGAAACGGACACAAATGGAGACACAACCATGGAAGTTGTTCCTATGGGTCAAAAATCAACCTATATGCATGTTGGGATAGTTTAGAGGAGAGATTATACCTTTCGGGAGAGATTCAAAGGAAAAAGCCTTCCGACTCGACACCGACACGTAGAGATTCCAAAAGGACACGAATGATCTCTGATTCCTCCCAAACTTGGCTAGCACCCTCTAACTATGGAGTAGAGGAGAAGAGAAGAAGATTTGGTGGAAGAAATGGTGGATTTGGAGATGAAATCAATGGGTTTGCTCTCTAGAATTTTGGGGAAGAACAATAGAGAAAAGTTGTGGATAAAATGAAATGGAGAAGATGGTGACTCATACCTTATCCCCTCTAGAGGTGGCCGGCCCCTACATGCTAGGTGACCCTATTTTAAAATGTCTAAAATACCCTCCACTCTCTCTAATTGAATTAAAAATAGGAAAGGCTTAGGTTGAGGCTAAATTAGTCTAATTTTAAATGCTCTAATTAACTAAACCTATCCATGAAAATTTACTCTAACACACTAACCCAAAAATATTATTATGTGGGCCATGCCTCACTAATGGATGGGATCCCCGTTTCAAGTCGGATTGAGCTGAAATTCGAACCCGACTCAAATAACCCCAAAATAATATTATAAATAAATAAAAAATTTCAAAAATATTCTAAAATGAAAAATGACAAAAATACTCCTGTTTCTGGAAACTGGGGATGACAAAGACGAGATGCGTTCTCAACAGAAGATGGACGCTTTGTCCAAACAATTGGCCGAGGCCAATCTGGTGCAGACGAAAGACTCCAAGGGAAAGCAGGCGGCTTCTCACCACAAGAAAGACTTCACTAATCTGAAAGTGAAGGGATCGTCTTTCAAACAGAAGAAGCCCAAGTCCAATGTGACTTATTTTAACTGTGGCAAGAAGGGCCACTATAAGAGTGAATATAGATCCAAGCCCAAGCACTCACAACAAGGTGAGCCTAATAAGGTTTCATTGATTACTGACGGTATTGCTATAATTGCTCAGGTCACTTCGGTGGGGGCTGACTCTGACTGGTGGGTAGACACTGGTGCCACCTGCCATGTTTGCTCAAACAAGAAATGGTTCACCACATACCAGCAAACCTCTAAGAAGGTGATAGTGGCGAACCAGGCACAAGCTGAAGTTCAAGGGATCGGGATGGTGGAGCTGAAGCTGACATCCGAGAAAACTCTGACGCTTCAAGGTGTGAAGCATGTTCCCGTGATTGCCAAGAACCTGATCTCTGAAGGCTTGCTCTGCAACACAGGCCTGAGGATGGACATCAATGCTGGCTAGATGGTGATGTCCCTGAAAGGAATGTACTTCGGAAAAGCTTTCTATACCGAAGGAATGTTTAAACTCTAACTTATAACCCAGTCATAGAACATTAATGCAATTTCCAATTCTGCTTATACTCTTGAGTTGTGGCATAATAGACTAGGACATGTCCATTGTAAAAGGATAAACCAAATGTCTAGTCTAGGACATCTCCAAATGTAGGGGAAAGGTGGAGAAATGTGAAGTGTGTGCTCAGAATAAGATCACAAGGAAACCCTTTCACCGGGTCAATCGAAGCACAGATCTTCTGGAGTTGGTGCACTCCGATATCTATAACTTCAAACAATTCTCCACGAAGGTCGGGATGAAGTATTTCATAACCTTCATCAATGACTTCTCAAAGTATGCGTTTGTCTACTTGATAAAAACAAAAGACGAAGCATTCGAGAAGTTCAAGGAGTTCAGGGCTGAAGCTGAAAGGCAAACTGGACAACAACTCAAGAGGTTGAGGAGTGATCGAGGCAGAGAATATCGGTCTCATGATTTTACATCGTTCTACAAAGAACATAGAATCATCAACGAGACTACTGCTCCGTATTCTCCTCAGTCCAACGGAGTAGCAGAAAGGAAGAACAGAAAATTGACAGAGATGATGAACTCAATGTTGTTAACTGCGGGTCTTCTAAAGTGCTTTTGGGGAGAACCTGCATTGACGGCCACATTCATTCTGAACAGAGTGTCGTATGCAACTTCTGATATTACTCCTCATGAACTCTGGTTCAAAGTCAGACCCAACTTAAATATCATTCGAGTGTGGGGGTGTCTGGCATACATAAAACTTTCGGATCTGAAGATTCAGAAACTCAGAACAAGGACTACGAAGACGATCTTCTTGGGGTATGCCGAGAAGAGTGACGCTCGGAGATTCCTTGACTTGGAGTCTAACCATGTCATCGAATCTTGCAACACGGAGTACTTTGAAAACAAGTTTGTAAGACACAAAAATATTGTTCTCGCAGACATTTCGGAGAACAATGATGGTGCAAAGGAATCTGAGGTTTCCAACGATGTCGTAGTCCAAGAAGAAATTGTTGTTGATGAAACAACGTTTGAACTAGAACTCGAAGAGTCGTCATCCAAGTGAGTGAGGAGACCAAAGGACTTCGGAGATGACTTTGTCACCTATCATGTAGAAGCAGATCCGTTTACCTATGATGAGGCGATGAAGACCAGAGATGCTATCTTCTGGAAGGAGACAGTGAATGACAAGTATGACTCTATCACCTCCAATAACACATGGGTGTTAGTAGATCTACCTGAAGGAGCAAAACCCATCGGATGTAAATGGATCTTCAAGAAGAAGATGAAGGCAGAAGGAACTATTGACAAGTTCAAGGCCAGGCTGGTAACCAAAGGGTTTTATCAGAAACAGGGGATAGACTACTTTAATACATACGCTCCAGTAGCGCGGATGACCACCATCAGAATGTTAATTGCTCTAGCAGCAATACATAAGTTGGTGATACATCAGATGGATGTAAAGACATCATTCCTGAATGGCGAGCTGACCGAAGAGATATACATGCAACATCCAGATGGATTTGTCTTCAAAGGTCTTGAAGACAAATTTTGCAAGTTGGTGAAATTATTGTACGGTTTGAAGCAAGCTCCCAAGATGTGGCATGAGAAGTATAACAAAGTTATTAGATCAAACGGCTATAGAGTTAGCGAGACGGACAAGTGTGTTTACACGAAGTTCGCTGATGGAAGAGGAGTCATCGTTTGTCTGTACGTGGACGACATGCTAATCCTAGGAACGGATATAGGCAATGTCACGGAGACAAAGAAGTTCCTCTCAACCAAGTTCAGTATGAAGGACTTGGGGGATGCAGATGTCATCTTGGGCATAAAGAACATCCAGACAGACACTGGAGTGGCACTGTTACAATCTTATTACATTTAGAATATGCTTACACGCTACGGGTATCAGGATCTTCCAGGGATCGATACGCCATATAGGTGTGATCAGAAGCTGAAGCCAAATTCGAGGAAAAGCGTCAGGCAGCTGGAGTATTCTAGCGTTATCGGAAGTTTGATGTACGCAACTACTGCCACAAGGCCTGACATAGCTTTTGCCGTGGGAATGTTGAGTCGGTTCACAAGCAACCCAGGTATTGAGCACTGAAAAGCTATGAAGCGGGTGATGAGATATCTCAAGAAGACTCAGACATATACACTGCACTACAGCGGGTATCCAACAGTAGTAGAAGGCTTCAGTGATGCTAGTTGGTGTTCAAAGGTGGAGAGCGAGAGATCCACAGGTGGATACATTTTTTCCTTGGGTGGAGCTACTATATCGTGGAAGTTGAAGAAGCAGACTATACTCTCTCGTTCCTCCATGGAATCTGAGTTCTATGCACTAGAAGCTGTAGCAGATAAAGCAGAATGGCTTCGGAAGCTCATGTATGATCTTCCAGTGGTTGGAGCTAAGATACCGGCGGTACCAATATACTGTGACAACCAGGCGACTACAGCAGTAGCATCAAATGACCTCTTCAACATGAAGAAGAGAACTGTGCGGCTGAAACACAGAGCAATAAACGATCTTATTAAAAGGGGAACTATTATTATAATTGATGTTCGGAGTCAGGAGAACCTGGCAGATCCGTTCACAAAGGGCCTCAAGCGTCAGCTGGTCGATGACACAGTAAGAAAAATAGGCTTGAAGGCATTCTGATATTGTATCTGTGTAATCCTACCATAAAGTTTTATGCTATTAGTTCAAAGAGAAATCTACTACGCATCTAGCTTTTGGTTCAAGGGAGGACCACTGATTGGGAAAATATCAGGTAATAGTGGGTACATAGTCGTGAGGGACATGGAAGGGATATGGACCCATGCATAACCACTGTTGTCTACTATAGTTCTCTGCGGAGAACATGTCCTGTGGAGAGGATGGCTTAAACGTCTTAATGAGTTCTCAGACAGAGTGAATGTCTGTTGTGCTTTACAGGAAGCACGGTAGCACAGCACTACAAAGGAGCTCATGGACTCTATGCTACAGTGGGGTGACACCACAATGAGGTTCCCAGGTAGGGGTAATGCCTCGGCTTAGCAAGCCATGTCACTGCGGCGTAGCACCGCTTATAGGCAGGTAGCCTAATGCTGTATATTATAAATGAAGAGTGGTAGACAGCACTACAAAGAGGCCAGTGTCCTCATGTTACAGTGGCATGACACCACGAAGAGATACCAGGTAGGGTAAAGCCTCGGCTTCGCAAGCCATGTCATAGCAGCGTAACACCGCACGGAAGCGCAAGGATTTATGCTGGGTAGTTTGGCACTACAAAGAGGCTTGTGACCTCATGCTACAGTAGTATGACTCTACGATGAGGTACCCAGTTAGGGATAAAGACTCGACTTTAAGCCATGTCATAGCGGTGTAGCACCGCACGGAAGCGCAAGGCTTCATGCCAATGACTCTTTAAAAGAACTCACCTAGAGTGTATGGATAGAGATACAGGCCGTCTCTTGAGGGTAAATTTGTAGACGCCCAAAATACATACACCGAAACCAGGTTGGCATATGGCCTTTAATGTGCACCCAAAAGCATAGATAACTATATTTTGTGAGTGGAAAGAATTACAATTGTGGTGCAGAATTCAAGGCATAGTCCATTCTTGTATCGTATTGTTATTTAACCCATGCGGGAAGATTCAAGTCCTTAGCGACATCTATCCTAATGCAAAATGGACAGTCGTTGTGGGGAACGATCAACCCTAGACACATATATATGATGAGATATGTGGGGAATTATTGGTGCTCTTGCTCCTTGACATGAAGAGAGCTTGCTCTCAATATGCTTTGTAAAGTTTAGTCCCACATTGGAAAAGCACCATGAGTTATCTCAACATATATATGAGTATGTGTTGTTGGGATATGCACATGGGGTAGTGACCCTAAGGAGGGAACCATGTGGGTGATTTTACTAAGAAGAAAATGATTAATTCCAACAAGGACGTAAGTTAATTTTTGTTGTGCGGGCTCAGACTCGACATGGACTCCAGGTTGTCTCGTGCATGCACGAGAGTATTCGGGAGGAAGGCGTAGGCTAGCACTCGACTATGTTAATTGTGGGATGATGTAAAACATCAAACTCTATTTTAGAGTATTGGTGTTTTAGTCCCACATCGGATATGAGAGATGGTGAGGTCTCACTCCACTCTATAAATAGAGCCCCCTTGCCTCATTTCCAAGATTTACCAAAGAAGAGAGTTAAGGGAGTCCGTAAAGTTCAGAAAGCCCGTTCAAGTTACAAATATTGACTGACGAGCGTTCCAGAAGTTCTCTTGAACTTGCTGGTTCCTGGAAGCGGATCATATAGAGGTGAATCTTGCTTTGAGCAACGGTATTTTTACACTCTAGCAGATTTAATCCTCTTCTTCTTCTTCTTCTTCTTCTGTTTCTCTGTAACTCATTCTTCAGGTTTTAAGGCACCTACTGATTAGGGAGGCCTAACTTTGTTCTTGAGATCTATCTCATTTGTGGCACCTACTGTGTAGGCTTGCTAAACTCCTCATTTGTGGCACCTACTATGTAGGCTTGATGAACTCCTCATTTGTGACACCTACTGTGTAGGCTTGCTGAACTCCTGTTTTCCATCTATATCCACGTCTCGGGACTAACAAAATCTTCATATTACACCTGAAAAGCACAAGAAATGTTAAATTTTATATTATCAAGTTTAGCCCCGTTTAAATTGGAATGTTTGTCATTTATGTCGCAATTAGTGTCAAAATTATTTTTGTTGGTATTAATGTCAAAACGACAAATGAAATAAACTTGTTTGATTATCGGCCATAACAATTATCATCGTACAAAAATGAATGAAAACACCAAGCGCTAAGCTTTCTTGAGAGAGCACCATTTAAACATTTTGTTATTTTTAGAACATAACTAAAGTTCAATAACAAGGGAACCCAAAATTAAACACCAAGTATTTCAGAAGTTAGGATTAATAATCGCTTAAAATTATGTTTGATGGAAAAAATAAATAAATAAATAAATAAATAAATAAATAAATAAATATATATATATATATATATATATATATATATATATATATATATATATATATATATATATATATATATATATATATATATATATAAATAATGGCTTCGGGAGCAAAGGGAGCGGACGATCTTGAGCGCGCGGCTAGGGTTCCTCCCTCGCGGCCGCCTGACCCTCTTGCCGGCGGGGGGAGGACCTCGGAGAAGAAGGGGGGGCGGCCTTCCCCCCTGGTCGACGGTGGTGTCCCCCTAGGCGGCGGAGGGGGGGGGGAGTGGGGGGAGCAAAGACGGGAGGGTCGGGCGGACCCTCCGGAGTGGCGACGAACGGCGGCGGCCCCCCAGGCTGTTGGGGGGAGGGACAGGGCAAAGATGGGGGGGTCGGGCGGACCCCCCGGAGCAGTAGCGTGCGGCGGTGCCCTCCCAAGCGGTAGGGGGAGCAATGATGGGGGGGTCGGGCGGACCCCCCGGGCCAGCATCGTGCGACGGAGCCCCCCAGGCGGTGGGGGGAGGGAGACAAAGGTAGGGGGGTCGGGCGGCCACCCTACGGCGGCTGTGGGGTCGGGTTCGGTGTCGGAAGGGGATCGTATCCTGCGGGATGGCTCAAACTATAAGCCCCTATTTTTCAAAATTTACTTAATTAGTGTTAATTAATTTTTAATGACATATTTAGCCTTAAAATATTTATTATGATTTTTAGGAATTTTTCTAGAATTTTTAAATGATTTTTAAATAAGTTTTAAATATTAAAATACCTATTTATAATTAATTAAAATGTTTTAATATCATTCTGTAATTTTTAGAATTGTTATTATATCATTATGCAATTTATTAAATTGTTAATATAACAGTTTATAATTTGTGAATTATTTATGCAAATTATAATTTGCATTTATCTACCTTAGGGACCTATTTGTAATAACCTAAACTAGGAGGACCTAATTGCTAAACCCTAATCTACCCACCCCGACTGACCGACGACTGATCGGCTGACTGCCCCCGCCATTTCCGGCCAGCGCGACGACCCCCCGACCGACTCGACCCACCTATATAAACCCCCTCACTCCCCCCAGACCACCACCACCACTATGACCTAACCACCGCCGACCACATCCCCGTTCTTCCCAAAAACCCTAGGTCCTAAACCCTAACTCCGGCGTACCCTAGCACCGCCTCACCGACCATCATCGTCGATCGCCACCACCACCATTCGATTCGCCTCGTCGATTCGACCGCAGCGCCACCCGAGCGCCCCGACCACGACGCCTCCTCCGCCCAGCCGCCACCCCGACAGCAACCCAACTTCGGACACGTACGTATCAGTACTGTCTCTGTGTCGTATTTGCGTCTCGAATTCACGTAGGTGACTCGCCAGGACACGGGCAATCTATTGGTAAGCTTGGACACGGCCGAATCAATTCGTGCGTGTCGTGCTGAGTGTAGACACAAGACTCTATGTCGTGTTTCATAAGCCGTGTCCCTAACTATCAGGACACGGTATAGCATAACGGGTCGGGTTTGTTTCTTTAGCGGGTTAAAAACCATTAATTAATTAAACCCTTTATTATTAACCCGAGCCCCACCCTGATAGCAAGCCCGCTCAGGCCCACTGGCCAGCGGGTGGGGCTCTAAGACTTCACCCTTCCAGAACAGAGGGCCGAGTTCGAGCCCTTTGTCTGTTTTTCTTTTGTTTCTTTTTCTTTTCTTTTCTTTTCTTTTTTTTCTTTTTATTATTTATATATATATACTTATATATATATATATATATATATATATATATATATATATATATATATATATATATATATATATATATATATATATATATATATATATATATATATGTATACATATATTTGTATATATATATATATGTATTATTATATATACTGTATTTAAATATATATATGCTGTATTTATATATATATATATATATATATATATATATATATATATATATATATATATATTTGTATTTATGTACATATATGTATATATGTATATATTTTCATATGTATATATATTATTATATATATACTATTATATATGTATACAATATTTATATATATATATATATATATATATATATATAAAAGAAAATACTTAATTATAAAGTATATATATATATATATATATATATATATATATATATATATATATATATATATATATATATATATATATATATATATATATATATATATATATATATATATATATATATATATATGTATTTTTAACATATGTATGTATATACCCATTATGTAAAATTTTGCCTTATTAAAATATTAGTATTTATCATGTATTTTTATGTCTTTGTATTTTTGTATATTTAAATTACTGCAACCATCTGGTGTCCAAGCCTAGCATGGGTTTTTGGGCTCAAATGTGTTTTCACACATTCAAGACCTGTACAAGTCATATTGGACTTGATTCATGGCCTTGGGTCCTGTATTTGAACTTTGGTTCAAACTATGTACATGGACAAAATACGCAGATAATTAATTATTTAAATTTTAGATTGTGTGCAATGCTGTTTGTGAATTTCTAAAAATACTTTAATTGCTGCTAAAATTCTAGAAAAATAGTGTTTAGATACTATGTTAATTTAGCTAATTTAGTATAATTTTTATAGTATTTAATTTGCAGTTTTGCCACTATCTTGGCATATGAAACCAGAACTTATTTTCTGTATACTTAGGAAAACTGATTTTTATAAAATACTTGTACTGGTTAATAATTCCAGAAAAATTATAATAAATTTCTATAATTAACAAGAATCATTTTGGTACTTTATTTTATGTGAAATTAAGCTTTTTTTCTATCTCAAAAATTGTTGGAACACAATGTTCATTTGATTTATTTATTAAATAATTACGACTTGCAACTTTTTGTGTTATTTTGAGTTTTAGTCGTATTGAACCTACCCCTCACTAGTGTAAAGACCCTAGAAAGTTAGTTAAATAGTGTGTTACCCCACATTGGTCTCCTATGCTAAAGTCATCATTTTGGCTAGGTGCCCAGTCACAAGTCGTGTTGTACCAATTAGTGTTTTAGTGTTTTAGCTTAGTGTAAAAACTAAGTTTATGTATTTATTTCTACAGTGACGAGTTACCAGATATCTATAGCACTTTTATCGTAGCTTGTTTTGCTTTGCTTTGCTAGAGGCAAGTACTTTCTACGAACTTTACATACTGCTATAACAATAAACTACGATTTACCAACCATGTTAAATGCTGATCCTTGGGGTAGCAAGTTAGAACTTTACATATTGTATTACTTTTAGTCTCTACCATGTTTAGACAGTATCTCATATCTCTCACATGTTTAAATAACGGGTTAAGGAAAAACTGTTAGTATTGTACGTGAACATGACCCCCTTCTCCGTATGTATTTACCGCGCTCGGTGACATTCTATATGTGACCTTGCCGTATGTTCTGATCCCGCGTTTGTGTATGGATATACACCGATGCCATTCGTGCACGTATGTGCATGCCAGAAAAACTTGATACGTGCCGCTGTACATCCTATTCACCTATTGACCGATTCACGTACATGCTACGGTTTTAAACTTTTAAACTATATGTTGTCATTTCTAAAAACAAATTAAACCATGATATGCCATGATTCTAGTTTATTACATTCTTGTTCATGCTTAGTATATTTAGTTTGCTAGAATCAGTACTTGCTCCCGTCCTGACAGGATAACATTGTAGGTGTCCTTACTGAGGAGGAGTTACTCTGCGACTCATATTATGGAGATACTGCCGAGGACCCGGCTTTGCTTTACGAGGATGTTCCTGCGGGAAAACTCGTCTAGTTTGCGTAGTCACTTGGGATACTTAGTGTAGTCATGTATTAGACTACGTGTTTTATAACTGGATATGTATCCAGTTTTACATTTCAGACTTGTACTTGGACATTTTACTATATGAGACGACTTTTGTGTTTGGAGCATTTATGACTTTTATTCACTTATAGAACTGTTAGCACATTTTAGTCTTATCTTGTTATCTCTAGAACAGCTTACTGTGTTTTATCCCAAATGCAGGCTGGACATGACTCGGCCCGGCCCAACAATTTGGGTAGCGGGTCGTGACACAAACTCCCCTAACTTCGAATTTGGAGCATGATCTGGATCTCAGGGGAGCCTGATGGAGGGAAGAGGTTGAACGACGGTTACACGTTGCCGCATGGCGAAGACCGGAGAAAAGGTAGGAGGAGGACATGGACATGTTAGGGATCGACATCCTGCTGATAAGCGACAGGGCGGGTCAGGGGTGCGGCCTTCGGCCCGTGGCCCTGTGGTGTCTGCAGGAAGATCGGTGGACTGGCGGCCAAAGGCGACCGCGGAAGATAAGGGAAAGAGTAAGGTGGTCGATCTCGACGATCAGGGGCATCGGTCTCACCTCTCGGAGGTGGTCTCCAGGACACATGGGGCGAATACACGACCGGCTGGAAGGTCTTGGACAGATATCTGCAAACCTGTGGGGCCGAAAACTCCCACTTCAATGGAGTATGTGCCGTCGATCAAGACAGGAAGGGGTTTCCAGGCCTCGTTCCCTGCGGAGGAGATAGAGAAGGTGACAGCATACTGGGAGAACACTCTGGTTTTGCACGTCCTAGGCAACAAGCCATTCTACGGACAGATCCGGGGTTATGTAGCCCGTGTATGGCAGTCGAAGGGGAGTATGGAGTTCTTTGCTCGCGAGAACGACTTCTACTATGTGAAGTTTGGTCTTACAGAGGATGTCGCACGAATCCTCCAAGGCGGCCCCTGGACGTTCGACGGTAGGCTTATCATTATGAAGGAATGGATCCCAAATCTTAGATATGATAGGGAAGTCCTGAATGCCATTCCTGTATGGATTTGCTTTCTCGAGTTTCCTGTCCGATTCTGGAGTATCCCTCTGCTGATGCGTCTAGCGAGCTTGGTGGGCACCCCGAACAAGGCGGATGAAGCTACTGCCTTTCGGTCGAGGTTGATGTACGCCAGGATTTTTGTGGAGATTCGGGCTGGGGGGAGTTACCGAAGACGGTGGAATATGAGATTCCTTCTGGAGAGGTGCTAACCCAGAGGGTGGAATACGAATGGGTCCCACCTACCTGTTTATGCTGTACCTATTTTAGGCATATGGCCAGTACTTGCTCGACGGTTGGACCTCCGATGGAGCCTACTGCTCCCTTTAGTGAGGCTCCTGACTCACCCTGTGACATGGATTCCAGAGATGACAGTGGAGAGGAGGTCTTGGTGGGAGGGGTTACACATCCAGTGAGTGATGGCGGGTTGAGCCTCATTGTCTCTACCCAGCTAGCCTCCACGAGTGGGGAGTTGACCACTTGCCCGGGACAGAGAAGTATGATTACTAGAGGCATGGTGGCTACGAGGATCGAGGCATGTCACGACCCGCTCCCGAATAATCGGACACGAGTCGGACACGCCCAGCCTTCATTGTTAGACACAATGAAGTAAGCTGTACCAAACTAGGGAAAACTAACCAGATAAACATGAAAGTATATAATCACAGCATCTACAACGTATCCCAGAAAGATCACCATAATCCACAAATCTAGATATCATAATGTACCAGCATCAACAAGAATGAAAAGTACTATGAACTCTAGAGTCAATATCTAAAAGTAAAGCTAAGTAATCTAAACCTGAAGCCTCAAGCTAAGCCTCATCCTGCTCAGCTAAATCCTGGGCTCTGGCCCATAGGGTAGAATGATATCCTGCAAGTATACCTGCAACTTATCCAGTCAGGAGCGGAGCAAAGCACAGTTCTAGGTAATGAACAATAACATTATGATATGGAAAGTAAATGCTGAAAGAACAAGAAGAATAAGATATGTAAGAAAAGGAAGAACATGAACTACTGCTATAAGATACATGGAAGATCATGACTATGTAAAGATGCAGGAAAGATCACGACTATAGCTAAAATCAAGATACAAGTAAGATCATGAAAGAACAAGTAAGATCCTGAACATGTGTTATACAAATTTGAAATACTTCTATGATATGTGACCGGCTTGGGTAAGATCATGAAAGAACATGAAAAGATCCTGAAAGATCATGTAGGTACGGCTTAGGACCCGCGTGCACTGTGCGAGGCCTAAGCTAAAGATCATGAATAAGTATCCGGGTTTGGTCACATATCTAGAGTATTTCCCCACCCCAAGATTCAAGTAAGAACATGAAAGAACAAGCCAGAAAGATCATGAACGTGTCACAGTGTGTCAGCAATAAAGAACAAGAAAATGCACTGATCAAAACCATAGAATGTAGTTGCCTTGCTCCAGGAAGTACGGGTGAATAGTAAAGCTGTATGTCCACCTGTTATAATGGGTACAATTTGATTAACATCTATACAAGTTTTAGTTTAGGGATTCCAACTTCTAACATACCTTACTATAGAGTTATTAATATCAAATTCTATAATCTAAGCTAGTAAGAAATCTAGGTTGCAAATTCTATATATATAATTAGTGAGAAAATAATATGCCATAGTTTAGATAAATATTAGAGTCTAGATAGAAGATACTAATATGATATACGCCAATTAACTATTATGCTAGATAGAAAATATTACCAACTATAGGTAGATTTATTATTTAGGATATCATGAAATTACTAGACTATAACTTGAGTAGTCTCTTAGACTGAAGCAACATATTAATTTATAAGAGTATTGCAGATCTTTGAGGTATCAGATTGCTAGCACCAGGCAAAGTTTAAAAATCATTTGAACAATCTTAATCATCAAGGGAGTTTGTATGCAATATCTCTACGCACTCTACAGTCCCTCTTCTTAGTTAGCAACACAGGCTTATCCAATAGACTTGCTGGACTAGGTTCGAGCAAGTCTAGAGATAATCCTAACAAAGACAGGAGTCTATTGAATTGCTAAAGACTTAGCACATAACTCAACCCAACTTAAATTGTAAAATTTGCACTCGACTTTCCACCAACAGACATACCCAAAGTCCAACTACACCATACTTGGTAAGTTTACAATCTAAATCTGATGCAACTCAGGACTAATGGCTAAGTTAGCTTCCAAATTTAAAATGATAAAATAAGGAACACAGAATAAGTATAATAGGTTCAATTAAATCTATCAAACTTTAGACAGGTTTGCAACCATCCACCTTGCATCCGACACCAATCTGGACACAGTCGATATGTTCTAACCAGTTCTAACCAACGGTCGCTTTAAAATGAATTTGAAATTAAAAGAAGGAAACACACACCCAAACAAAATAAAAATACAATCAGATGAAAGAATAATACAACCAAATCGAATTTCAAATTGATAAAGAAAAATTCCAATGCATCTAAACTCAGAGAATCCTTATGTTCGATCCCTGGCCTTGAAAACACGCACACGCTTTGGAAGTGAACCCACATTCCTGGACACGAACAGATCAGACACAATATCAAGCTTTCATAGTTCAATGCTACATACGGGCACGTCACTGCTTGGACACGGCAACTGTTCACACATTCCCAACTACTGCTACGGCAACACATCACACACTAACTAGCACCACCGTACACAATGACTGCATTTCCGGACACAGCCACACCTGAATATTCACCCAAGACACAAGCTAACTACTCAACCCCGATCAACCCCATACTCATTCAATTCGAAATAAAAATTTGCGAGATTAAGAAAGATCGAGCAGTACCTGAAGAAAGAATATAGGTCGAAATATCGCTACATGAGTCGGATACGAATTCTGTGTCCCGCGTTGCTCACGAACTTCCATGCGACATCAGATCTCTACTTCTACTGGATTCGCGTGGTTGATTGAATCCGAATGATAGTTTCTCGACCGATCTGCTATCCGATCCAATCGACCAGATTAGGAAAAAGGAATCAAGGACCAAGGAATTTATCAAAAATATAACAAATCCCAGATCTGAACAATTTATGGTCGATACTTACAAGAAAATAGATCAATCAATGGAAGAAATGATTTGTGCTGCCACCACAGGAAAAGGAGATCACCGGAGATGACGATCCTTCGTTGCTGTCAGGAATTGTACAGCCGAACGCCGCCAGGAAGGGAGGATCGTCGTTGATCGATGTAGAGGAAAGTCACGTCCATGGTGATCGGCGTAGCCGTCGTCGTCGTCGGAAAGAGTGGAGGCTCTGCTGCCCTGGCTGGCCAGCTCTCGTCGTGGAAGGAAACGCTGGAAGAAGCCCTCGCGCTGCAGTTGCCACCGCCGTGGCTCGTCGTGGAGGTGCTCATCAGTCGCCGACCGTCGCGTGAGTGACCGTCGGAGAAGAAGGTCGGCCGATCTCTTCCGATCTGGATCTCGATTCGTCGCCAGGGAGACCAGAGTCAGTCGCTGCCGTCTCTCGCCTAGAAAGTTCTCCGTCGCCAGAAGATCAGGTTCGAACGCCGGAGCGGTCGTCAGTTGCTGCCTCCGCCGGGCTGGGGTAGCCGCCATCTCGATCAGCTAGGGTTAGGGTTTGGATTTTGGGGAAGAAGAAGTGTGGGGGGGAGAGCTCTCGAAATTACTGAGAGAGAAGAATGAACTTCCTCGCTCTCTCTACAGCAGGTTTTTTTTAAAAGGAAGGAAATTTGGTTATTTAACAAACAAGTCCCTCCACCAATTGGATTTAGTCAAAATAGTCCCTCCCCTTTTCGATTATTACAAGAATGTTAGAAAACAGTTAGAAAAATTTGTTTGTTATGTGGTTGGAGAGGTTGTTAGGCAAGTGGAGACCAAGCTAATTATAACTAACTATTAAATTCAAATTTATTCAAAGGAAGATTCAAATGAGGAGGGAAAAATATTTATAATGGAAAAAAAAATGGAGAAGTGGGGTTACAAATCTTCCCCCCTTGGAAAAATTTCGTCCTCGAAATTTCGAAAAAGTACGATACCCTACAGAAACGACATGAAGTTCAAAATCAGTTAGACCCGAGTGTGAGTATGCTCAATGGCCAGGTATGAAAATCATCAAAATTTTAAAATGATTTATCATGACAACAAATTGTAAAAATAGCATTATTGAAATGATGAAACACAAGGTGAAACAAGGTTTAATTAAGGCTATGCACGATAATTGCAAGCAGAAAATTTTATTAACACGATCTAAACAATGATCAAGGATCAAATAGGCACGATGTGGAATAAGTTTCAATTACGACTTAGAGGAGCAAAATCAGGAAGGCACGATGAAAAGTTTAACACAATTGAACTAGAACAAGATAAGAAATTATGGTTGGATAGGCATGATCAAAATCAAGGTTTAGACAAAATATGATATTACGAGTACGATTGGTAGGAAATCAGGGAATGAAATCAAATCTAGCAAGATGTATATATTTGAAAAGAATCAAATAATCCAACGATAAAATGCAAGAAGAGGAATCGCAAAGGTTTATTGAGAAAACGAATGAAATACCCAGGAGGTATTAGTAACAAATCAAGGTGAACGTGCAAGGATTTGTGATTCATGAAAATCAATAATCATGTGAAATGAGAATATAGTCTCTAGGGTATCCGAGGACATACAGATATTTAAAATCACTTCACTTAGGATTCCTGCCCCGCCAGTATATATCTGGCTGCAATGAACCTTCAGTTCCGTGACTCAGATAACGATATGTTACCGAATACTCTATCGACTTATCCATTTCCAACGATTATTAACGAAACAACTCAAACGATCAAGATTTGAAGAATTTAGAATAAAGTCTCAATAATACCCGAAACCGACAAATACCTGGAATTATTTCAACTTAAAGTTCATGCCTCGCCAGAGCGCTGCTGGCTGCAGTGAACCCTCAGTCTCCACGATCCAGATAATGGCTGCAGCGCGCAACTGCCATGTTCTAGTAGGTCATCGAATAATCTCATTCTCATCCATAGGAATTACAAAAAGGGTTCGAGGAATTCAAAACGAGTTCCAATAGTCCAAGTCACGAGAATGTGATATTTTCTGTCCTTCGGAAGACAAGGAGTTTCACCAAGTACCAAGAAACAACAAAGGATCCAACAAGGAGTAGTAGGTACTAGAAAGGACAACAAGGAGGTCTTTAACCTTGAATCAGGAAACGCAGTTTCAAATAACAACCGAAATTTCAAATGACAAACAACCCATAGAGGGAACAAAATCTCGACTAGATAACAAAGTCTCGTAGTGGTGATATGAAAGCAGAGTACAAAATTGAAACAAAATTTCGAAGTAAGTAGCAATTCTCGTATCGAAAACAGAGTTTAACAAATCTCGGTATCAACGAAATCTCGAACAGGTCTTGAATGGAAAGCGAAATCTCCAATAGAATACAATGTCGCAGATGGAAAGTACTTCCCGAATAGGAAATCTCGAACGAGAAGCAAGACCATGGATAAAGAGTAGAAAATAGAGTATCAATTAGCGAATAGGAAACAAGCTTCAAGTTGGATATTAAACAAACAGAATCCCAATTTGGAAACGAGATCAAACAAGGTCGTGAACAAAACAAATTCTTGAATAGGAGACAAAATCTCAAATGAAAGCAAAGTCCCAAAATAGGAAACATGATCTCAAAATCTCAAAGTCACGAATAGAAAACCAAATTTCAACAAAGCCTCGATTAGAAAACTGAAACGAGTAGGAAGCAAGATCGAAACAAAATAGTGGACAACAGTTCTCGAATCAAAGTCATGAATAGAAAACCAGTCTCATATAGGGAATGAGTCACAATCTCAAATAGGAAAAATCTCAAAAACTCTCAAAGGAATCCTCAACAATGTCCTGAATAGGACGAAGCTTAAACAAGATTTCAAATGAGGAACAGGGGTTCGAAATGAAATCTCGAGTAAGAATAACATGAAGTTTGATGAGGAACAAAATTTCCAAATAGGAGCCAACGCTTGGAAGCAAAATCATGAAATATGCAAACAGTATCGAATAGTGGATTTCAAACGAATCGTGGATCTGAAACAAGTTTACCAAAATAGGAAGCAATATCTCGAAATAAGTTTTGAATATCAATCAAGGTTTCACAAATAGAAAACATGAAGTTTCAAGAAATGATCTAGGTGCTAAAAGGATTTAAGGGGTGACTAGATTGCGAATCACGATACATGGTTTCCTCCAACCATGCAAGAGAAGCCTTCCGTCTTCAGTATTCCTTCGAGACTGGAATCACTTCACTTCTTCATCTGTCCTGACGTAGGCCCCTGCGGTACTGCTGTGATTGCTGAATCTGGAGAAGCGGATCCCTTTGCTGTAGTTCGGGTGCTCCTCGTGCTCGTCCTTGGGCAGTACAATCAGCAGCTTCCGAGCAATCCTTGACTTGATGGATAAGCGATCCACAGAACAAGCATAGTCTCAATCTCTTGCGGTACTCCTCGATGCGATGTCCTGGATGGCGACAGAAAGCACAAATAACCATTATCGGAATCTGATGATGCAGATGAAGAGGCGTTGTCGGAGTGTGGCGACGCTTTGTGGGTCCAGAGTGGTTGTTATCTCTGTCATAAGTCTTCATGTCTCTCCTGGGCTTCAACTTTTCGTCTCGTTCTATTGTCCGTGCTATGATCTAGATCTCCTGGATGGTGGCTCCAATCTTCAGAGGAGTCGGGTCCTCAAGGACTTGGATGATCTTCAGTGGTTGCTCTAGGTTCTTGATCTGCTTTTCGGTACAAGGTATGCGCTCGGTGTCGAGGAAGTCCAAAGGTCTGAGAGTCTGGAAGTCAGAAGTCCTTCTTGGCTCGGAGAGTGTATCAACAAGTCGGGCTTTGAAAAAGTACGGCTTGCTCCCGTTGACGTCGAGGAATTCTTGAAACATCTTAATCAACCGCGTACTACCCATGGGGATAGTAGAGACGACCTGCGGGGGTGGAAGCTCGGAAACCTCAAGTGTAGGTGGATCAATCGTTCCGGTGTCGCGTGCTTAAATTATCTGAAAAACAGAAAACTGTTAAAATAACCTAGACCTACATACAACAAGTGTTTATAGAATATTAAAATACCTGATACACCTGATATACCTGATATACCCTTATTTTCTGATTTTTCCTATGCTGTGATCAAGTTTCCCTAGTGTAAATCAAGTCCTCCAATAGTACGCTAAGTCCTAGGTACCATTAGGATGGACCTGCATGGGCCACCACTAAAAACATGTCACGACCCGCTCCCGAATAATCGGACACGAGTCGGACACGCCCAGCCTTCATTGTTAGACACAATGAAGTAAGCTGTACCAAACTAGGGAAAACTAACCAGATAAACATGAAAGTATATAATCACAGCATCTATAACGTATCCCAGAAAGATCACCATAATCCACAAATCTAGATATCATAATGTACCAGCATCAACAAGAATGAAAAGTACTATGAACTCTAGAGTCAATATCTAAAAGTAAAGCTAAGTAATCTAAACCTGAAGCCTCAAGCTAAGCCTCATCCTGCTCAGCTAAATCCTGGGCTCTGGCCCATAGGGTAGAATGATATCCTGCAAGTATACCTGCAACTTATCCAGTCAGGAGCGGAGCAAAGCACAGTTCTAGGTAATGAACAATAACATTATGATATGGAAAGTAAATGCTGAAAGAACAAGAAGAACAAGATATGTAAGAAAAGGAAGAACATGAACTACTGCTATAAGATACATGGAAGATCATGACTATGTAAAGATGCAGGAAAGATCACGACTATAGCTAAAATCAAGATACAAGTAAGATCATGAAAGAACAAGTAAGATCCTGAACATGTGTTATATAAATTTGAAATACTTCTATGATATGTGACCGGCTTGGGTAAGATCATGAAAGAACATGAAAAGATCCTGAAAGATCATGTAGGTACGGCTTAGGACCCGCGTGTACTGTGCGAGGCCTAAGCTAAAGATCATGAATAAGTATCCGGGTTTGGTCACATATCTAGAGTATTTCCCCACCCCAAGATTCAAGTAAGAACATGAAAGAACAAGCCAGAAAGATCATGAACGTGTCGCAGTGTGTCAGCAATAAAGAACAAGAAAATGCACTGATCAAAACCATAGAATGTACTTGCCTTGCTCCAGGAAGTACGGGTGAATAGTAAAGCTGTATGTCCACCTGTTATAATGGGTACAATTTGATTAACATCTATACAAGTTTTAGTTTAGGGATTCCAACTTCTAACATACCTTACTATAGAGTTATTAATATCAAATTCTATAATCTAAGCTAGTAAGAAATCTAGGTTGCAAATTCTATATATATAATTAGTGAGAAAATAATATGCTATAGTTTAGATAAATATTAGAGTCTAGATAGAAGATACTAATATGATATACGCCAATTAACTATTATGCTAGATAGAAAATATTACCAACTATAGGTAGATTTATTATTTAGGATATCATGAAATTACTAGACTATAACTTGAGTAGTCTCTTAGACTGAAGCAACATATTAATTTATAAGAGTATTGCAGATCTTTGAGGTATCAGATTGCTAGCACCAGGCAAAGTTTAAAAATCATTTGAACAATCTTAATCATCAAGGGAGTTTGTATGCAATATCTCTACGCACTCTACAGTCCCTCTTCTTAGTTAGCTACACAGGCTTATCCAATAGACTTGCTGGACTAGGTTCGAGCAAGTCTAGAGATAATCCTAACAAAGACAGGAGTCTATTGAATTGCTAAAGACTTAGCACATAACTCAACCCAACTTAAATTGTAAAATTTGCACTCGACTTTCCACCAACAGACATACCCAAAGTCCAACTACACCATACTTGGTAAGTTCACAATCTAAATCTGATGCAACTCAGGACTAATGGCTAAGTTAGCTTCCAAATTTAAAATGATAAAATAAGGAACACAGAATAAGTATAATAGGTTCAATTAAATCTATCAAACTTTAGACAGGTTTGCAACCATCCACCTTGCATCCGACACCAATCTGGACACAGTCGATATGTTCTAACCAGTTCTAACCAACGGTCGCTTTAAAATGAATTTGAAATTAAAAGAAGGAAACACACACCCAAACAAAACAAAAATACAATCAGATGAAAGAATAATACAACCAAATCGAATTTCAAATTGATAAAGAAAAATTCCAATGCATCTAAACTCAGAGAATCCTTATGTTCGATCCCTGGCCTTGAAAACACGCACACGCTTTGGAAGTAAACCCACATGCCTGGACACGAACAGATCAGACACAATATCAAGCTTTCATAGTTCAATGCTACATACGGGTACGTCACTGCTTGGACACGGCAACTGTTCACACATTCCCAACTACTGCTACGGCAACACATCACACACTAACTAGCACTACCGTACACAATGACTGCATTTCCGGACACAGCCACACCTGAATATTCACCCAAGACACAAGCTAACTACTCAACCCCGATCAACTCCATACTCATTCAATTCGAAATAAAAATTTGCGAGATTAAGAAAGATCGAGCAGTACCTGAAGAAAGGATATAGGTCGAAATATCGCTACATGAGTCGGATACGAATTCTGTGTCCCGCGTTGCTCACGAACTTCCATGCGACATCAGATCTCTACTTCTACTGGATTCGCGTGGTTGATTGAATCCGAATGATAGTTTCCCGACCGATCTGCTATCCGATCCAATCGACCAGATTAGGAAAAAGGAATCAAGGACCAAGGAATTTATCAAAAATATAACAAATCCCAGATCTGAACAATTTATGGTCGATACTTACAAGAAAATAGATCAATCAATGGAAGAAATAATTTGTGCTACCACCACAGGAAAAGGAGATCACCGGAGATGACGATCCTTCGTTGCTGTCAGGAATTGTACAGCCGAACGCCGCCAGGAAGGGAGGATCGCCGTTGATCGATGTAGAGGAAAGTCACGCCCATGGTGATCGGCATAGCGTCGTCGTCGTCGGAAAGAGTGGAGGCTCTGCTGCCCTGGCTGGCCAGCTCTCGTCGTGGAAGGAAACGCTGGAAGAAGCCCTCGCGCTGCAGTTGCCACCGCCGTGGCTCGTCGTGGAGGTGCTCATCAGTCGCCGACCGTCGCGTGAGTGACCGTCGGAGAAGAAGGTCGGCCGATCTCTTCCGATCTAGATCTCGATTCGTCGCCAGGGAGACCAGAGCCAGTCGCTGCCGTCTCTCGCCTAGAAAGTTCTCCGTCGCCAGAAGATCAGGTTCGAACGTCGGAGCGGTCGTCAGTCGCCGCCTCCGCCGAGCTGGGGTAGCCGCCATCTCGATCAGCTAGGGTTAGGGTTTGGATTTTGGGGAAGAAGAAGTGTGGGGGGGAGAGCTCTCGAAATTACTGAGAGAGAAGAATGAACTTCCTCGCTCTCTCTACAGCAGGTTTTTTTAAAAGGAAGGAAATTTTGTTATTTAACAAACAAGTCCCTCCACCAATTGGATTTAGTCAAAATAGTCCCTCCCCTTTTCGATTATTACAAGAATGTTAGAAAACAGTTAGAAAAATTTGTTTGTTATGTGGTTGGAGAGGTTGTTAGGCAAGTGGAGACCAAGCTAATTATAACTAACTATTAAATTCAAATTTATTCAAAGGAAGATTCAAATGAGGAGGGAAAAATATTTATAATGGAAAAAAAAATGGAGAAGTAGGGTTACAAGGCACGAGGGGGTGGCGGGACGGGTGAGGGACATGTCTACTATAGGAAGCGACGTGCTGTTGGGCCGCTGAGTGATGGCCCCTCCAGGGAGGGGGGCATCCTACTGATAGAGAGGAGGCAGTGTGTGTTGACAACCCTGTCTGGGCGTTGGTGCTCTCTCAGGTCGTTCCCCGGCAGGCTATTCCGACTGGGATGGAGGAGGATCTATTAGCGTCGGATGTGGCACATTCCCCAGGTGCTGATCCGGGTGTTTTCCAGGGGACCCATCCTCTTATTAATTAATGGCGATTATCGCCTGTAATGTGAGGGAGCGTGTTTTCTAGGGAGGTTGAGAGAGATTTGTGGGGTGCTTCACAGAAAGAAATGTGACATCTCTGTTCTATTGGAAACCAAGATCAAAGGTGAAAAGACTCTTGCTCGGCAGACCCCATCCCATTGGGCCCAACTGCACAACCTGGCTTTGTGTGACATGGCTAGGATCTGGGTTAGATGGAACTCAAAGAGCTGGAATGGAGACTTGATCTTGATAATGGAGCATTTGATTGCCATCTCCTTCTCGAACAAGGGTGGCTTTCGGTTCTTACTGGGGGCGGTCTACGGCCACAACGACAGACGGAAAAGGGAGTCCCTGTGGAGCGATACCTCCCGTGTTGCAGCAGCTGCAGATTCGTCGTTCCTTCCACTTTTTATGATCGGGGACTTCAATGCCGTTCTATACCAGGGAAGAAGGTGGGCGGTCGTCCAGTCCCAGACTCTATCCTGTATAATTTTAAGAGATGCCTCCTCCAGGCGGGGCTCCAGTGATTGTCACGCTCAGGCTTCGTCTGGACTTGGCATAACAAAATAATCCGGAACAGGGTTGCGTGCCACCTTGATCGAGCTCTGGGTAATGGGGAATGGTTCCGGCATTTCCTCAACACTTCGGCGAAGGGCCTGGCTGCTGGGTCGAGCAATCATTCCCCCATCCGGGTTGGCTTCACTTCTCGGTCTCCTGGGAAGTCCCGTCCTTTTAGGTACAACAACAGTTGGTATCTCTCGGAGGGCTACCTGGAGGTTGTCTCAGAGGGCTTACTAGCGGACAGGAGGGGACGACTCAATTCCGCTTGGTACGTCGTCTCAAGGCCACGAAGAAGGTTCTTCGGAGATGGGTGAATGGGTTGCCAAAGTCTTCCTTAGAAGATAAGAAGGTGGAGTTACGGGCTATCCAGCAGGACATGCAAGCTGACATGCTTAATGGGGACCTGGCGACAAGAGAGAAGGAGCTGATCGAAGAAGTCAACATTTTGCGACTGCAGAAGGAGATTAGCACGGCTCAGCGTGCCAAATGCTCCTGGCTCAAGGACGGCGACCGTTGCTCCAAGTTCTTCTATGATGTCATCCGGACCAGACAATATAGGGATCACATCTCACAGCTTCTGGATGTGAATGACAATCTTGTGGAGGAGCCGGCTGCGATCCAGGGCGAGGCGGTCAGGTACTACTCTGAGTTATATTTCCAGACTGACTACCTGTCTGTGTCCTCAGAGATAGTTACGAAGAGATTGGTGACTCCGTATGGGAATAACATTCTTCTTGCCCCTGTTACTTTGGAGGAGGTGGAAGCTATTGCCAAGCTGGTGGATCCCAACAAGGCTCTCGAACCGGATGGTTTTAGCAGTGGGTTCTACAAACGCCACTGGAATATTCTGAAGCATCAGATCTTGGAGCACTACTAAAATTTGCTAGAATAGCGACGTATATTAGCGACGGCAGAAAAAGCAGTCGTTGATAATTGCCTATAGCGACTCCTAGTGTTACACGTCGCTGACCGTCGCTGAGTGGCGATGTTCAGCGATGGAGTGTTTATTACATCGCTGCCTGGCGACATTTTGCGACGTACATACTTTTTACGTTGCTGTATTGCAACATTTTGCGACGTATATTTTATACGTCGCTGACTTATTTCATATAGGGCAACTGGCCCGATCGAAATCACAAAATTTTACCCAAATTTTTTTCTTCCCGCTCGATCCCCCTCTCCCCTCTCCCTCCGGCGAACCATCCCCTCTGGCGACCACTCCCTCCGGCGACACCCTCCCCTTCTCCCCCCGGCGACCCCGCTCGCTCGCTGACCCCTCCCTCCGGCGACCAGCCTCCCTCCTCCGACGAAGTCTCCTTCCTCGCCGCCTTCCTTCTCCGACGAAGCCACCCTCCTCGCCGCCTCCATCCTTCGACGAAGCCACCCTCCTCAGGTAAACCCTAACCCTAGCCCTAGCTATCTAGACACAGACACGGACACGAGAACCCTAACCCTAGCTGGGGTTGTCTTGCTGTCGAGGGAGGGAGGGAGGGGTAGGGGTGGGTGCAGGGGGGTGGGGGGGTCTTACTGTCGAGGGGTGGAGGAAGGGGTGGGGGTACCCGGGAGTGGGGGGGTCTTGCTGTTGATGGGGACAGGGTTGGGGTGGGTGCAGGGGTAGGGGGAGAGAGGGCAAGGGAGGGGGTCTTGCTGTCTATGGGGGACAGGGGAGGGGGGTCTTGCTGTCGAGGGGGTAGGGGGAGGGGGACAGGGGTAGGTGGGTGCAGGGGTAGGGAGGAGGGGGACAGGGGTAGGTGGGTGCAGGGGTAGGGGGGAGGGGGGCAGGGGACAGGACCCTAACCCTATTTCGGATACGACTTTGTGACAAAGGACACAGGACACAGGACACACACACACACAATACATACATATATACCTATATATAAATACACATATCTACATATATACATGTATATATATATACTCACACACTTACATACACACATAAATACATATATAAATATATATGTATACAATGTATATACACACAAATACACATATATATACAATAAAAAATCCATTTGAAATTTATTATAAGAATCTGAAATATTGACGATATATACCGTTAGGGCTGCAAACGAGCCAAGCCGAGCCAAGCTCTTGTAAGCTTGAGCTTGGCTTGACTAGAATTAATCGAGCTCGAGCCCGAGCTCGAGCTTGGTAAGTTTTTTATTTTAGAGCTTGAGCTTGGCTCGAGCTTGCTTATATCAAGCTGGAGCTCGGCCTTGGCTTGATTCAAGCAAGCTTGATTCAAGCTTGATAAGCTCAAAATCAAGCATGTTAAGTTAGATTTCAAGCTCGCTCAACTTTATTTCAAGATCATTAGGCTTGATTTCAAGCTTAACGAGCTCGATTTCAAGCTAGTACGAGCTCGATTTCAAGCTAGTTAGGTTTGAATTCAAGTACTTATAATATTAACAATTTATTTATAAAAATTTAATTAAAAAGTTTCTTAAGAACAATTATTAAGGATATATAAATATATAATGTACACAACCATATTGTTATGCAAACATATATAAAATTAGAATTCAACAAAGAACAAACGAGCTTCTAAACGAGCTCCTAAACGAGCTCCTAAATGAGCTTCTAAATGAGCCAGCTCGCAAGCTCATAAACGAGCCAGCTTGCGAGCTCAAACGAGCCAAGTACTTCTAAGCTTGAGCTTGGCTCGTTTATTAAACGAGCTTGAAAATGAAGCTTGAGCTCAGCTTGTTTACTAAAAGAACCGAGCTCAAACAAGCTTTTATCGAGCCAAGCTTCGAGCAGCTCGCGAACCATGATATGTTAAATGCCTGCAGCTGTATCGTAGCTCAGGGATATGACTGAGAGGGTGACATGGTTGTCACATTAAGTGTCTTTGAGGAGGTGACATGTTGTGAACAGATATATCCTTACAGTTCTCCTACGTAATGTTAAAGAAAATTCGTAGAAGAACTATATATAAGGATATATCTTTTCGCAACATGTCATCTTGTCAAAGACCCTTAATGTACCAACCATGTTACCGCGGTATTGGTATTGGGATACCAATAGCGATAAGGTAAAGGGTACCAATAGCGATAAGGTAAAGGGTACCAACTTAAGGTATTGGTATTGGGATACCAACAGCGATAAGATAAAGGGTACCTTGGTAGGTAATGACTAGAAATAGGATATTTGACTTAGATTTGACCTTGTTTGACCAAGGTTGACTATTTTGACTGAAAGTCAAAGTAGAGTCAACATCTGACCTAGATTGGACTAAGAGTTGACAAAGTCAACTATAGGTCAACCCTTGACCTACGTTGACCTTGTTTGACTTTGTTTGATTTAGCTTGACCTTGTTTGACTTTGTTTGACTTAGTACAACCTAGTTTGACCTAGATTGCATATCATTGTTATTAGTAACTGTCCGCTACTAATGTGCGTCCCATAATAAGACATAATATACGAATTTGTGTCTATTGGATAATGTGTGTCCATCTTTGCAGAATTATTTCCAAATAGATATGAATTACTACTTGCGGAATCGTTCATGGATGTACAATCGTTGTCCTGATGATATGTGTGGTGTGCGGGATGAATACATAGCGGGAGTAGAGCAGTTCCTGCAGCTTGCTAAGGCATTCCCTCAGTACATGGACGGCACCAAAATTAAGTGTCCGTGTGTAAAATGTCATAACGTGAAATATTATCCAGAAGTGGAAGTGACATATCATTTGTACTCGAGGGATTTCACGTCTAATTACTATCAGTGGACCGCACACGGAGAACTTGTGTCTTTAGCATCAGAGCCGGAGCCTTATGTTGAACCGTATATGCATACGGGACCTAATTTTATTTCAGATAATCATGCATACGACGACGGGTGCGTGAACATGGTTTTCGACGCTGCGGGGCCTAGTTTCATTCATGATGCACCTGAGGAGGCATCGAACGCCGATGCTGCACAGTTCATGGAGTTGCTGGAGAATGTAAGGACTCCATTGTATCCTGGTTGTGAGGATCATTCACCGTTGGAGGTGGTTACAAGACTGTTGAGCATTAAGTCAGATTTTAACATGTCGCAAGAATGCTACAATCGAGTGTTGGAGTTGATTATAGAGATCTTGTCGGCGGGTGCTAAGTTGCCTAAAGACTTCTACCGGTCTAAGAGGATGGTGAGATCGCTCTGGATGGGATACGAGAAAATCGATTCTTATCGCAATGGGTGTATGCTGTACTACAAAGACGACAATGACGCAGATGTGTGCAGATTTTGTGGTACTGATTGCTATAAGACAACTAATACAGGAAGGTCTACCGGTGCAAGAAGACCGACCGATTCAATGCACTACTTGCCTTTAACGCCGCGGTTGCAAAGATTATTTATGGTGAAAGAGACGACCGAAAATATGAGTTGGCACATGCGAGAACAGATTGAAGGAGTGTTGGATCACCCATCCGATGGAGAAGCATGGAAGCACTTTGATCGAGTGTATCCTGATTTTGCTTCAGATCCGCATAATGTCAGGTTGGGGCTATCTTCTGACGGTTTTACTCCTTTTGGTCTTTTGGGATCCCAGTATTCGTGCTGGCCTGTGATTGTCACTCCGTATAACCTACCGCCTTGGATGTGCATGAAGACTCAGTACATGTTTCTAACCGTTATAATTTCTGGTCCGAACAATCCCAAGAGGAACATTGATGTGTACTTACAGCCTTTGATAGATGAGTTGAATCAGTTATGGAAAGTAGGCGCTAACACGTACGATGTTTTCAGGAAGCAAAATTTTCAGATGAAGGCAACCCTTATGTGGACCATCAACGACTTTTCGGCCTATGGAATGTTATCTGGATGGAGCACTCATGGCCGTCTCTCATGTCCGTATTGTATGGACCGTAGTAAGGCTTTCCGCTTGAAACACGGAAGAAAACCGTGCTTCTTTGATTATCATCGACAATTTCTGTCAAAAGATCATCCGTTCAGAAGGAACAGGAATGCATTCTGTGCCGGCGTTGTAGAGAAGGGTGATCCACCGCCAAGGTGGTGCGGAGCCACGATATGGGAGGAGGTTAGAGATTTTATAAGTGCTATCGAAGATCCTACAACTGGGTACAAGTGCGATGGATTTGGTAGAGATCATAACTGGACAAAGAGGAGCATATTCTGGGATCTGCCATACTGAAGTACCAATCTGATCAGACATAATCTTGATGTCATGTATATTGAGAAGAATGTGTTTGATAACATAATTAATAGTGTGATGGACGTAAAGGAAAAAACGAAAGACAATCCCAAGGCCAGGTTAGACTTAGAAGAAATATGCAAACGCCCTGCGTTACATTTGATAGAGCAGAATGGAAAACAGTTCCTACCGAAGTCAATTTTCTCGCTGGATAAGGAGGATAATGTGAGACTTTGTCGGTGGATCCAGGGCCTAAAATTTCCAGACGAATATGTGTCAAATCTGAGAAGATGTGTCGATCCGAAGGAAAACAAATTGACGGGTATGAAGAGCCACGACTGTTACGTATTCATGGAGAGGTTAATTCCGATTGCATTTCGGGAATTCTTACCGCAGGCAGTTTGGGATCTATTGACGGAGCTTAGCATATTCTTCAGGGATCTTTGTTCTAAGAAATTGCTCTTTGATCGTCTAGAAAAGCAAGAGAAGGACATTGTGGTAACACTGTGCAAGCTAGAGAGGGTGTTTCCTCCTGGATTCTTCGACTCTATGGAGCATTTGCCGATTCATCTATCCTATGAGGCACGTGTTGGTGGACCCGTCGAATATCGATGGATGTATCCGTTCGAGCGACATTTGAATCACCTAAAAAGAAAGGTAAAAAAATAAGGCACGGGTCGAGGGTTCTATTTGTGAAGCCTATGTTCTCGAGGAGATTACAAACTTTTGTTCGATGTATTTCAAGCCTCATGTTGCAACTAATAGAACGAGAGCTTCCAGAAATGACGACGGAGATCATGAAAGTAATGATACAATACTGAAGGTATTCAATGCTCCAAGAAAGCTATCGGGTAAAATAAAGAAGAGATATCTGAACGATGATGAGCTAAGGGCTGCTCAGGTGTATGTATTACTCAACTGCGACGAGGAGGAAGTAGAGAAACTGGAGGGGTAAGTAATTAATATGTCTACATTATTTTAATAGTGTTGATTATTATACTATTATATTAATTGAACGATGTTGTTTTCAGCATAGTTAATGATGATGTGAGGTCAGATAGACCATACATAACAGAAGAAGAACTAGAACAAGAAACGAGGCATTATTTTCCATCATGGTTGAGTGCATATGTAAGACTTGAGAACTCTGTAATTACCTTTCTGTATATGCACTTGATTGAGAATGAGCTTAATTGCTTCTTTCGTGGTATTTAGGTCAATCGTCCATACGGAAGACTTGAGAATGAGTCTATTAGAACGCTAGCCAAGGGACCAATTTATGCTGAAAAAATATGGCCAAGCTACCGTGTTAATGGGTTTAGGTTCAAGTCAACAACTTGTCACGACCCGCACCCGCTTTTCGGATACGAGACGTGTCCAAGCCAGTCTACGCCGCAGAGTCGGCGGTAGAACGCTGTCAAGCCCGCAAGAAATAATTGCTCAAAAACAAA